>VZRF01002949.1:112186-328601 GCA_013396875.1 Vireo altiloquus | reverse complement strand
AAAAAACCCCATTTTTTTTTTTTTTTTTTTTTTCCGAATAGAACGTGTTAATAATTTCTGCCATATCTTGTTATTATCAATGGAAATCTTAACACATGAATCAAACATTCAAGCCAGTGTGTTCCATTACTTTATAAAAACTGTTCACAATAGCTATCTTTATAGTGAAGTTATCAATGCAAAAAATAGAGAGTTGGCTAAAAACCACTGAAGGATTTGGCACTTGATTATCAAACCAGCCTTTGCAAATGACAGCCTGAGACATGAAGGACAACCTTAAGAGGCACAATGGTAAAACTCCCCATTGAAATTATTTAATGAATTGCTGAAATGATGCAAATTCTAAAGGAGTGGAAAGCTATGGTCTCTCTACAATAAAATACTTTCAGCAAGAACTTCAAGACTTTTTCTTGCACTTTTTGAAGTATAAAAAGCTAGATTTTTGTCTAAAGTCAATTGGTTTGTATTAAAAACTGTTGAAGATTCATGGGGCTACAGCATTAGTACAATATAGAGTCCAAATACTTTTGTGTACTTGAAATTATGTTAGAAACAACTACTGTAAGATTGAAGTTTTAAAGTACTATTCTTACTATTTCCCTTTAGTATTGAAAATATCCAAAGTGTCAGGTAGTAAGAGGATATGTCTGAGCATACCTTAGAATTGCAGCTATAGAACATGTTTGAGGTTTTAAAGCCACTCTGGATGAGTACACCAAGGAACGCTCAATGCACTGACATGACTGAGATAAGCATGAATGTATAAACTGGCTGGGATTTTCTGTCTTCATGTTCTTTGATTCTCTGCTTCTGCTTATTAAAAAAAAAACAAACCAAGAAGAATAGAATAGAACATGAATATTACAGGACAATTTTAACCAAACTGAAATTCCTGATGTATGGCAATGTCCAAGGTAAGAAAATAGCCCTCAATTGATTCTCGTGATTTCAAAGCCACTTTGGAGATCGCTGATTATTTCTTTTGATTTATTACATGTGTTGCTGAATTTTGGTGTTTTCTATAGCAGAAAATACTATACCTTGGATAAAAATCAATATAATGAAAAAAACCCAAACCCACAGCATTTTCCTCTTTTTAACTTGTGTGACTTGTGTGTCAGTAATTGATAAATCTGTGGGCAGATTTTTGTCTTAAGACAAACTTTAATTCGCTTAGAATCTAAACATTTTTTCTGAGGCTTCTTAGCTACCAAAAAATTTACTTCTTCTGAAGTGAATGTGCTGTCCTTGATGTACGTGTAGTCCTTGGCAAACATCCTGGATAGATTCTGGGAAACTGTGATTGCACTTCACAAAGTCAAATATGCATATAAAGGGTATTAATAACTACACATTTGGGAACATTCTGAAAAATATGTTGGCTTAAGTGTATTCTCAATTCTGAGATAATGTTAAAAACATAATTTTGAACCCATTCATGGATTATATAAAAAAGAAAAATATACCCTGATAATAGAAAATGTGATACTTCTCAGCTACTGGCTTTTATGAGTCACTACTGAGAAAACAGATAATGATCTCTATCTCCAAGGTGCAGAGATTTGTCCACAAGAAAGAGAACTCATTTACATATTTATCTGTAAAACAGAAAAATAGCAGTGTCTAACCACGCAGTGATCTGTGCACGTAAATGAAAGATTTGCACATTTAAATAACAAGAATTTTTATTTTTGCTTCCTTATCTCAGTTTGAAAATAAGTATATCTGAACTGTAACATTTCAATTATAATGATGACACCTCATGGCTTCCTTACTTTGACCTAGAATGTCACTGAACAAAAGACTTGATAGGTCATTGTCGCAGCCATGCAGAAGAGAGTTGATTCTCAGTAATACATACTTACACTGATTAAGTAAAATGAATGTAAAAAAGTTGTCACAAAAACAATCTGTGATTGAATCTCTCAGCTCTGCATTTTCTTTTCAGTCTCATGTCCTTTTTTTTCTTGTTACAAATCATTTTGCTTGCCAAACACGTCAACCATAAGCATCTTAAAGCAGCTTAATAACGGAATAGAAACTTCACTTTCTGTAAAGATATATCAGTGAAAAGGAAACTAAAATTTTCAGAAAAGGGAGGCTTGACCCTCACCTTGGTCTCATGTAGCTCATTAGCATAGAGTTTCACTTGGTGGCATCAATAATCTTTCTGCCATCTAATTCCCCAGTGTTGAGGGAATTAAGTTCCCAAATCAGCAATTTCTTTTGGACAGCATTACCAAGCTTTTCTCATCTATGTAACATTTTATATAGTCTCTTTAGGCTCATCTATTAATGGAAAGTGGCTGTCACAGTGATGCATCAGAAGTAACAAGACTAATAGCTATTACTTCACTTCTTTTTCTTTAAAGCACTTTTAGGTTTTGGCCCAGCACTCAGGTGATTTTCGAGCAAAGACGCGATGGATTGGTGGAATTTTTACCTGGTGTCTTGGAGTGACTTTATGGCTTATCCTAGATCGTCTGCTTTATGCCCAGAAAATGAATTTTATGCCTTTCTGTGTCTTTAAACTGAGCCTGAGAGGGGAGAGGGAAAAAAAAAAAAATCCAAGCAGTTCTGTGCTTCAGTGCTTCAAGGTCATTGCTCTTTGTTGTTCTGCTGCTGTTGAGGAGTGATAGGGGCTGGGACAGAGAGAGAGAGGGAGGAGGATGCACCTTCTTGGCTTTTCCCAGCCAGATCTCAGCTCTGGTTTTTATTCTTAGGGAGAAGAGAGAGACAGAGGTTTTTTTCTGGGACTTTAGGTTTCTTCTTGTTTTTCCCTCTTCTGGACTTGTTCAGAACATCAGAACCTCACTGAGAGGGAGAGGCTCTCCCACCAGCCTGAAAGGGGAGCCCCCCCAGTGCTCCAGGAAGGAGAGAGACCAAACCCAAAAGGACTCCAACTTTTTCCCAGGTTTCTCTCTCTCCACAGTGAAAGATTTTTTATTATATGGCATTATTGTTCTTTTCCTGTGTGTTTTGTTAAATAAATAGTTTATTTTTTTTTCTTTTTCTCTTCACTTTTCCTCCGGGGAAATTTTCTTTCCCAAACCTAGCGGGGGGAGGAGTAACTACGACCTGCTTTCCATCAGGGCATATTCTCCTCTGAGTTTGTCTCAAACCGGGACACACAGTGATGCATCAGAAGTAACAAGACTAATAGCTATTACTTCACATCTTTTTCTTTAAAGCACTTTTAGGTTTTGGCCCAGCACTCAGGTGATTTTTGAGCAAAGATGCGATGGATTGGTGGAATTTTTACCTGATGTAGCATACATAATCTAAAGTTTTCTCTAGAAACATAAATTAATATTAAAAAGCTGTAGGTTTTCATTTTCCTTTTTGTATAAGTATTTCATTTTCGATAATGTATAGCCTTGCATTACCACTGTTACACAAATAAATGATAAGTCACAAGTAATATGCTTCAATCATTTAAGCTTTTGTAAAACCCTTACCAAAGTACTTCCGGATGACTCATCTTGTATGAAATTGTCTCAGGAGTTGCTCATCTGTTACTGATAGGGGAGGCACAAAATAAATCATAGCAATGTGATTTCGGTAAAATTTTCTAATGCACCTAAATTGTAGAAGATCTAATTCTGGGGGCTTTGAGCTATGCAGCTATGTAGTCAGACATTGACTAGAATGTAAATGCAGATTCCAGTAGGATTTAGAACTTTATCTTCCTACAAGCATCTGAAAATTCTGTGGTCATTTCTCTGCAATTTTTAAATATCTAAGTATTTTCATGAGTCTTGGATTGTAGAAGTCAAAGTGTAAAGAAATGTGAAGATCTACAGTACTGAAGAGTATAGAGTTTGATTCAAGTGGAATTGAGGGACCAAGACTTGCGATTAAACTATTTTTAAGATATCTAAAACCCCAAAAAGTTAGGGCCAGGATTTCCCCAAGTTCCTAATGTTCCGAATGCACTGATAATATCAATCTTATACTGAGAAGATAAGGTCTTATCTTTTTCTTAAGCAGTCTTATTTCTCTATCTGCATGATATCAAGGAACCGAAAACATAAATCCATTAATTCCCTTGGGTTTTAGTTCAGGCTGCATTTCCTCTGGTTGTTTACAGTCTCCTTTCATAGTAAAGCTATCACAGATCCTGATTACAAGAGTATATTTTGTTTATTTATAAGCTTTCAAAAGCTGCTCATCGTTATTTTTTTCCTCTCATTTTGGCATTAATGAGTGCTGCTTTAATATACTCTGAAAAGAGAGGAGAAAAATATTCTCCTAGTTCTGAAGATGAAATGAGGTACTAAGAGGTGGAAGGATTTTTTCCAGTCACACAGCTAGGCACCACATTAACAGATTATGAGCCAGATGTTTCCATGGCCCTCACCAAAGCAATACCTCAGCACCTGACCACCTTCGGTGCACATGCCCTTCAAAACATCCCTGTAAGATAAGGAATTTCTGCAATAGTCAAAGTAAAAATGAAGAATTGAATTACAGGAAAACTAAGGGTGCAGTACTAAAGCTACTCAGATGTTTATTATCTTCAAATTTTCCAGAATATAGGAAGAAAATAGCTGGAGCAGGGAATTAAACTTGTTGCCTAAGCCTTGAACTAAAGCTGAAACTGCTGAACAACCTTCCTCTTTCTCCTTGGAAAACTGCTACTCCAGATCACACAATCTGGGTCATATCCCAGCTAAGCTTGTTTCTTTTCTCTACTGGCATGCTGCTCAAATACCAGAGCACAGACTGTTGGCTAAGGAAACTGATTTATTGGGATCATCTGCAGAGGTTAAGTCTCACATAGGGAATGCCATTAGCAGGTTGGACATTTACTGTCTAGATGGTCATGGGGATTTCTATAGCAGACATTTTGTGACACCTTCTTCACCTTTATCAGCTGAGACATCCTGAAATTCTGGCCAGTGAATTATTGTAGTTCACCGAACTATGGCCAGCATGGCTGCTCTGTGGTCTATTGGCTACCTCAAGCCATGTGCAAAACATACCTTATGGAAACATATTGTGTTGTGAATACACAACAAGCATCTACAAAAGTGCATCTGAGCATAACGTAGAGCTGCAAATAGAGGTCTCCATCAGGGAGTTTCTGAGAGTCTGATACCTGTGTGAGGCCAAGACAGCCTTGCTGGTGTCCTTTTTCTACCCATAACAAGTCTCACCTAGGCAGAAATAGGCTGGGGAGCAATTGTTACTGCCCTACCGAGGAGTGAATTTGTGTGTCTGTGTGTAGGCACAGCTCTTACACTCACCTGCATTAGTGTTAAAACTGAGTTATAGCACTTAAATTCAGGCTGCACCAGCACATATATTTTTAAATTTTTTATCCTTTAAAAATACTCACATTCACATCCCTGGTTTTGCTGGGCTTCCTGTCAGATAGCCATTTTTTTACTCAAGTAAAAGGACTGCTCAGAAGGTCCTTTCTGGGAAGCTCTAACTCTGCAGAGCCCAGGTTTTCAGTGGTGCCCATGAGAGCAGCAGCACCTGTTCTTTTGGCAGAAGGGATATATAGAGTGAATGAGCAGAAAGAAAACATTGTTTTCTGCTTACTTTCCCCTCATGTTATTGGTTCCAGATGAGTCAAATAAACCAAAAAATTCTTGAATAACTGAGTGACTCGAATGTGCTTTTGCATATGTCTTAATGTATATTGCTGGAGAGAGGAATCAAGTTTTGTGTCAGGGTTTTACAACACAATAATTTTTTGTTCTTGTTTTTCTGTTCAGCATAGTTTATCAAAAAAAACAAACAAAAAAGAAATGCTGAATTGAGCTCATTGCTCATCAGACCTCAGAAATCGCTCTGTTTTCCTGAGCCAGAAACCAAGTAAGAACTCCAGAACTGGGCCTAATGGTTCTGTAATTATAATGTCATATTATCACTATGTTCTTTAAAATGTCAACATGAGGAGAAAAAAGGCTGTGGGCTTTTATTTTCCCATTATTGCGGTGTTCCTTTGAATACTGTAAAAAACATCAAACACATATTAGAAACAAAGGCAGACCGAGTAAATGAGATCATGCTGAGGCCTTTGTTGCTCTGGCTGGATTATTTTTGATGTCTGAACTAGCTCAGTAACTGGCTTTATCTGGGACCACAATGCAGCCTGCAGCATCAACACACCCTGCCAGACATCCAATAACCATGGCTGAGGTTCTGACCTTTTCAGATTTCCTCACAACTAATAAGTAGCTAAGTGAGAACCGTTTTTTTCTTTTTCTCTCTGGAAGACACTTCTCATACAAAGCAGAACACTAGAAGTGTTATGTTTATGTGAAATTCAAGTACAGTTTCATTTGAATTTCTTCTCCAGAAACTGTATTATGGGAAGCACCTGTGTGTGTGAAGAAGCACTTCTTGTTCAGTTGCTTTTCCCAAACCTCAGGCATGTTTGCCTCGCTGTTCTGTGTTACAGATTGGCCTTTGCAAACAAAATACAAAGATTTTCAAAAGCATTTTTAGTAAATTTTAGTAAATTTTTAGTAGATTTTTTTTGAGTAGAATATAGGTGTCCAGTAGTGTTATATCCACTGAGAAGTATCTGAATTAATATATAGTATTTTCAAGGCCAACTGCTATGCAAATTGGTTAACCTATTTCCTCTGGTAGCTGCACTCCGGGTGAAGAGTTGTCACTTATTTACTATGGCTTTCAAGGGTATCATCTGTCAGCAATTTGGTCTCTCTGATGGCTTTTAGGTAGGAGAACATCTGTCTCTGATTCGTTAGGTTCCTGCTTTGAGCCCTGCATCCTTAAACATTTACAAATTCATTCCCAGTAATATTAGGCCTCCAGGGTTCTTGCTTAGCTAACTGATAAGGTCCACTTTAGAGTCTTGTAAAGTATGGATGTAGACATAATAGTCTGGCCAGAGCTAAAATTATTCACTGGATGTTATATGATGCCTTGAGTGCTATAGGCCTAGAGACAACAAAAGTAAAACCCTGTATGCTTGATTTCAACATGAGAACTGAGAAAACACATTCAAAACCTTTAAGAAAGGAGACTTGTCCAACTGCATAAGGAAATGTTCTCAGGGTTTAATTCTCAGGTAATAACTTGCAAGTTTACAATGACTTCATGTTCAAAACGACCTATCAAATGCTTTATTTAAAATCTAAAATGTCGTAAATGAAATACGAGTATCCCTTTCCAATGTTATTAACGATAATCACCCCAGAGGATGGCAAAAAAAAAGCTGTAGTATTGCATTCCAGTGACTGCAGCTGGACCTTCATATGAGAATGATAAGTAATAGCATAAGTAATATGAGATTTGCTTTGAAGCCTTTTATAATCTGTGATTATTTATTACATAGGTAAGATTTCTTAAGCCTTTCTTTAATTGAACCAATTATTTCATTGAATAAAACAAGAAACTGAAATAAATAATGCAATTTTCTTCCAGCATCATGTATTTTTAAATACTTGCAGAATTTTTTTGAAAATGCTAGTATTTTCTGAATTTAAAATTATTGCAATTTATTTCCAAGAACTATTCCTTGACAATGCAGAGCTTTTTTCCCTGCTTCTGTTGCTTGCTGATGAAGTGTAGATGTGCACAAGCCCTGCACGTATCGAAACATTATTGTTCAATACAGAGATACTCTAGCTTGAATAGAATTGAGTGACTTCAGTTGAAGACTGTGAGGAGAAGGGGAAATAGTGGAAGATGTTTTGCATCCAGACTGGTGACTTTGGATGTCTGCAGGGATTGGGATATTCACTTTGGAGTAGCAGCTAAGATACAAAGCTGAAAGAGCAACAAACTTGCCCTCTTCTGCTGTGTTCATCCTTTGGGCGTGCTTCTTGTCTATTGCTCCAAGGTAAATTTGCAGAAACTATATTGAGAGAAAAGTTGTGGACAAGAGTGGCAGAACTGAAGGCAGAAGTTCAGCATCCATTACTAATGCAGGTACTCGACATCCTTCTTCCTTCCCTTTGACCAGGAAGACCAATTCCCCTTTTCATTCAGAATTGCTTTTTTCCTTTGTAAAAATTTCAATTAAGGGCAACAGAGAGGAAAGGGGAAGAAAAAGAGAGAGAAGGGCCCATTGAACATTCTTTCTAACAAATATTATTCCTTCTCACAGTGATTGTAATCATTCAGAATTATAAATAAACTTCCACAGAGAATGTGGGTTTTTTTTCCCTTTCTCTCATTCTTTTGAGAACCTATCTCCTAACTTGAGAACCAGCCCTGGCAATTCTACAGGATCATTCCAATGCCCCTGGGCACCTGTGGTTGGCTCCTCTGGGTGATGATAATGGTGACGGAAATTTAGAGGACGCAGTAGGGAACCTTTCCATCAAGTGTATATGTAATTTTGCAGTTACTGTGTTACTCTTTCATTCACTCTGGGGATATTTGCCTGTATTTAGAAGCTTAGGGTACAGGCCGCGCTTAAATCAAAATGCACTGCGTAAGCAGCTTTCCACAGGGTTCTTTTGTGCAAGGAGATATTTGATGAAAATGCTGAGCACAAGTGCAGTGCAGGAGGGTTTGCAGATGCACACAGAGTTTATCACAAGTATCAGTGCCTCTTTGTATGAAACAAATTTGATTACAAGTTAAGGAGCAGGTCTGGTAGAAGCAACCTGCCTATTTGGAATTTGTGGATTTAGAGCAGCGGGATGTTTAGCTCAGTTGATTAGAGCACGGTGCTAATAATACCAAGCTTGTGAGTTTGACACCATACAGGCCATTCACTCAAAGGCCATTCACTTAAGAGCTGGACTTGATGATCCTTGTGGGTCCCTTCCAACCCAGAATATTCTGTGATTCTGTGTAAAAGGCTGGGCTGGGATGAAGCATAGTGATTACAAAAAAATAGCTATTATATAATATACCCATTCTGTAGTGTGTCTAGGTATATAAATATTTTGTTATGATTGAATCGCATGTTTTGATTATACAGCAATGATATACTTGAGGATGTAAGGACTAACACTGCTAAGAGATGATCTCTTTTAACATTACCCAGCCATGTTGTAGGAGTTGCCTGTACAACACTGGACAAGCTTTAGAATTAGCTATTATTGCAAGTCATTTTATGGACAGAATAAAACATCAAAACATGGTAATGTATTGTTGTCATTAAATAAAGAGCAGAAATTATTTTGTTTGTCTTTTATTATTTTGTTTGTCTTTTCCAGAAGAATTATTTTCGGGGTTGGACAGTCAATACAAGGTAGAGTTGAATATTCCAAACTCTGTTGCCATAAAGGCAGGCTGTTGTTTTCAGTCACCAGTTTCATGGCTATCCCAGAATGATTAAGATTTTTCCTCCCTGGTTTGTGTCTCTGCTTTTGATCAGGCTTTTTCTTCTACCTAGGAAGGGTACTTGCTGACTATTTGTTGAGTGAACCTCACCAATGAGGCACAGGAATTGGCTGTATACTGACAACTTAAGTGTGCTGCGGACTAATTCCAGCTCTAGATATAATTTCAAACACCACAGACCATTTATCTCCTCTATGGCTATGTTATCCAGGATTCCCATTTCTTCTGCAAGGGAGTAGTGTCAATGTTACTGCTTTGAGAAAATGATGCCACAGACAAATACACCAGTGTTTCTGAAATATAGATGTATCTCAAAGTCTGGCAAAATTCTGCATCATTCTTGTGTCCGTCCCAGCAGATCATGTAATCTCTATTATGAGAAAAAGTAATTTGCACTTCTTAAAGATTTATCCCCCCACATTTGTTTGGTTTTTTTTTTTCAAGATGACGATTAAAGATTTAATTGGTTTTTATGGTTTAATACCAAGATAAGCAGACGGCTTTTTCACTTCCTTCTTCTCTCCCACAACTCCTCTCACCCATCTGATCTGTCTGCAGTGCAAAATGCCAGTTGTTTTAACCTTGTGTAATAAGACACTTCTGATAACAGTGTTAAAGACACAGAAATGTTTCCCTTGGAAGTGTAATTTTCTTTTTGAACAAAAATTAACACTACAGAAGACATGTTTTCTGGCTGGCTGGCAGCAATTAATCGGAAACTCCTGAGTACTAATTCATTGGAATCAGTTTGGAGTGTGTTATCTGATTAGTTTTTGATTGAGTGATCAGACTTAATTTCTTTACACAGATAAAGGTACTAATGCTTCCTGTTAATTTTCTTTGGTTTGAAGAGGAGCATTTTTAGCATTGGTGGGGGGTTTTTTTTGTGTTTTGAGCTGGTTTTTTTTTTTCTGTATCAATTACATCATTGAGGTTCAGGAAATGCTGCTGCTAGGAAGGAGAAATAGCCTCTTTTCCTATTTGCAGCATTCCAGGCCAGGCAGCTATGGCCTGAATCTAATTCTATTCCCCTGCCAATCCCTCCTAACATGAATGGGAGGAGTCACTTTCTGCCTCCCTTGGCTCTGTCTTTATCAGCACTGATGCTTTGAGGGCAGTAATAAAGAAGCACTATCTTAATGACATCAGGAGTGACCTTAATGGACAGCGAGATTGTTAGGAGGAACTGTTGGTGATTAGTTTTGGACTAAGGGTAGGGGATTTCGTGTGCACAGCAGAGAATAAGCCAGGGAACTGGTAACTCTCCAGATGAGAGGAAAAGGGAAGGGAGAGTGAGAGGATTCAGTAGAGCCTTAGGGAAAACAGCTTTCTTCAATGGATCAAAATGTGTTAATTTTCTTGAAACTTCAGGCTCTTCTGTAGGCACTACATGTGCAACTTTGAGGATGAAGACAAATGTTACAGGTGGTCTTGACTGATTTCACTAGTACCAGTTGATTTTGTAAGCATTATTTTGGTTTTTAAAGTAGAAAAAGAATTCTTTTTTTTTTCTTTCACCTGACAATTGTTTTTCTTAGGTTCTCAATTTCCTTTATGGCATCTTTTACCCTGTACACATGAAGGAATTTTTAGTTTCCCTGACTAAACCTCTTCTAAACATCTAGATCCTGTGCTGATCAGCTGATAGCTGAAGGTGAATTCCTTAGGTTATACAAATATGTGAGAATAATATCCAGTCTAGCAAGAGATCCAGCTCTCCATGAGTCTTTATGTCCACTTTTCCTTATAACAGAAGAGCTTTAGGTTGTCATCACCTCAATTATCCCCCAGCTTACAAACAGGCATAGGCCTAATAGGCCTATTTTACATCTGCTTATATGATTATTAGAAATCCTGACATGATGACAAGATTTAAAAATTTGAAAAAAAAATCAATGCCTAAGCCATCTACTTTATTCTTTTCCTATCTGAGCTGCTTTAGAGATATTGTGCTGTCACAAAATAAAAAAAAGATCAAGGACAAGAACAGTATTTCAGAATCTGTAGTTTCCCTTTTTAAAATATAAATAATTACAGATAAATAAAGATGTGTTCTTCAGTATAGAGGTGGGTGGCTTAGGCATTTTAAAGTGCAGATATTTATTTAGTTTTGCAAGTCTGCATCTGTCCCAGTGTGGCAGCAACTCAAGATAAGCTTTGGGCTGGCTTGTATGAAACAAATTAGTGCTGTTAGCTTTGTTCTTATGGCTAAACTGCTTTTAATCAAGAGCCATGATTACAAGTGCTCTTGCTCATCAGAGCATCTGAGAGGGCCAGTGACAAATGCGAGTCGAGTATGAACTATGTCCTCCCTCTTGGAAGAATCCTCTTGGCCACAACAGAGGAGACAAATGAGTGGGTCATTGTGAGGGGACAGCTGCATAAACTCCTGCTGTCTGTGGGTGAGGAAAGGACATAAATTTCCAAAGATCCAGTCTGGCACCTGGCCTAGCCATTCCAACCACTTGATATTAAGAACTATGTGTGGGTTTGGAAATCAAATATTTTCTCTTTACCAGAGATACCACCCCAGTGAAAAGCATTGTACCCTGTCTATTTTTCATTGAAAAAGTCACAGTGGCCTGAGAGAGGGAGTAAGAATATACTTGATGATCAAACTTACTGCTAGGTCTGAAAAATCCTAGACATTTTCCCTGCTGACCTACTTGTCTGGGAATTTAGATATATTTATTTAGGGTAACACTGTGCTTTAGAAGGCTACAGTTTGGGAGGGCTATCACATGGTCTCTTTTCAGTCTGTCATGGGGATACACAGTCTTACTCATTTGAATGTAAAGTCCTGTAACTGCTTTTTCCATAATTTTGCACCTTTACATATCACCTTGAAATGTGGCCAACAGACTTGTGTGTAATCTAGAAAAGAGGTTACATCCTAAATTAATCCTCAGCAAAAACATGAGACTGGTTACATCATCTTGCAGGCTGCCATGAGAAGGTTCCCTGGCTGCACTGTGTGAGAACATGAACACTTAGGCAACAGGTGAGCAAGGAAAACTGTCAGAGTGCAGTAAATGACTTAGCATCGCAGATTCTGACACTAAAAATGGTCTACTATATTTAATCTTGCCTTCTCCCTTCTGAAAGCATGGATTGCACAGACTCTGACTCCTTTACTTGCCTGTATTTTTCCTTTTGTCAAAGCTGGGTTTTCAGAAGCGACAAGCATAAGCCATAACCCCCAGTGCTGTAAGTAGGTCTGGAAAATATTCCATCTCTCTGAAAAGAAGATTTTACTTTCTAAGTAATAACCTTTCATCAGTAGAAAAAAAAAAACTGATCTGAAAAACAAGGTGGGTTTTTTTTTGCTAGATCATCTCCTTACTGCACTGACTGTTTTGAAGATAGCTTTTATTTCATATTGAATCTGGTTCAAACAGAAAGGCATTCATTATTATCTAGCAGCATTACAGTTGACATCTAAATCTGAAGAACCATAATTTGTCTTTGACATCAAATAATCCACAACTCAGAATTAAGGACCTTAATCGGTGGGGGGAGGGGGGGTGTGTTTCTTTTTTTCCCCTATAACCTCGTCATTTATTTTTGAAACAAGATACAACAACTGTTACATCTGTGAGAAAATGGACCTGTGTTTTGCACATGGTTAGTATCCTTTGGTTTCATTGGATGAGATTGCAATCGCGAGACATTTTCAATGGAGTCAAGACTTGTAAATCCTTAGTAAAAGTCAAATTGGTTTTGTTCTAAGCAAGTGTATGAAGGCAAGAATTAGGAACAAAATATTTTAAATTATGACCAAATTATTCAGCTCCTTCCTTACCTTGGCTGAGATTTATCAAACTTTAATTGTTCCCTAGAGCCCAAAACCTTGTACTTGTGTTAACAGTTTGCACGTTAGAGCCTAAGACGCTGTCCCTTGTGCTAGGCAGCTGTACACATCAGGCCTTTTTCAGGATTACTCCATGGAGTAAAAGAACACAGCATGAACAAGATGCTTTGAGGAGACTGGAACCAAAACCACCTGGCTTTATTTTGTGAGTATGGTTTATAATAAAACAAACTTAGTGTAGGGGCTTGAGCCTTCACCAAATTTTTCTCCTGTTCTGAGATCCTTAATAGCCAGTGGGCTCAAGGTCACACTGCCCTCCTGGCAGGGCATTGACCATCCATGTCCACACAGCTGCCTATGGTATTTAAACTTCTGCAAATTGTTTTTGTTTGGAAAGGCTTCAAGCTGAAATTGGTCTGTGAGTTAGAAACACACACATCCAAATGCAGACAGGAATGGACATACACAGACACACAGCACACATGACCACGTCAGCCTGCTGAAGTGGGAAACGAGTAATGGAAAAGGACAGGATGGACAGAGAAAAGATTATATCTGAGAAGCTCTGGGCTAACTGCAATCCTTATCTTTTTTTAGGTGTTGGACAGGAGAGAGTATATATGTATCTCAGGCTGGCTCATCACTAAGTTACTGTGATTTTACACACTCTCTCTCTCCTGGGCAGGACTGACCACCTACTACAGTGATGTTTCTCTTCTGATCCCCACTGTGATTGTGCCTCACTTGGCAGAGGCTTACATGGCTCTTCTTTTTCCAATGAAATAGCTCTCTGAACAGCATGTTCCCCAGCATGGGTACAGATTTCTGAATTTTGTCTTCAGTGCTCTCTTATTACTGGCATCATTGCTTTAATTTTCTTTTTTTTGGGGGTAAGTGCCACACAAGATGGTCTCAGGAGCTGCCCTAAAAGTTAGTAGGAAAAACACTTCTCCTGGGTAACATTAAAGAGAACACGCACATCCAGTTCTGTGTGGCTTAACATCAAAGACACAGGAAATCATCAAAAGCCTTTTCCACCTTCTTTAGCCTTAGGGACTCTTCCTGGGCTGCCTGTGAGCTTTGGCAGAAGTTGTTAGCATTACCTTGAATGGTCTTCCTCATACTTGCCAAATTCTTTTGAGTTTAGTAATATAATATCACTGTTGGCTATATGCAAAATTTCTTGTTCTCATCTCAAGGCTAAAGTTACTGGAAATGGGGGCTATAGCACTCTTTAAACAGAGTAACTCCTGCTGTTTCCAGGGTTGTTGTTTCTGAATGTTGTGAGTTCCTGTATTTTTTTTTTCCTTAGCTCTGGAAAAAAAACCAAACAAAAAAAAAAACTATTTCAATTTGATACACAAAAGTTGTAATTCCATATTTGCTTGCTATCCAATCTAAGATAGTGTTCTGCTCTAGGTACAGAAAGGGTTCCAGGGGTCAGATATGATAACAGCTGTGACTGAAACCAATAAAAGAAGAATGAACAATTTATTCACTGATAGATCACTTTTTTTCAAAATAAAATTATCCAAAACCTTATCTGTTGGAATAAGGAATTGATTTCATAGATGAGAGATTAATAAATGCTGTGTTATAGTGTGAACAATTTTTTGCTACATGTTTATTCAAATCTGCTTGTGGATCACTATTCAGAACTCTAAGATTTAGTAAGTAAACAGATGGAAGTTACATTGCAATTTATCAGTGGTTCTGTGATTTTCATCTGCTTCTAACTGGTTAATTTTATTTAATTGATACCTAAAATAATACATTTTTCTACTTCCATTCCTATGAAAGAACACATGAAGAGATTAAGCTTTATCTTTTGTCCAGAATTTTTCCCAACCTGGTAATAACAAGTTGGATGGACAAGTGTTTACAGAAATGTCAATTTAAATTATGTGAAGGCATTTTCTTTTTTCTTCATTGTTGCATTTATTATAGCCTTCCACACTGCATTGTACTTTGTGCCATCACTGCAGTAGACATCCAACTGGTGACTCACTCTGTGCATGGAAGTACTTTGCAAGCAAAGCAATTGGGAGCTGAGCTATGGGATCTGAGGAGTGGAAGGCATGGAAGAGTGATAGAAGTAACACACATATGCCATTTCCAGTAGTATATTCACATATTTGCAATTAGTCCCCACTGTCTCCCTTTCTTTAGGAAGTTCACTACTCTATGCATTCATCTGGGCACCAACCCAGACCTACTTGAAACACTGGTCTAGGTCTACGGACTCCTCTGAAGAGCAAGACTTCAATCCTGATCAGAGATCAGAAACAAGGTATACGTATGACTAAGCAGTATTTTCAGACTACTTGAGCTCCAATGCAGTTACCAGCTGAACTTGAATTAATTGAGGTGTAAGAACTGGCTTGGCAGGAGTTTTGAAGTCATCCTAAAAGAAAGGGAACAAACCCAAATATCCTATGAAAGAGGAGATGAAAGGAAGTAATGAGAGTGAGCACATTTCTGCTTAAATGAGCAGCACTAAAATGGAGTGATGACAATGATAGGACCTATAGCTCTTTAGTAGTGAGAACATCCTTCATGTGCTCTGTGTGTTTTTCCTGTGCTGGGCTGAAGTCAAGCATTGCTTCAGTAGGCTTTTAATTCTCTGGCTGTCGTACAGAACCCAGAGGCTGGGTCATGTGCAAAGTGTTAGATTTCTGACGGGACTGTGCTTCAGGTAAGTGCACAGGATGATGAAAATGGGATTACCAAATAGTGCTCTTGATTTACATAGCTATTGATTTCCTTTTTACATTCCCACCCAATTTTCATTGCTGATGTTTGGTCTACAAGAAGTTTCACATATAGGCCAGAAATTCTATTCAAGAAATTTGGGAATGTTGAAACAAGACTTTTCTGCCAAAACAACTGGCAGCTCATTTTCTATTTGAAGGGAGATCATATCATATTATGCCTGCTGGTGAGTTGCAATAGGAATGCTCTGTGGAGCATTAGGCACCTGTTCTGAAGCAGGGATGGAGAAGCACAATGCAATTTTAATTTCTGGGAGGGTTATTGAAGCCCTGTGCAGATTTTCAGTGGGTCACAAAAAGCTCCTCGTATTCTTTCCCGTTGTTTCTTCACTATAGAGAAAAGACATGGTTCAAACAAAGTGTCCAGAATTTAGAAGACACAATGTCAGACTTACTGCATCATCCTACTGCAGTGTCACCATGGTGATTTTCATTTACAATGAAATAAATATTAGTCTGATTTTTCCATGGTTCTTTTTTTTCTGCTTGCTTGCTGGTATGGAAATTTCACAGCACCTCAAAAACAAGTCCGTGGGATATACATTAATGTAAACTTACCATTCTTCTGAATGTTTCTAGGCATTGAAGGCAACTGGGCGGGGGCAGTAGTTAGTGCCAAGTAACTTGTGCCAGTTCTTAGCCTGCAGACTGAGTGGCTTTCTGCAAACTCCCTGCTGCAAGGGTCCCCTGGAATGGGTCTTCCTGCAAGTCAGAGCTCAGGACCTCTCCAATAAAGTGCTAATTAAAGCTGGCTAAATTTGTTTTGGGTAATATCATCTGCACTTTTCTAACAGAGGGTCGTATGCCAGTGCAATACAGGAGGTACAGAGGGGAAGCTGAGAAACATCTGAACTAATTGACTGAATTCCTGCTGAATTTGCTATTTGTCGGTCGGTGAGACACCCATGTGTTTCTTACCCTGACTGTCATACATGAACCTGAATGAACAAAACTCATTCTTAAATTTGGGACATACACGTCATTCACAGCGAGTCATCAGAATTCAAACAGTACAGCTACAGAGCTTTTTACCCACTGGATTTATTTTTGAAATTTGGAGGTTTTGCGTAGTAATGTTGTCAGCTTGCTTCTTGCCTGTGTTTGTTACTGCTGTTGCTGTTTTTATGCAGCGGTGCAGTTTCCATCTGATATTTGGGACAAGTGACCTATTTGAGTCTGAGTTTGAAAATGAAGCCCAACCTTTCCAATTGAAGAGGAGAGGAGAGGAGACAGACAAGAAATGACAGGCCTCAAGGCCTAAGGTCCTTCAGGGCTATTTGCAGTATGTACAGCTTGCTCCATAGCATTTACAAAACACAGCTGTTAAAATAATTCATCTCTTGGGTTGTTCTTTTGCCCATTAGACAACATCCAGTCTCCTATTTTGTCTCTTCTGTATTTAACTTAAGACTTCTGTGACTTGTTACAATTTTTCTCCATGTGTACAGACGTTGCCAAATATGTCTCTAGAGACACTAATTGCATTTTTAATTCATTTTAGTAATGCTACTTATCTTTGGAAACCCTTGTGCAGATACCACACACTGGCTTCTCTCTGAACAGAAGGCCTATTTGCTTTATACACTCATTATGTGGAAGAATATGACACAGCGCGTGATGGTTTTAGATGTTAATAGTCAGAGATGTCTATAAATAAAAAGCCCTTGCAAGTAATGTTGAAGCTTATTACTTATCCTGCCAAGTAAAAGGCCACACTGTGATGAACACTATTTACAGGACAATAAGATCAGGAGGCAGCTCTGTATTAAAGCCTCAGCTAACAGCTTTTCAGGCTTTTATCAGACCCTTGATCTTCTCTCTGAGCTATGATGTAGGCTACGACAGGTTTCACATAGAAAGGATTTTTGACCTTTCCATGCATTAGATAGTAACCACAAAATATTTTATTGTAGTTAAATTGAACTATTAATGCATGTCAATTTCAACGATGTAGTTCCCTGCTAACACTTTTATAAGGAGTTGCTTCCCCTGTGTCTACATCATATATATAAAAAAATTGACTCTCCTACAAAAAGCAGCTCTAAGCCTGCTCGGCACTTCAGAGGCAGGTTTTAAGTGTTGCTTTAAGCAAGGTACTTCTTTAACTGAAGTTGTGTGCCATGCAGATATTTAACAAGTCTCTGGACACCACAGCAGTGTTTCTGCATGTGTTCCTGACATTGATGCCTTTCTCTGGTCTTAAAATTAAAACCAAAACACATTTTATGGGGAAAAGGGGTTTTTACGTGGGTATTTATTTCAGGATCCTTGGGTACAACACTTTGTCCAGGTGGAATGCCCCGAAAATGCATGCACACTATCACACCGAAATACACACACTTATAGGCCTTGCAAAATTAACATATTTATCAAAGATTCCCCAATGAGAGGCTCAAGTGAACCCCCTGTTCTGAGGAACCTTCCCCCTGGATGGGCCTATCTTAATTTACAAAAATATGTTTTGGAGAGGACTTTGGTGTCTGGGGCATCCAGACTGTTTGGTCTCCTGGTTTAATGGTGCCGTGGGTCTCAGCTGAGTTATCAGACTCAGAAAATTATGAGTATATAGGCTAAAAGCACTAAGAATACAAAAAAACTATATAAAAGAGTATGCAAGAGGGGTATAAAAGAAAAAGCAAAAAATCATTCTGGCATCAACATATCAGACAGATATGTCAGATTCCTTCAGATCAGTAAGACCTGAAATTACTTTATTGTATTATTCTATACCATTAGTACAGAAAAGCTAATTATGGAAACGTAACAGAAAGCATCAGTCTCTACTTTTGTCCTATGTATGAGCTGTAAGGGTGCTGCTGCCTACAAGAGAAAGGTTGATATAATTCATTCATTTTACAAATCTAGCTAGAGGTGGAACAAAAGCATTCATTTAACTACCTGTCGAATCACTAGCACAACACTTGCTGAAATGGCTCCAAAAAAGAGGCACTGCTAGAGAGATATTCCAAATCAGGTGAGTCCCTGTAGCAGACATACAAATACATTTTGCATGCTATTTTCTAAAGCACCTCTCCGTGAATGTTAACTGGGATGTGGTGCCATTCTTAGCATCTTGAAGAAGTGCAGTTATGAGAAACATCCAACCACAAAAACACGAAGGCTATGAGAAAGGAGAATGTATGATTTCAGCATTGATTATAAATTGATTAAAGATAAAAATTTAACATTTAAATGTTTCCCTTGGACACAGGTCTCATAATAAGTAAGGGTGAATAACAGGGCTTACAGTGGTAGAAATGCTATTATTGGTTCTAGCTCACATTTTTCTTTCCTGTTATATTGTAGCCTTTTAAAGATAATAATTCCAAATCCATTTCATAGAGAGCCATATTTTTAACTGCCAGGCATACATGTCAAGAAAGGAGCAAAATGGAGGCAAAATCTGAAATAAAAATCAGAAAAAGAGCCCAGGAAGCCTTTGGCTCCCTAGATTCAGTCTTGGATTCTTCTGCATTGATCTTTGGTGTCTGTCAGTGAAAGCCAGTACAGTGTGCAGATATGATTTACTATGTTCCCTGATGAAATTTACTCTCTTGGGCCTCTTTTCTTTCCTCCATGGCAGGCAGAAAAACACAATGAAATTGGAAGGTCTTCAGTACTGAGCTAGCAACTGGAGAGAGCTGAAATTGAATTTGTGGCAAGATCCTACCACTTCCTAATTCTATTTAGGCCAGAACTATTGATGCAGTAACCTATCTTGAGGTCTTTTTGAACTCCCATTTCCTGATGAAATAAATCAGGAAGTAAGATAACAAATAAAAGTAGCAATAAGAATGAAACCAACAACCTTGAGTTCACAAAAGGATAGCAAGACTTCCCTGTAATAGAGAGCAGGAGAAAAGCTGTAAGCTGAGCTTAAGTTTTTCAACAGAGGTTTGAAACAGCCCTAGGTTAGTATATTGTGTAGATCAATTTCTCAAGTGGAGTAAAAAAAGCACACTCCCTATGTTCTCAGTTGAGCTGTGGCAGTATGTCACTCTTTTTTGACCGGGTTTATTCTCACATTGCTGTTTCTCATGCCAGCTTTCCACTGTTGCAGTGTTGTTTTCTCCAAGTTACAGTTAATGAACCAGTGTGTGGGAACCAGTTCAGCACAGGAGTTTGAAACAGCCCTCTACTACACTACATTGGAAATCAGCTAAGTCATATACACTTTTGAAAGGGCTTCATCGGTGCTGGGGGGCTTGGGATAATTTTTTTTTTTTAAATATAAATTAAAATTTTACATTTCAGACATCTCAGGTACTAATTAAATTGTACTGTTGCATGATGAGCTCCATACAGTTGTAACGTGAAAATTCTTTTCATACAGTGTCAAAACATAACACATTAATCTTTCCAGTGTAAATGTATTCATTAGTAAGGAAAAAAATCATCAGAAATCTGAGCAGCATAGACTCCTTTTCATCTTCAGCTAAGTAGGTGTTGTCTAACGTATCTAAAATAGCTCAATTGACTTGTCAGTGCCACCACTGACTTTTGACAGAGGATATTGACCATTGTGGTTGAAGAGGAAGTAGGTGAAAAGGGTGACATTATTCTGCTTTTGGCCTTGTCAACCATTTTATAAAAATAAAATGATCAAATGAGGGATCCTTTGGTGGCAACCAGGTGAACAACAAGTAATAAACCCTCAAGAAAGTCATCATGAGGAACTCACTATCTGTGAGGACTTTGTTCAGCCTCAAGGGTAAATCAATGTTAATACAAATCCTGCTGCTGAATAGTAGATAATATGACATCATTTTGTACAGATAGGCTCTTTAAGAGAGACTCATCAAATCATGGCAATCTGCCTGAACTCAATGTTGAGATAATTCAGCATCTCTGTACTAGCTCATCTTCCCAACCAATCCAGGTCTCACTGGGAGGAGAAATTAAATAAGACTTTTTTTCCCCCCTCTGTCCTAAAAGGACATAACTGTTTTGTGTTTTATATGTCTTAATGATTTAGGTTTTCTGAGTACATTTTATTTTAAGTAACCTAAAAATTCCCAAACACAGATAATTTGCCAGGAAACTTGACAGACCTGGAAAAATATCTGCAAAAGTTCTTCTTTTAATTATTTTATTTTTATTTTTTAGGAAGTTGTTCATAGCAACTTTGGCACACTTCTGCCAAAAACTTCAAGTATTAAAAGCAGGCTGTTTTGGAGAATATCGTTGATATTCACAGATATATTTTGACATATCAAAGGGTACTGTAAAGTTTGCTTCATGTCAAGAGCATATTTTCTTCTAACAGACTCCTTTTGAAATGCTGCACTAGATATGCATGCAGGAGAGCTTTCCAACAGAAAACAAAAAAAGCCTAAGAAGATTTGACCTAAAAAAGAAATACCTGCCCTGCAGAGATCTGCCTGGCCTTCAGCCAGCAGTGCAGCACACTTGTGAAGAAATGGGGTCTTTCCCACTTCCCAGCTACCGCTTGCATAAGGAGGGGCAGGGGTGCCTGATCACCCTCCCAGCGTCCACAGGGCTCTGGTGGCCTTCTGAGAGAGAACACAAGGAGTGTGTTTGACACAGTGCTTCCGCTGTGCTGCTTGCATCTCTTGGTACAGCATCCTGGAAACTGCTTGGCTGCGCAGGGGAATGGGAGAGAAAATGAATGTGTCCTGCCAAAGGAGTGTTGTTTCAGCACTGTGCAGCCTGTAGGCTCCCAGATGCTCCCAAGTCACTTCCTGCACCCCTGCTGAAGGGCTCTGTTTCTCAGCTGCTCTGTAACAACTTCTAGCTACAGAGCATCATCTTCCCTTAGATCCCAAATTGTAGGAATGCTGGCACTCAAATTGGAACTCATGCTTATTAACTTACTAATAAAAGTTTTTATAAATGCAACTGTAAATCAGGCATGGGATCCTTTCTTCCATTTATTTTTCTTTCTTTTGTTAGTGTTTTAAAAAGCATCTGGATGAGAATGCATGTTTAGCTGCTAATTGGATACTCAGTGGCTGGTATTGTACCAAACTGTTAAATACCAGATGGAAATGGCAGTATAACAACGTTTTGAAAATGGAATATCAATGACCAGCAACAATATAAGAAATTTTTAGTGTACAAGGCACATGGTGTTGCTGTGAAAAGCACCTGAGTTTTCAGGCTGTCTCATCTCGGAAAAAAAAAAAAAAAAGACTAGAGAGAGTTAATGTTTTTTCTTTTCCCTTTGGTTGAGAGTGCACTGGCTCCAGTGGCAGCTGCACAAGTGCAACAACAGCCAGAGTGGGTTCATTTAAAAGTTCAAATTAACAGAAAATGTATACATTATTCACTTGGCCCTAGGTATTACCCAGTTCTGCACAGGAGGCAGAGCCCTGAAAGCAGATTTTGCCAGGTTCATAAATCTTGGATTTTCTCATGGTTATCTGTTTACTGAGTATACAAGAGGATGCTGCTGAGCCACATAGGCACAGCCCAGCCCAGGCAGATTTTCCCTGCTCTAAAATCAGGGGGAGGAGTTGTAGGCAGAGAACACTAAATCTAAGGCTATCTGGGACAGGGATTGCAGAGACCATGAGTGGGTATGACTCTTGTGAGGGCTGAGGGGGGTTCCCATGCCCAGGTTTTTTTTGTGTCTGAGTTCATTCTGCTCACCATTCCGTTCTATGGCCTGAATCTGGATCTAGTGTCATTTTAAAACTTTTTCTTCTTTCTTTCAAATATAAATATTGCACTGAATGAAAGCAATAGATTCGCATCTCCACTTTTTAGTGGGCAGAGGTGATGAAATATTTGTGTACTGTGCAAGAAGGTACTGAGCAGTATAGAGCTTTGAACAATTGCACTACATGTCTTACTCTACACGTTGCTGGTTGCAGTGATGAAAAATTATTTTTTAACAATTTATCAACAATATGCCTGATCATGAACTCTTAAATCCTCTGACACATTGACTAGTAACTACCACCACAGAATGGCAGGAAAACACAAAGTTTGATGATGGCTGCTGAGCTTTATTATTGCTTCATATTCACAGAATTAAATTTACTTGAGGATAATTGAGACAATATTTAGAATTTCTGGTTAGCACAATAGGTAATTTAAGAGCAGACACACGGTTACTGATGAATTATACAAAGCTACACCATAATCTCAGGCTCTAGAATATCCCATACAGTGTTCTGGGCTTCATTAATCCCTTCAGCCATGGCACCTTTCCTAGAAACCACTGACCATGGGATGAGTGATTAGCAAAAAACCTTTATTTAATATGCTGTGGTTGAAAACATAGTGAACCTTGCCAGTAGCATGCAAGTCTGTAAACATATTTCTAAGTAACACCCATTCAGTGATACAGAGATTTCAAGAAATGTTAAGGCTGGGTGTTTTTTTCCTGTAGCTCACTGTGGGATGTCAACAAAAGAAGACATTAAATGTGTCACAGATTTCTGCTGTGAAATATAAATGTTTCATTTAGGCCATTGCAAATTATTTAATTTTAAACTCAAGCTTTTTCCTTCTCATTTTAGTCTCTCTCAAGAATGTTCATGTCTAATTAATTATCCTTCCAGGTTTTAATCTTGAAAACGTAAAAACAGACTGGTTTACCTGTTTACAACTCTTTCCCCAGACAAACAGAAGTTTAAAGTAATGAAATTTATCAAAAGGGCTGAGATCTGAAAACTTCTCAGTTCCAAAAATTTGAATTTTTTTCAGTGTAAAAAACTTTAAACAGCTTTTAACCAAGACACATAATGTTCCTTGTATGCTCCAAATTCCATTTGTATGAATTCTGTGTTGTTGTCACTAAAATTAGATTCATATTGGAGTGAAAGAATCCTATGTCTTTAGAACTGTTGCAGTTTATTATATTAGGGTATTTGAAGGCCCATACTTTTTCTAGCCATACCTGTTCAATGGAGCACAGCAGCAATACAAAATAAATTCTGAAAAAGCTACAATTTAGTAGGTAGAACCAGCAGTAAAAAAGAAAGCATTCCTTGGATTTGTTGTGTTGTAATGATGTTTTCCTGTGCCTAAATGATATTGACTGTTGTTCTTATTGAAGAGGAAATAAGTATGTGCTCGGAGCTACTTAGACAACTATTCATCATTCTCTCTGGCAACAGAAAGAATCCCCATGCCAGAATGCAAAATCCAGCAGCAGCTACAGCTGCAGAATATCAGAAGGCTGTATTAAAAACTCACAGGCAAATCAGAACCCAATTTCCAGGCAGGATGCACTTCTTCAGAAGCATTGCTTTAGGACATAACTCAGTTCTCAGAACACCACAGTCTGCAACTTAATTCAAGTATTTAGGGGAAAATAAGGGTCTTTGAAATATAAATAACACATAAAAAAGAACACATTTTGTTCTTTATTGCTTCCTAGTGAAGCTTTGCTGGAGTACTGTAGTGAATGATAATAACATCCGTTCCTAAAATCTGATGCTGACAATCATTATAGCAAATTAGGATGAGGAACCCTGCTGTGAGAGGTGATGAAAACATCATTTTTTATAAGATAATAGTGAATATTGTTGCTTGGTAAACCCACTATTAATATCTTTAAATGTAAATGGCTCTTGCTTGCTTACTTTAATTTGTTGTGAATCATGTTGGTACATAACCACTGACTTAAATCTGACTGCTGGTACAAAACAATAAGTTAAAACTTTTGCCACCAAATTTGTTCCTCTGTTTGGAGTCAGTTGGAAAAACTGGCTATAAAGAAAAAAGGAAAGAGCTGCAGACTGGCAAATTGAGTCTCAAGGCTGTCCAGACCTGCAAAGCTTGAACAGAAGGCTCAGAACATCACAAAGGGCTCTCGGGGTGCAGAGAATTCTAAACTATATTCTGGTCATACCTTGATTTATATCTTCTTGGCACCACATGGAATATGGTTCCTTTTACCTTAAGTTACCATATTTATATTTACTCCCAAATAGAGACAAACTCAGCAAAGGTTAAATGAGCACAACTTTAGGATAAGGGCCTTCTTCCTTGACCATGAAAAGTAGAGTAACTGGGCTGACTAGCACTTGTGTTACTCTTTCTGTCATTCATGTCAACCTCTCATTCATTTTTCATAGACTTCTATTATTTGAATTTTCTAATGGGAAACACTGTTTCTACAAGATAGTGCCAAAATGAAAACAATAAAAGAAAGTAACCATTAAACTATTTTATTCTTAACCGGATTTGAAAGCACAGTAAAATACTTGTCATTGCTAGTTTTCATATATTATTAAAAGCTTCCTATTCTTATTGTAATGCCTATAGAAAGTGCAGAACCTAATCTGAGTTCAATAGAACCCTGGAAAAACAAAAGCTTTATCAAGAAAAAGGAAAGCATGGCTTGGAAACAAAAGCTAATTTAAAAAATTCTTAAATATGCCCTAGAGAGAGAAAAATGAACAGATAATAGTCACAGTCTATTTAATATTGGCAAGTATGTCTAACATGGCAGCACACTCAAACCAACCTTTGCCTGTACAATCCAGCATCTAGCACGATTATAGTGATTAAACTTCATAACATTTATTAGAAATCTTATGCCTATTAAATTATATATAAAACCATATCATCGTGAAGTATTACTGTTATTCACATTTATTGATCAATGTCTCACAGATGTTTTCATTTGTTGGTTTAATGTGTTTAATCTCATATTAATTTGTGAGAGTGCTTAAGAGATACAGCATTCAGGCAGTACACTTCTGAAAAGAAACACAGGCATTTATTATTCCTCCTTGAAAAAATAGTTGAAAATAACTGGGTTAATGTGAATGGTTAACATTGCTGTAGCTGAAGGAAAAATTGTTTTTTATTCAAATTTTAGGGCTTCTCCAATAATATAATATAACAATATACAAAATCACCCTATGGATCTGTATGAAATGTATTAGCAAGGCAACCTATGGCTTACTACCTCCAGGATTTTATATCCAAATGTGGAATGATATTGTTAATATATTGTTCCATCTCTAGCCTTTACAGTTGGGTGGGTAGATGTAACAGTGTGCCATATTTTGTGTCTCGAACAAAGCATGTTTCCCTTTGTCAAAATACTACCTACAAGTTATCTGAAGCCACCATGGCAAAAATCAAGTCTGTGCAGTTTTCCTCATTATACTTCTACAGAAAAATAAGCCTTTTTTAGAAAAGGAGTGAACATATTCTGTAATTTTTCTAAGGCTTTGTCTCGTACTTGTTCTCACTGGCAGGAGCAGTGCTCTAAATGCAAAAAGGCTCTTCTGGTGCAGCCCTGAGTGCACTAATCAGCCTTTATGGCCCTGACCAGCCTCACCTGGGCCTCCCCACATCCACCCCCTCCTCCCCCACCCTGAGCTTTCTTAAGCTCAGCCTGAGGCTGCTGCCCCTTTCCTGAGTTGTGTTCTGTTGGTGCCCCCCTTGAGCCAGGGCTCATCCTGAGGGCTGGATTTCTGTCTGCTGCAGACCCACCTCACCACCGTGGTGCTGCCCTATGAGCTGGACTCTTGGCTGGACCTGGCCACCATCCCCAGGGGATTCTCCCTGGCCGAAGCTGACATGGTGTTTGCTGCTCTGGCTGCTCCCTGACACACTGAACTGGAATGACCTCCCCTGACATTTCAGGCACTGGGCTTGAGCGTGCTGCCAGGGACATGCAAGAGGTAATTTCACGCTCTTTTAATCTTCCTATTCTCAAAAATGTATTAACAATTAAGCTGGCAATGTTTCCACAAAGTAAATCTGGGAAACCCACTTATTTACTTGTATGACTTGAAAATATGTAACTCTAATTATTCTAGCTTTTTTTTGAGTATTAGGAGACAAAATTTTCTGCCCCTTGCTATGTATCCAATTGCAATCCCAGAATTTTTCTGTTTTGTTCCAGAGACTATTATTTCACTTTGGAGTACACCTATCTACCTTGATAGATGGGTAGGTAGATGCATTTCTACCTGTCTTCCTATTTCTGTATATCTTTGCATTTTTACATCTTATAAAGCTTGTTCTTAAGTAACTGTGCAGAATAAACTTGTTCATTGTTTAATATGACTTTTCATTAAGTCATCTCGTAAGGAAATTGCATCTTACTTGGAAATTGCAGAGTTTTTTCTAAGATTAATGCTGGTGAACACACATGTAATACTACATTTATTTGGGACTCTCTGTTAATTATTGATACCCATAAAATCTATTTTTGGCAATTTCTTGTGACAGTTGGTTTTCAAGATTTCCATGAGTTAAAAGTGCTGCAAAAATACAACCTGGTTAGTGATAGAAGTTAAATACAAACATTTAAGTTATTTCAGACCCTTAAAACTTCAGTGTATTTATACTCATGATATAATATGCTGTCCCATCTTGCTGGTGAGTAAAAGACTTATCTGTCCAGAGCAACAAATTCTCCTCTGAGAGCAATGAATATAATTTTTTTTTCCTTTTTGTTGAAGTGGTTTAAAAGCAGTAGAGCAAAATGAAAGGTTTCGACTTCAGAGCCAGATATATTGCAGCAAAGAAGAGAAATGGCAAAACTGCAATTACTGTGATAAAGTTAATTATAAACACAGGTTCTGGAGTCTTACCCATAGAGGAGGGTAAGGAAAAGGGAACAGGAAAAAAAAATTCTTTTCAAGGTAAAAACTTGTTCTCAAATTCTGTGATTAATCTGATTCCTGTATTAGAGGAAACAGCTGAGCTATAAAAGTGTTGTTCTAGCAGAGCAGTGCTGCAGGCAGCTGTCTATGCATGCTTCATGTCACTTAGCAATGAGGAGTGCAGTGCTAGCCCACGTGGTCCTGCTGCCAGGCCTTTTGCTGTGCTTCTGCAGCGCTGGAGCCTGTGGTAGGCACGGGACAGCTGCTGCTGTGTGTGTGCAGTGCTGGAGTGCTCACTGGAGAGCCAAACCACCTTGGGGGATTGTTCAGTTTAAATAGAAGGGTGATGCTAGTATAACTTAGTGTTTGGAAATAACTCCTCTGTGCTTTATCCACTCCCTCTCCTTTTTAATGAAAGAAGGTGAAATTCGCTTCCAAAGTTAACATTTTATGTGCTAAGTTTACCTGTGAATATTAAGCTTGGGCTTTTCCAATGAGAATTGTGGTTACGCTGCCGGCAGCTGAAGCTGGGTGCAGGCAACAGGAAGCTCTGATTCCAAGCTGTATCCTTTCTTCTTTGTAGTTCTGAAGCAGGTGGGGAAAAAGGAGCACGCAACAATAGGTCACAAATTCAAACCAGATTTCAGTGATCTGTGCTCTGCATTGTCACAGCAACATGGTGACCTGTACATAATAAAAAGATTCATATTCTTAAGTCAAATGAGATTGTTTCATGTTTTATTAAACATTTCAATAGGCTTCTTTGTGCCTTGAGAGAATACATTCAGTATCACAAATGCTATATTCTCATTCTGATAAGGAGCTCCTCAACAATCTCAAACAGAGAGAGACTGGGAACAGTTTTTGTCCTTCAAGGTATAAAAGTGAAAGCAAAATCACCACCAGGACAGTTACGAACAGCTTATTCCTGAAGTTAACTTTGGAATCACATGCAAGTCGGAAGCATGGTGCCCAATATTTGTGCTTGTTTGTGCTGAGTACTTCAGTGTCATGCAGAAATGTGGCTGTAGGTCATCTGTACCTTCCAGTAACCTTGCTATGGAATGTGCTTGTGGTGGTTAAAAATAATCTGTGACTGGGCAGACTTCAGCAGATAGTACCCAAGGTCCAGCAAAACCCTTCCAACTTTCAGTTCAACACTGAATGGTCAAGTCTGTAATTAACCTTACGCATCTTGGCAAATCACTGCACCGGTTTGTTATTCTCAGTTTGTTTGCATTTCTCTTTCCAAAATTGTCTGTATTTGAAGTCTTCTAGAGTAAAGTTTGACAATAATTATGTGCCATGCATCACAAGTGATTCCAATTGCCCTTTGAAGCCTTAACTAATACTGGAGGCCTAGGCAATATCTGTTTACTCCCAGGGGTTATTAGCTTAATGAATATCAGAAACAAACAGGTGGCTCCCTCCAAACTTCTGCACACATTTAAAAAAAAGAGATAAATACTTGAGAAAGATGATCTTCCCTTCCTGCTACCAGTCTTGTTCCTGTGATTAATAGTCATTAAAATGTCACATTTCCTCTGCAGGTAGAATAGTGTGATAATGTTCACAAAACAGGGAAAAAATATCTCGAAAGGCAGTGGATAAATTTAAGTCCTGTCAAGAAGCTGGAGGTTGTCAATATTTAAAATAACCTGCCATGGCTTGGAAAGCTACTACTGCCAATTGTATTCACTACTTCAATTTCTTGTAAAACCAAACAGCAACAAACCATTTCAGGCAAACTGATCCTTAAACAGAGGAACTGCTTGTGTTCCCCCTCACTAGTAATTACTAGGAGAAAGTGAAAATAAGCACTGATAATTACTAGAAGAGGAAAAACCCTAAGCAAAAACATTTTATACCCTTTTCTTTTTGCTTGTGTCCAACTCATGGGTTTTTTAATTTTTCTAATCTTAGAGTTTAAAATCCCAACTATTGGGCGGAAGGCACCTGAAGGGGAAGGTGGAGGGTCCAGTAGCAATGCTGGCTAAAAGCTTGACTCACTTAACCACTAGTGAACAAAGAGTTACTTTACTCCAGATCAAAAGAAAACCAAACTGGATTATATTAACAGAAAAGAGACATCTAATAATGTTTAGCACTTGTTTTTCTTACTGGGCAGTATTTTTGGTGACACAGATAACAAGAAAAAAGGACAGTAGTTTTATTCAGGTATCTTCTGTTTGTTCCCTAGGAATGGCTCTGGTGAATACCAACGCTGTGGATGACATGGATGCATTCTGAAAAAGGAGGTAAACATTTACACTTTGCTTTCAAAGGACATAAAATATTCTTTATGGAAGTTTACTGGATTGATGCTTTTGGAAGCTGAGTGTGATTCAATATAAGAGCAATGTGATGTATTTAGTTTTAAGCTGCTCATAAGCATAATAGTCAGCGTGTTCAATTATAGTTATGCTTTAACTTCTCAACTAATTGGAGCTTTTACCTCCAGTCATCACTGATTTTTAACATTTATGTTAATCTTTCTAAGATAAAAATATTAAGCATTAATACCCTTCTATTGAATTTTTAACATTTTTGAAGGATAACCCATCATTTTTGAGGGATCACCCATGATATTTTGAAAATAGTTCTATATATGAAGCTTTTGCTAGCTTGTACACAGATGAGATTTATAAAGCAAGCCACCCATTTGTAGAAAAAAAATAGAAATGAAAATCCTTTATTAAAGATTCCTCTGTAGATACTTCACAGGAGAGGGGAAAAAAACCACAAAAAGATAAAAGCAGAGAGATTAATTCCTCAGATTGGTACTGGAAATACAACCCTGTATTTTCTGCACAGATTTACAAACAGCAGTGGAAACCTGGGGTATAATGCTGCATTTCTCTGTGTTCTTAATGACACTAGCTCCTTATGAATCAGGAAGCAGATACCAGATTGTGCAATGGCTTTATCAAGTCTGAGAGTTTCACAATAAGAATGCTTGATTATATTTCTGAAATAATTTACTCATCAAACAGTGCTATTAAATGTAGGATACCTTTACAACACTGTTTCTATTGTTGCTTTCACATTCTATTTTGCTGGCAATAAATCATTTTGAAGCAATTCATTTTTTACACATTGAGAGATAGACAGCAGATCCTGAACTCAGCAGATGACACATTAAATTCAGAGACATGTCAGTCACATTTAAAGCATGCAGCCAACTCCTACAGCAGATCATTCCAGTGGAAAAAACAGTTTCTCTGCAGTTCTCTATCCATGTCAAGCTGAAATAGAATTTTATTTTTCTTCACCTAGATAAATAATTTTTTATGCACGTTCTGTACTTTGTCACAGAGTAGTAATAAAAGAATAACCAGTATACACACCAAAAGTACAGAGCTCCTAACCCAAAGAGCAGACTTTTGACCAACACCACCTGGATTATCCAGAGTTTCCCAATTAGAAGATATATTTTACAAATAAAATTAAAGAATGTTATTTCTTATTACAATAACAAAACATAATGTTTCAGAAATGGGTATCCACCTTTGGCTATAAACTAGGATTTTGAAAATAAACTTCAGAAGCCTTCAGTCTGAGAAAATGCAGGCAAATATGAGCTGGCTTGGAGATCTGCTCTCCTGCAAACTGTCACTGCTGAACAGGACTGATACCTCCAGCACTGCTCCTCAGGACTGGATTTGTTTGTAGGAATTGGCTTGTTTTGATAAAACATACATAACTAAGACTATTTAATGAAGTAGGTGAATCCCATCAAAGGTAAGCTTTTGCTGACAAACACTGATGTTTGAGCTTCTTGGCACACAAGAAAGTTTGCTGCATCTTCATTTTAAAACATTTTAGGAACTACTCCTGCACAGTGGTGCTCAAGCCTGACTTATTCATGTTGTTCAGTATCTTTTTGTTTTATGCAGCCAAAGCCAGCCTGTAGAAAGCAGTTGCACTGAATTTGAGCTTTGAACTGTCCAAAACAATGTTAAGTGTTACTTTTGCACCATGGCCTGTAAGGGATGATAAGCAATGTCTGCAGTAATTGTGTATGTTTCCGTGGTTATTTACTGTTAAAGTCTGGACAACTCTGCAAATTTTCTCTGGATCTTTTGCATCTATTATGTCATCTAATAGTTTTAAAGGGAAACCTTACGGGACATCTCTATAGGAGTTTTTATGGGCATTGGGTGAAAATCCCAAACATTGCAGAGAAGCAGTGTGTTTATGTTCAAGTGCTGTTTGCTATGCATCAAAGATGTTCAGATTTTAATAGGTAATGTCCTGAGTATTTCCTTTGTTGTAATTATTATTCTAGTGGGAATGTGCTTTTTTTTCTAATGCAGCCTCTCTCTGCCAGAAAATTTGTGATAAGTGTTTTTCCTTTCTATGATGCTAATCGTTAAATTTAACTGTAAACAGGAGGGAAAATGGACACAAATGTGACAGATGTGGCTTTCCAAATTGACATTTGTGGTAGAAGCTCTTTGTACATTTTCACAACGAAACCCCAGCAATATTTCCCTTAAGTAACACAATGGCTCTTGTCAAACACTTGCCCAAAAGGTCAGACATTTAGGCTATAGCTCTTCTTCTCCCTGGCTGCTGCTGCTGCTCATTCCATCACCAGGTGACATTACAGAGAAGGCAGTACTACAGCCAGGAGACCTCCACTTCACCACTAAAAATCCCTTTAAGAGAATGGGGATGGTACTTAAGGTAGTCTTTTTTGGCATATGAAGAAACCCCCAGGATGCTGTCCTTTACGCAGAAAATGAATATGCCTCTCTCTAGAATCCCTGGAGCGTGCAGCATGTATTCTTTAGCAAGGTGTGAGAATCAAGGCATTGTCACATGCTGATACTTGGTATTTCCTGGGGTGTGTTTCTAATGTTTTCTGTTACAGCACATTAAACAATAAACATAGATCAGGAAAAAAAGAGCTTGTATCTATAATACTTCTGTAAGTTTGATTTGATTGCATGTTATTTAAATGTTATACATGCCAAACCTCTGCATTAATTTCCATCTTTTCCTGTTCCTCCATGAATTAAAACTACAGGACCTAGGGACAAATGGGAATAGAAAGCAAGGAAGTTTTTTGTCATTAAGCTTTTGCATATTATATTATAATAGGGGGCTAAATGTCTCTGGTTTGAAAAGTAGTTTACTTATGGACCTAAAGGAAAGCTCTCATAATTCCATTAGAGAGATGGAAGAGATTTTACAGAGTAACAAAATTGCACAATCTTTTGTCAAATGTTCAGAGAGCTAGTAAAGCTAATGCAGTCAAGCAAGAGGATCAAGGACATTTCTTAAGTTGTGGAAGTAGAGTATGGTACTTGCAAAGATTTCTAACTGCAGAATTGAGAACTACACATGGATGCATATATATCCAGTTTTTGTGATTTATATTGACAGGGCATATGATACCAATGCTGGGAATTATTTTCCCCTGACATAAAGGTCTCTCAATAATTGAAATTTACCTGAACATGAGGGATTGGTTGGGGTAGCTCAGTATTATCAAATTTTCCATAAATTTCTTGAATGGCTTGACCTTTAGCATCTTTTTAAAACTCTAATGTTTCCCACTGCATCCCTGTGATGGCCTAAATTTATAACTCTCCCTCTCTAGCAGGAGATGTGGATTAAATGTGTGCTTATGCTTTTCTTCTCTCCCTCTGTACTGTCCTGCCAAGTTCTGCAAGCATTGTTCATAGGTGAGAGTTTTTAGTTCCCTTCAACAAAAGAATTGGTGAGATGAGTTCCATCTAATGTACTGACATTTTATGATTTATAAATGTTAATTTACTCTTTCAATCATTAAATGATTGAGCTTTCTTTTTGGTGAGGATATTGATCTCTCCCCTTCCTTGTTTTCATTACTGTTGCTGTAAAGTACTGAGGTATTTTTCCTTTTAATTTTTACAAATCTGTTGCATGCATGCAAACAATTTCAGTACAACACTTTTCCATTTCTGGAGTTCATGGTGCCTTCCTCATGATCAAAGTATTCAATAGGTGTTCATATATAGATGAGGAATTTCTCCTACTGATTACTGGTTTTCCATGACTGTGTACATTGGCATCCCAAATTTGTCCTTGAAACTTTTTTATGAGCTTTTCTGTAGACCAGAAATACAAGTTTACTTCTGTGGAAGGGGCAATTTATGGACTGAGTGTCCTCCTCTTAAACTTTCATCATTGCTGCTGTTACTGAAAATCTTTCATTTTAGCTATATTTCTAAAGAATGAAGAATTTGTGCTTTTGAAAGCATTTCAGCAGGATCCTGCTGGTTCAGATTCACAGGGATCTCCAAAATGGTGGTTTCTCTGGGATTTCCTGACTTCCTGAGGTGTGCCTGTGGACACCTGTTCTGCATTAGTTTCTTGCACAGGTCCTTCTGCCTTCAGTTATTGCAATCTGTGGCTCTTGTGACATCAGAGCAGCAGGAATGGTGTGTCAACATTGTTTAATACAATATGTGAATATAGCTATGTATGTACAGCTACTTTACAGCTACTCTAGGTTAGACAATAACACAAAAACAGTATGATGCTAAGCCCAGAAACTAAGCACACCACTTTAAATGCAAATATAAGTATATATTTTAAGAGTAGCCAGTTTTAGAAGGATGGGAGCAGCTATGAAACAAAGCATCCGGGAGAGAGAATTTAGTCAGAGCAATGAGAATGATAATGGGGAACTCTTTAAGACAACTTCCTGTAGGTAATGATGTGTGTTTTAAAGCCTTAACAAAAAAGTAGTATATACAGGGTTGTTTTTTTTTTTTTTTATTGTTTCTGGGAATGTTCAGTGTACTTGTGGCAGATTTATATCTCTGTAATTTTGGGCAATGAAATAAAAATTTTATTATTTTTTAAATTACTTTTTTTTTTTTTTAGCAAACATACACCAATGTAGTTTTGCATAAATGTATGTAAAAAGTGTTTTTCTTATCTCTGAATATATCTGTTGAAGTGGGGTTTGGTAAATCTTTGGTAAAAAATATTTGTGAAAGTTAATGACTAGGAGGGTTGTATGTTGTATACTTGGACTTTTGGGGGCCTCTGACAGGCAGGAGACACGCAATGAGTCCATTTGTAACTGTATCAGGGTTTTGTCAAGAATGTTTTTCAGCAACCTGTTATGGTGCAATTCTACTCTGTAAATCTTTTATAACTGCTGTTGTGTGCTTTTTATGAACTACAATACAGTTGCAATAGAACACTGTTTCATTAACTGTAAGCGTTAGCTGCATATGGTCACCTCCTAGAGAAACAGCTTTTTTGACAAATATAGGTGGGGATTTTTCTTTCTTATATCAATGATCAAATGTCCAGGAATGGGATTTAGATATTTTTTATTTTATACTTTCTCCAGAATTGACTTGGGGAAGAAGTTGAAAGGAAATAAGACTGTGACAGTTTTTTCCCTGATGGTTTTTATGCAGGATAATGACCCATTCTTTTACTAGTTTCAGATCAGCATATTTCAGTTGTAGTTTGAAACAGTCTACATTTTGCTGGCAAATTATCAAAATTAATATCAAAAGTTGTTCAGATTACCTTCCACGAGATCCCCTAGAGAATTTGGTAAGCATTATTTAAAGTTTAAACACTTGTCAACAAACTACTGTTTAGACAAGCCATTCATTTGCTGAAGATATTTTTTATATCAAACCACTACACAATTCATGTATTTTTGATTCTTACACATTTCTTCTGTCATTTTGTATTTCTCTAGATACAAACCCTCTCATTTCAAATCAGTAAAAAACTATTGGGTTTTAATTGTGGTCCTCACCGGTTTCTTTTCTTTGATGACTTTTCCAATAGAGTGTGGTTGTTTTCACTGTTTTGTTACTTTTACTTTTTTTGCTTTTATAACCCTTTTATGTGGCATGTTTGTGTTTACCTTGGAATTGTGTCTTTTTTGCTCTCTCTTATCTGTTCTGTGAGCTATTGACTCCATTTTTCCTGTACTGCACAATGTATTTTTTTCAGGTCACATATTCCCTCTTCTTTCTAGGCACTTTTTATCCTATTGAAAAGTAAAAGGAAGAAAGACTTTTATTGCATTGTTATACTATGGTATAACTTTTTTGCAATTTGGTGAAAGTCACTGCATGGCAAGGACTATAGCTAAATCTATTCTCCCTAGCCCAATAATTCTCTCTAATATACACAAAAAAACCAGTGGCAACAGCATTTCTAGGCTCAAGTCAGAGCAAGACTTCTTGTCAAAATGGAAATAAACTTCGCAGTATCACTTCTTCGTCATAGGGTTTAAAGTAGGAGTTCATCTATATGTCATAGACCTGAAGAAATACTGCTTCTTCCATTGTGGAAAATGTTATTAGTTGTTTACTGACAATTTTTGGGGAGAGAAAAGGCAAAAAGAAAAGCAAATGCTATCGTCAATACATTCTTGGTTTCCATCTCGTTTGTTGAATGGGTATTTTATAAATCTGATAGATGGGGTAAAATATCAATATCAGAGAAGGTATACAGTGCCTTATTCCATAGAAGTAGTAGGTTTTAAAGAAGATGATTTGGTTTCTCATTAATTATACAGGTGCAAGCATAGTTTTGTTACTTAACTGAAAAATGAAACCAAAATATCAAGCACATTTCTAATGAGAAACACAAGTTTAATTAAATTGCAAGTCTTTGGGGGAAGAGAAGGTTTGTTTGTGTTTGAAACTGCTCTTAGCTCACCCAGATCATGACCAAAAATCCTACTTTGCCAGTTCAGTACCTCCCATGATGGACTTGGTCATAAATAAAATATTTGTGTCCACGTATGTGCGTCTTATATGTGTGGAACTGGGAAGAACAGAGGGCAGTGATAGCTACTTTCCCATGTCTTAGAACAACCCAAAATCTCATTCAGACTACCCAGTTTATTGTTTAACTCCATTTAACATCTCCCCTGAATGTAACTGCAAATGTGGACAGGTGTGTAAGTGAGGATATAAATATGTATGTATTTTATTGGAGCAGTGCTTCATTGCTATGACAGGCCACCACTCAGAATCAAACAGGACTTTCTAGGCCCCTTCTCAGTTTGGTTTCTGCAGTGGGCTGGTCACTGGTCCACATCAACCTCCCAAGTGAGCAGGAAAAGGGCATCTTCCTAATCTTCCTCTCTGACTTAATCTTCTATTTTCATCAGCATTTTCTTTGCACGTTAGACCACTCTTACAGCCACTTTCACAGGACTGTGTTCCTTTGCTGAAATCACAATAATTTCTTTAATCCAATATATGTGCTTAATTTCACATCTGCAGCTGTTTTGCATAAGAATGTCTGGCCAAAATGCTGCCTTGCTGAAAGGTATCTTCTCTCCTTCTGAGGTTATTCTCTTTCTCTCCAAACCACACCTGGAGGCATTTACACCAAAGTCCTGCTTGTGATCACGTGGCTGTGGTGCACCATGCCAATATGGTTTTTGATGGAAAGCATTATATACAGCAATGAATGAAGAAAGATCTTTGAATTTGTATTCTTCTGAAGAACTAGTAGTAAGTTAAAGGAAGATAGCTTAACCGATTCCTTACATAATTTAAATCAACGTAACATTTCCCCTTTCATAGACTTGTTGTGAGTGCTTAGTTCTATATTTCAAAGTTTATTGAATTTTTTGACATATATTGAAAAATATGAATAATTGATATTTGAAATTATTATTTCTCAGGAAAAGCTGTTTCTACTAAGACTTTCTATAATCTGAAAAGAAATACATTTAATTTTTTAATAAAATAAACAGATTCTTCTAAAACAGATTTTGCTATGCAAAATGCTTTTTAAAAGATTAAGCCAGAATGTCACCTTATCTAGTCTTCTGTGACCCTCTGACATGTGCTAATTTAAATTTATTCCTATGATCTCATGATTTTACTAGTCTATAAAAGCAAGTTATTATCACTGTACAAATTCAGAATAGTAGCACTTAGTCTTATGCAATGATTTACCATTTATTTTCTTCCACTTTACACATGCTAATTCGCAAGGTCTTAGTGTGTGCAGAAGAACAGTGTTATTAAAACCCAATTTATAGGTAGGTAAACTGGGGCACAGATTTTGAGGGTTTTGCCAGCCAGCTGACAGCAACTCAGCTTTAATGAGGGATAGATAGGCTCAGACTGTCTGGATTTTTAGCTGGCTTACATATATTATCCCATCAGTTGAATGCAGTTCACATGAATTTGAAGTCATATAGCTAAATGAAACTCTCCTGTGCTGCTCTGTGTATGTGAAAAATTTGTGTCTTCTGGAAATTGAAGTGTGTTTCACTGTGGTGAAGGAAGTCAGGGCTGAGTCTTAGTGCAAGGCACTCCACTGAAAAATTGGGACATTTTACTCTCATAGTTGTTATTGATGTAACACATTATATAGTACTCCTCAGTCTTGATGGTAGCGATTTTTCTCCCTTCTTAATTAAGGCAAATTATCTTCCACTAATCTCGGTCATGCTCCATTTAAAGCATTGCTGAATATTGGTAAGTTGTCTTAATTTGGTTCTTATAAAGGTCTCCCTGTCATCTGTACACTGCTCAATTTTCCAGGTCACTGAAATTTTATTGTGAAAAAAAAATCCAAAATTTGTGCATGCATAAGATTTCAGAGCAACACAGGTGCTTACATTCTTATGGAAGGCTTGATAACAGGTTTTGGGTTTTTTTTAAAGAAAGTCATAAAATTGCAGGATAAGGTGGAAGTTTCAGATCAGGTCTGCCAGAAAACAGAACAGTTTTTTGAACAGTTTCTTAGGGACAGAACCATATTGCACCCTTTTCCTCTGAGAACAATAAAGGAGGAGTAACACTTTTTGGCCATGAAATACAAATGCTTCTGAGCTGATTGTACTGCACTTCTCTACCATAAAATACCTGAGTGTTTTCTCTTGAATGATTTGTAGTTTGAAACTTCAAAAAACTATCCAGGTTTCCCTGGTGCACTGCTCACAAGTCAAAAGAAAAAGGAAATGCTTTATTAATTTTAGTGGCTTTTTTCAATAGGCTATTTTATGGTCACTTTCCTACTACCTTTGATTTGCCTCATCAACAAAAAATCTTGTTCTTGCTGCAGAAGCTATCGTGGAAGTGAAACAGATAATATTTGCATCCCCCTGGGTCAGTGAATGCCACCTCAGGTTTGCCTCACTTGGAGCTGGTGCTGCTATCAGAGGCTCTTCAGAAATGCTGTTTTCATCTGCCTGAAACTCATTTTTTGATAGATGTATTATGAACATTAATGGTTCAAGACTACTTAAAAAATTATTTCTGGAAAAAGAACTTAGCAAGTTTGCTCTCCATCTTTGCTTGGAGATACTCTCCTTATTCATTGGGCTGTGTGATCCCAGAATGCTTTTTCTAACACTTCTGAGTTGAGAAAAAAATATTTATAATAGATCTCTCTCGTGACTTGCACCTTTCTACCAGCAAACTCAATGCATGTAAAAGGCATTATTTCTGGCACTTCATTCTTGCCTTTGGAGAGTATCGTCTTTGCTGCTTATGCTTTCGGGCTTGTTTTGTTGTTGATGTGGGCTTTTTTGTAGGGGTGGTTTCTTTTTGTGGTTTGGGCATTTTATTGTTGTTGTATATTTGTTTGTTTGTTTTTCATTTGTTGGGTTTTTGTTTTTTTTTTTTGTTTGGTTTTTTGCAGAAGTCATATACTCATTTCCTGTGTCACTTATAGCCTCCCTTTTTCTTAGGTCAGTCAATATCCATGTTTTCTGAACTAACCTTCGGTCAAAATCAGAGTTGCATGGCTGATAACTCCATAACTTCTGAAAATGTTATTCAGTTCATGTTGTGTTCATTTTTCTGATAGCAAAATCAAAACGTGTGGTTGTTTAGTAATATTGCTTATCCAGGATCTTTTACTGCCTCTGAACCCCACCATGGTTATGCATTTCTGTAGTGCATTACTTCTTATTTTGAATGTTCACTGAGTTTTAGAATAGCTTCACAGAATCTGATTTTTGGATGAAAGTAAGTGGGAGACAAATACTGCATCTCTCCTCTCCTCATCGTTTGACTTAATGACTGTCCTGCAGATATCCATATTTATCTTCAATATTCTGACTCCAGTGAAGCATTTCTTATTTTTTGTTTCTTTTATTTGCCCATGCTGGGGTTTTGTCCAGGCATTTTCTTTTCTTCATATTGAGAACAGTTCAAGGGCCTGACCATTCAAATTTCTGAAAGAAGAATTACTATTGGAATGGGCCTCAAATGTGATTGAATCCTTGAGAAATTTAAATGCTTTGAGTGGACAGTTTTGTATCCTGAAAATATGTGGGGAAGCCAGTAAGGAACTTAATGTAGTAGTTCTGCAAGAGACAAATCTCTTCACTGATTTGCAGGGACTCTTGATGATGAGCAAACACCATGGAAAACATTAGAGCCATATTGCCCAGCATCAGCTGGAATATACCGATTTTCACAGTCATTATCTACTTAGCTAGTAGCTGTTTTTTTTTCTATAGTAAGGAACTAAATTGTCATTTTCTTATAATGCAGTCTCTATTTGTCTTTTCTCTTTGCCTCTTAATTAGTTTGCATGATCCAGGCATGCTAAGATGAGTGAAAATTTTGAGTCATCCTGTAAACTTAAATTCAGAGAGATATGGTCCTTCTGCTCTTGAATTCATAACTCATATAGTTCAAGTCCTGTAGTTAATTCACTTACCTGTTGGTCTGTCATCAGAGCAGAGAAAGTAGGCCATGAGCCTTCCCTCTGCAGGTGCATTCTCCATCTTTTTGGTGATACAGAACAGAAACAAAGAAAGACTGGGAGTTATATTGTGGCTGTGCAAGTCTGAAGAAAGTTTCATATGTCCTCCATGCCCCTAAATTAGTAGATGGTAATAACTGCAAAGGAGGTTGCTGAAGTTCTAATTGGTATTGCTACTACTGTCCATTATGGTAAACAAAGTACATCATTTTCCTGCTGCTGACACACAAAGGTCACTTGCAAGAGCCACTGACTCAAAAAGCAGTGTCATCACTAATGGAAAGAAATAAAAGGCTGATACTTGGGCATATTTTAATAGCTTTCCTCAAATTCTGTAGGCAGCTGAAATTACATTACTTATTATAAACTTCTGAATCTTGAATAGTGTTTATAGAGGCAGATAAGGATTTTGAAAAACAAAGCTTGAGGCAGGGTGGACACATTTTCAGATCCTGATTTCTCTGACAAAGTGCCATTTGAACTCTTCCAGCAAGTTTCAGTATTTGGTAGTAGTAAGATCCTGCAAAGAACAAAACACTACTTAATGAGGTCTGTGTTTTATTTCTCTGTCTTTATATGGCACCCCATGGATCTAAACATTTTGATCTATTATTAAACATATAAAACTGACAGTAGAATTCAAGCTCAGTAATTATAAAACACTCCCTTATCTCTACACAGCTCTAAGTCTGCAATAGGATAAACATTTAAGAGAATGTTTCATCTTCAACAGAACAGACAATTTAATTTCAGTCTTATATGATATATTTTCCTACCCATGGAGTACCAAAGTGCTTTACAAGACAAGTAAATACAAAAGTGAATATATGGACAAATAGCAATTCGTATCATAGCAAAGCTGTGTCATAGTTTCATATCATAGTTTCACTCCAAAAAGTGGATAGAGTTCTTTGTGCTCAGTGAAAAAAAAGAGTGAACTTCAGTTCTGTTTGGTTGACTTTGAGCTACTCCTTCTTACTGCAATACAGAACAGTCTCAATTTTTTGTAGAGTTGTTACGAACCGGTTTACACCCAGAACAGCCAAGAATGCTAAGAGTCTGGGCATAAACCGGAGGTAACATGTAAGATTCTAAAATGTTCCCAAATGAGACTAAAATCAAACGAGATTAGATGTTGTTGCCAAAAAAATCGGTGTATTTTATTTAATAGTAAAGGAGGCAGAGAGAAAGAGGAAAGAAAGAAAGGAAGAAAGAGGTGTACGTGGGGGGGACTGGGGAAGACAGGAAGAGATGACCAGGGTTAGATGACAGCATCTCACCCATCCGAGGCTCCTGATGGTTGCTCTCCTCCGTCTGATCTTCTGGTGGTGCTGAAGGTCCCCTGTTGGTGCCATGTCCACGCTGCCATGCCGGGCTGCCAAGCCAGGCCAGGGCAGGCCATGCCAGGCCGCCGGGCCCCAGGGAAGCCGGGAAGCCGGGATGAGTAGAGAATTTCGTGGGTTAATATACCTTTTGCGCCAGGCAGAAAAACGCCCATGTACCTCCCTTTTGCAGACACTGTCCTTTGCAACACTGGGGGTTTGTTGCATCAGCTCTGGTGCTCTGGGGGCTCCTTTTTGGGGGGCCTCTGTGTCGGGTATGTCCCCCCTTCTACTGCGGATACACACCCAACACACCCAAGGTCTTTTCTCCCCCCTCCCCTTCATGCGAGCAGCTGATAGCAGTGTCCACCTAGGGAGGTGTTAAGTTGTGTGTCCTTTGAAAGTCCCTTGGCTCTGTGTTGTTATCTTATCTCCATCAACGGGCAGTTGGGTGCCTCTGTCCCCTCTGTCCATTGCAGGGTGTGGTGCTTTTCTCTGCAGCTTTTTGTAACACAGTTCCAAAAAGCAGGGAAAAATGTTTAACTCATAAAACTATAATATTTCAGTCTCTAACAAGAGTGAAACAAAGATGCAAGGAACAGAAATCAAACAGCTGATAGCTTGATAGCTGGCTATGTTGCAGTACAGCACCTAGACATTACTAGACTTATTCACAGTATCTATAAAGGTAACAATTTTAAATATACAACAAATTAAAAGAGAAAAACTTTTACCACATTTTCTACTTATAAGGCAGATGGTCCACCATTATTTACTCTCAGCTATTTCTTCAGAGATTGGAAGGTTCCCCTGTGTAAGTTTGAATCCCTTTAAAGCATAAATGGATATTCACCTTCCATCTACTCCGCTGCAAAGAGAAAGGAAAAAGGAAGTATGGTACTTGAAACAGTAGGAGTGCTTTTGCCTGAGATACTGGTATGGTCATGAATCCTCATGCTTAGAGAAGAGAGTGATGAATGAAATACACTGGAAGGGAACAACCCTGAAATGTATTTATGATGCTGTAGGTACTGTTGCACTTGTAGAAAAAAACATAAACTTCTAATATCTACAGTCCAAACTCTAGATTTGCCAGACATGAGCGTAACTTCAGAAGAACTGGTTGTTACCTTTATGTAAGAATGTGCAACAAACTGCATCAGAAGGAAAAGACCTGCTTCTAGCAGATTATTTTGTTGGACATTGAGAACTGTAGACTTAAAAATGCAGCTCTGCAAATTGATCACTTGTAGGTGGGCAGAACAGTTCAGTCTGAGGATCGTCTGCTGGCTGTGCTGCAGTTGCTGCTATGGAACAGCAAAAATACACAAGACTTTATAAATGAGCTGGCATGAACATCCTTGATTTAAAAAAAATGTTATTCTCAGCACGCCATTTGCAGGGAAAAATATTCTGTTTGGTAAATTAACATAACAACCAAGCTTGATACATTTACCAAACATTTTTTACCGGTATTTTTGCAAGGCTCTTTGGCCTGAAAGGACTCAGATCTGTTGAGATCCTAGTTCACAGTGACTTTCAGGTTCAGCAATACAGAGATTGATTATTCCATCACTGGGGAATTACTGTTCTACCTATGTAACTGATGAAATGAGGTTCTTCATACCTTGGTTAAGCCAAACTTTAAAGTTTTTGAATTTCATATTGGGATTTTTTTTTGAAACCACACAAATCATAATCTTGTTTTATTTGGCTGTGTTATGAAATCTTAAACTACCTCTTCAGCAGGCCGTGCATGTGCAGCACACCGTAGGAGAAAAAAAATAAAGAAAAAACAAAAGGAATATATTTATGATTTTTATCTGTATTTCAGATATAGATTACCACTCTCCTTTTGAAATACAGCCCACATGTGAAATAAGAAACACTACTAGCAATATATTGCTTTATTTTGGCACTCACCTTAGTGTTAAGACCCCCTTATACTCGATCTGTAGTCATTTGCACTGTAGTATTATCATTGCCTTTCAACATCTGATGGGCAATTGTAGAGCAGACATAAAACCAAGATGGGAAAATGATCTAAGCTTCATATAAAATTTCAAGTAGTGCCACTCTTCTCTGTCTGAGGCCGTCTGATTTTTGGTGATATGCATTTTTTTCTAACAGTCACCGGGAACATTTTTACAAAGGTTTACTGGATATGAATAAATAAAAATTGACCTGAGGGTTTAAAGATTAAAACTAATGGAAAATTATTAATAAAGTCATTTTATGGAGGAGATTTTACTCAGTCAGCACTCTTTGAAAGATGTTTTCATATAATGAGCTAACTGCATGTACTTTTGAAAACAGATAAAAGGAAAAAGTTGGAGCCTTTCAAGGAAACCTAGTATCTCACCTGGCAACTCAGAAATGTGCTCTGTCATTCTCCTAACTGTGTCAGGTAGAATCACTTACTCTGCTTGTCGCTTTTTAAAATACTTTGAAAGCTACTGCTGTTCACATAGAGGATAAGGATATGAAAATATAGTTAATTATGAACCACGGTTTGATCTATGCTGGCACAAGGAAAAATGCCCTGCTTCTAGGGCAGATGGTGGAAATTTATATAGCTTGCCTTCAAATTTTGAAATCTCAGTTTGTGATTTTAGATGCCCAGCTAAAGTACCCAGAGATGGATGCTGAAGTGTCTCATGTCTTTCACAATACTCTGTTCTTCAGTAAAATCACCACTCCTTTTGACATCTTAAACCCTACTGAGTCAATAAAAAGCTGTACACCACTGTCCAGTGCTATAAATACAACAACTTCCCCTCTTCTGGAAATGTTCCTCTTCTATACAGAATTTCTAAGCTGTTCTAGCCTGATTTATGGTCTTTTATGATTTCTGCAAATACTTATAGCAGCCTAAACTGCAGTCACAATACCTGTTTCTATTTCATGCTACATCATATATGAAAACAAGCTGTTGTTGAAGGCAAAATAGAAATTGATTCATTCATTTTAGTAGCTAAACTGGCATTATTTCTTTGGACACAGTTTGGTGTCAATATTGATAGCTTTCTGACAAATTTTCAGTGTCTATGGGTTGACTTCTCCTAATGGGCATCAACTAGACAGCATTGCACAGTACAAGAAGCAAAACAGCAACTCCAAGTTGTAGGAATAAAATATGAGGTAACATGCACTCAGGCCTGTGATATGCTGAATGATGGTGCTGACAGAATGTGCCATTCCTGAACCACTCTTGGGGGAAAAAAAACCCTGCTTTTTTTCCTTTTTTACACCACCTACTGTGTTCATGGTAATATGAACGTCTCTGCAGGATAAATTACTATAAACCCAGTTTCACTACATTAATTTTTAAAATGTTTATTGTTCATATTTGAAATGAAATATAAGTCTTAGGCTACATCTCAGCCTTTGTGTACTGGCATTCAGATAGAGCATATAGCTTTTATAGCATTACTGTTGTCTCTATTAATCAATGATGTACTTTTAAAAGCATTTAATACATGAATTCTTTATTTTTCATCAAGACCTCCTTCAGTAATTTCCTGGAGTAGTAATCATGTAAGCACCTCAGCAATAACAGTAACACTGCACATTAATTAATACTGCATAAGAGGTCAGATTAGCTGGTATTATTTCTTCTTGTTTCTGAGTTTTCTAAATATTTTATGATTTTTGACTTTGCAGTGTTTTAATTAATTTGTCTCCAATATTCTATATTGCATCCTGTGTGAAACAGTACTTTTCTTCCAAAAAGTTCAGTGAGTATTAAGTAGGTAGGAAATATTGTTTCCATCTATTGAATTAAGGGGCAGAGAAAAGTTTGTGCTTTGTTGTTGTTTGTTTAAAATCCTGAAAATAGGATAAATCAGCATTTTTAAAATATATGGATTTAGGATGAAAAGTCCTGAATTATTGAAGGTGACCCTTCCTGACATCTCTAGATTTATAAATGGAGCCCTCTTACCCCTGGCTCTTGTGGAGACTGTGTTTTCTAAAAACAGCAAGTATAGAAGTTGGAAGGGAACTTTGTTGTCTTATCAAAGGAACAAAGCTGGTAGTAGAGAAAATCTGTGCAAATGCAAGCCCTCCCCTTCAATAATTAAATAGTAGGAATAGCTTGAAAACAGCTCCCCAAGAAATAGAATCCCTGTGGAGTTTCTACCTGCTCCTACTTTGAATTTTGTTTAGGAAAGTTGTTTCCAGTATGATGTAAAACTGACTTCTCAGCACAACCAGTACTGTAATTTGAAGTGAAACGATCACTAGAATGTAGGAGAAGACATACATACATATTTAAAGCTTCCAGCCACTGTGAGGGGAAGTATATGTCAATAGGATGGAAAATGGATGCTAACTAGCAAACACAGCAATAAAACATATGCTACAAAAGCTATGGAGTTTTTTTTTAATAGAGAAAGAAATCACATCGGTTCAAAATCAATACTTATTGCTGCTGGATTCAAGTGTAGTGAACTGTGCATTCTTAATCATGAGTCTAAATGCCTCACTGCCAGAAGTATGCACATGATGGGCGCTGTGCAGCTTGAGAGAAGTTGCATTTTAAGATCTGCAAAAGCCTGTTGCAATTATTCTTCCTGATTACAAAAGCTCTGTCTGCCAGGTAGAGAAGAGAATCTTGCTTCTATGTGCTGGCATGTTATTTTCATAAACTATTCATTGCTTGCCATTTTATTGACATGGATTTAGGATTCAGTGGAGTCAAAGCAAAGTGCCACTTTAATCTGATTTTTTTGGTCTTGTCAGCTAGGGATATTCTTTTTTAGAAATGCATGTTAGTATACACAAGTATGATAGTCCTAAAATACTGCCTTTAACTCATGACATTCTCATTAATTTTTTAGTGTACGTATCTCATGACATCACTGGGAAATGTGTTTTGTTTAGTTTTTATCTCTTAACTATTTAAAATGGATTGGTTTGACGGTTATACTTTTTTCTCTAAAATTTATAGAACTAATATAAACCCAAGATATTTCAAAAATTTGTATCCTGATAAGATTTCCTATAAAATTCTCAAGAAATTCCCGTTATCTGTGAAATAATTCTTGCCATGTTTTTAAGGAAAGCATACGTGATGTGAGGTCTTCAGTTACTATACATGAGTGTGCCTCTGTTATTTTAAAGAATGGTGCTGGTTTACAGCAACTACAGAAGTGCTCTAGTGTCAGACAAAATTCTTTGCACTAAACTGCCACTGCCTTGCAGGGGACAAAGTAAAGTCATCAAAATATTCCAACAGTAACTGACAACTGGCTGCATAAACTGAGTGTTGCATCTGCGTACTATACAGATCACATAAACCACGTGCTGTGTTCTGTCAGAAGTTTTTTAACCTCATACATGTCCTGCTACCTGCTGAACTACTGATTGCTTTTCCTGGATAGGAGGGAGGGGTGAAGGGGGTTGGAGCTCTTTAACTAGATTTTCTTCTTCTCAGATATATAATAGGATGTGTGTACATATATTTACACATACATATATGTGCATGCCAACTGAAATGCCTATCATTATTGCAAGAGTTCAATGCTTCTTGCTTAAAACAAACCATAAATCAGAGAATTTTATCATTTTATGATTTTGGGTAAAACTATTTTCAGCAGATCATGCTGCAGAATTTTAGTCCATCAACCTCCAGTTTGACTGAGTTGGTCTCTCTTCAACCTGGCATTTTTGCGGATGTGAATGCTCCTAAATGTGTTCTGAATTACTTGTTTGTTCATGGTCGCAAATGAGATTCTGTAAAAGAAAGGGAATGTGAAAGGCAAAAGCTAAAATAAAAAATCAGGACCAGCAGAAATCTTGACTCTGTTGTTGGCAGCCTGAAAACACTTCTGTTGAATGCAATTATTGTATTGAAAAACTATTTTGCTGTAGTTCACAGGTCACAGGATAATTAATGAGAAAACTCTGTAAAAAAAAAAAAAAAGGCAGCTAGATGTATTTTTTTCATTTTTACAATCTGCAGATTGTATTTATGCTTTCAGGTGCTTTACACCTAAAAGAGCTGAAAGGTCATTGTGTTAAAATGTCACATGGTGAATTTGAGAGAGCAATACAGCGACAGCAAAATGTTGTGGGCAATGTGCTGAGGCAACACATCATACCCTCAACCAGAGGGGTAAAATGACAGACTCTCTTCATTAACCTGTTTAGTCTTTGACACTTTGCTCTAGTGAGGACCTCAGAATTGAGCAATGGTGTCGTCCGTGTGGCAGGGTCTCTGAGAAACTGATATAATTTCTTCTGATCTGCTCTCTTTCTTGTGTACTTCTACTCTAGCCTTTATTTCTGTTTCTCAAACCTTTCTGCTGGAGTATTTTTTTAAAAAGTAAATAGTACTTCTCTCTCCTAAGCTAATGGCTTTGGGTAGAAGAGTCAAAATTATTCTCAGATCTATCATTATGCAATTCAAATACATATACCATTAAAGACCTGCTGCTAATGAAACAGTCTTTGTTACTCTCTTTCCACGAGATCTAGGGGTCAGCTCACTCAGGAAACTCCATCTGCTGCCCATGCAAGAGCCCAGGTTTCTACATCCTCTATCATAGTCCTCTAAATAATGGTGTCTATTAGCATTTGCTCTGAACCTCCAGGCTCCCTGCTGCTATTTCCTTGTTCATGTCTCCAGACACTATGAAACTGTGTGCCATCACACCCCCTGCTATTGTGTGCCTCTGCACACCAGCACAGCCCATACTCATGTCTCCAGCAACTCATGGTATCTTTTGTCCTCCAGCATTCATTTTGTTGCCCCTAAACCCATGCTTTAACATTTTATGGGTTTTTTTCACATTTGTCACCCTAGAAACCTGTCTGTCAAATGTCCACTTCCTTCCTACTGCGTGCTCCTGGCTCCCCTCTGCCCTGTGTCTGCAGGCAGGTGTGCAAGCCAGGCTTCCAACAAGCAATGGTTCAGCTGGGGCTGTGACAGTCTGTCAGTGGACACGTGAGGGGAGTGCACAGCTTAGGACAATTTATCCCGGGACAGCAAGCCTCTACTTGGTAGTAAGTGCTAAGCAGCCAGTGATTGTCATTTGTTTCCTATTAAATGCAGGTGAGAGTGAGTGGTCAGGGTTCACAGGAGGCAGCTGAGGTGTGCCAGGTCACTGCTGGGTGGCTCAAGCAGCCGCTCCTGCTGTGAGTGGTTGGCATCTGAACTGCACAGCTACCCTGCTGCAGGAAAAGCCATCATAGGAGCTGCAACTCCTGAACTGGTACCAGATCTGGCCTTCGGGGCCTCTGCTCCTTGCTCCTGTCATTGGCCTGACAGGTGACCTTGGCTAAATATCTGCATATATGTTGCTTTCCCTCTCCGAGACATCTGAGTAATGCTATCAACTTGCTTGGAAAGCTGTCCAAAGTTCTAGTCAGAAGTAGACAATATAAGAGTTAGCCTTCCTAATTCATCATTAATTTGCTTTCCTGTCAGTCTCTACATTGGTCTCTGAGGTTCACTTTCTTCTTTGTTACTCTGAAGTTAATTCCTTTACTGGTGTCTTGTGCTTGTGTAGCCACAACTTTGGATCTTAGTGCATGTGTCTAAATGTAAACAAGTGCCTACTGCCCTTACTTTTTAGAATAATCTTTCTTCAAGTATTTGTTGTCTGCCTAAGGACTTCTATAAACTCTTTAGTTTATAAAGTTGCTAATTTCCAGTATAAAACTGAGCACAGAAATACTATGCTGAGTGTCTGCATGAGTTTTAAAGTATGTTTATGTTTCGTTTTCTTCTGAACTTGCCTTGCAAGATGATGAACAATCTTGTCCTGATGGTTTCAAATGAACTGTTCATGTATTTAAGTGATAATGAGATAAATATATGCTTTGTTGGATTAGCTTCTGCTGGACAAAATCCATTAAAATTTAGGTCTTTTGTTATACTGAGATGAAATTCCTTTCATCCTCAAGATAATGACTGAAGTTACTGGGGGCAGTATTTAAACATTTGCAAAATGATACATTTAACATGTATCCCTCCAACCTTTTGTAATATAGATCATATTGCACCTGGGTATATTTTTTTGGTGGGGTTTATTTGTTTGGACTTTTTTGAAAAACTGTTATCATCTGCAATTACCTGAGAATGTGCCTAGGAATTTTTTTTTTCTATTAACTGATATGAAACTAGACACCTACCTTATATGCATCATTTTAGACTAAGACTAGTTTTTACATCTCATGGAAAAACAGAGGTTTGTAGCACAACTGCTGACACATCCTTAACTATAGCATTGCTACTAGGCACTGCTATAATACAGTACATATTTCTTTGTGAAAGAAATGAAAGCTGCAATAATAAAGCTTAACTTCATGGTATTGAAATTCGCTGTGTTTGTACCTCCAGGGAGAAAAACAATTAGAGAAAGACAATCTACCTAAATAGTCTGGGAAACTGAATTGCTCTGTCTATGCTTCATTACCCTCCCTCTTTCTCATCTCACACTTTCCACAAATAGCATGATTATGTTTACCTGACATCTTCATGCTTCCCTGCTGAGCAGGCTCAGGAAGCCTTGCAGCTGAGATCAGCAGTGCTTTCTATGGGGAATGACTGAGATTTTTTTTGTTTAAAGTATCCCATTCTTGAGCTATTTCAGCAAAGAACTTCTGAGTGTCCCTGGATTCTGGTAGGGAGCAGAATAAATGAAGTGCCAATGAGCATTTTTTTAAAAATGACCCTTGGCTATTACAAGTACTATCTTGGCTGATGTTATGTTAATACCTCCTTAGTTGCCTGATAGAAAGGCATGGCCTTTCTCTCTAAGATGCTAAACATCAACTTGGTGACCTTCATAACTGATAGAAAGCCTGACAAATTTTTCATGAAGATGCCTTTGAGCACCAAACAGTCAACCCTAAGAGTGGCACTGAAATAAAATGCCCTTTTACAGATAAAAGCTCTAATAGAGAGAGAAAAGATCTGGGATGAGGCATGCTGTGAATGTTACCAAAGGGCTTTTCATTGACTCCCTTGAAGAAGTGAATCATAAATCCAGAACAAAAAGACTTGGGAAATATACAACTTGTCCTTGTAAGGAACGGGTATTTTATTTTTCAGACTTCCCAGGTAACAGAGAATTCAGCACTTTCCTGTTCTGAGCTGCCAATTTATAAATCTAAATAACTAAACTACAGATAATTGGATGCAATTCCTCAAATTAGAAACCAATATTACATGTGAGAATTAATGACATTTCATTATGCATTACCATCTACATTAATAAACTATGACTGTATTAGTCTTAGCAGCAGCATACAAGTCTCTTTCTCTTGTAGCCCTTGGGATCTTGTTCTAAATCTAGTTTTAATCTAATGCTGCATGAGCTGCAGAATAACTGAATTTAAATTCAGTTGCATTTTAGTTTGCAACACTCAACTACTCAGTCAAAACAATATTGTGAAACACCTAGATATCTGTGTGTATCTATGGGTAAACTCTGGGTATATGATGTAGGCTTAATATCAATAGCCCAAACCCCTGCTTACTTCATTTGAGATCCAAATATTTGGAAAGATGTTGACTGGAACAAGGTTTTGGTCTTTCTGCTTTTCTGTCTTTGAGTTTTACAGTGCACATGACCTGAACTTGCTCTTCAGGTGCCAAAAGCTGCTTCTGATCTCAGAGTCCTGAATAACTAGAATTAAAGCTTTTTTTTTCTACATTTTACAAAATGTCATCAAATTGAAAGTGTAGAATTAATAGGCACCCTGGCTTTTTTGCCCTTTCTTTTGTACTTTCTCTTGCTTGTTACAGTTAAATTACTAGGCACCTGCCCTGAACTTTCCTTAAAACATGGACTATGAGAAATTGAAATCTGCACATTTTTTGGTTTAGGGTTTTGGGGAATGGTTTTGTTTGGGGTTTGTTTGCTTGTTTTCTGATGAGCAGCAATGTAATGGATCCCACCTTCACATTAGGGGAAAATCTAAGCCAGGCTAGTTCAGATGAGAATTATTAACTTGGATGAAAGCAGGATTCCCTCTCCGACTGCCTCCAAATTCATGTTCCATCATCTCAAAGCTAAAACCTCCTGCAAAGTTACAATGTGTTGCTGTTATTACTGGCCAACAATCCTGGATGTGTTAGCAGTCCTGCATTAATCATTTTGGGTGTCACACTGTTATTGGAAAGGTGTGCATAGACAGGCAGATACCTTACAGTTCATATCTCAAAGGATCCTGGAACTGATTTATTTTAGGATACACTCCACAGGACCTATGCAACAACCATGGTCTTTTTGGACTTCAGACAACAACAGTGAGTGTGGTTCCCACCTCCAAAAACACATAAGGAAATATGTCTCAACATACCTGAAAATATCAGCAAGATAGTTACAATTAATTTCATGTGCAATGACCAAAGTCAGGCTATTGACCCCCTGTGTGTGTTTCAGCGAGTGAGAGAAGGACAGCCACAGCGAGTCAATAGACTAGTGTCACACAACTCACTCTCAGTCAGTGACAATACCTGGAGGTCTGTGTGCTTTATGTTACACTCATCTAGGCTCAGATCCTAAAATCACTAATTCAAGTAAAGGATTTAACACAAAGCAGTATTATTGCAGTTCACATTTTAAAACACTTATATAACTGTGTTATATATATACAAATAGCCTTTAATACATTTCTATAAACAACACAGAACAATTTAAGGGCCCAGACTATCAGCTGTGATTTGTATGTCTGTGGCTTCTCTATTCTTAGTGCTGCTATAGACAATAATAGCCAGTTACAGTTTCAAGGGGTTTTCATGCCAGCCAATATTACCTGGAACAGAGTGGCCCTTTGGACTTATGCCCTGTCTCTGTCTACAGATTTTGCCTCCTAGTGCCAAGAAAGTATTGACAGGAGCCAGAATTGCCTTTCACAGATTACCTTAGGACTTGGGAACAAGCCACTAAAACAAATTTGTTAGCCTTTCCCCTGGTTTGTTTCCTGTGCCACGCAGGTTTGCTAGTGGGAAGCGTGGACTTATATTTTTTGTTCTCTGGTGGAGGTAATTTCAAAAGTTATCACATTTCTATAATGAGGTTTGACAGCATTTAACTTATTGAAGCTTCTTATTATCCTGTAAAAAATACAGGAGGTCTTTTTACATAAATGGAGTTAACTTGTGAGACTTAATGCTCAAGTATGCACGGAGTAATCAGCTGAGGGTGGGAGGGTGAGTACGACCTAGCTCTGAAACAACCTCTAGAACTACAAACCACATGGCCACCTTCAGGGGGTGCTCTGCTGACCCAGTTAGTCCTGGCACTGATATAACTTTGCTGCTTTTAGAAACCAGCCTCACACTTCTCTGTAGTGAAGCACTCTGCCAAGTAGCTCTACCAGGTCATTCAGAAGTAGATTGAAGATTTCTGTGTTGTGGCACATTTTGCCGTGCTGGGTCTACCCGGAGAGTCCTTCCCAAAGGCGTGCACTGTGAGTTACATTAGGGATTGGCTAGATGCATTGGACATTTCCAGGTTTTTAATGCTATTAAAAAGAAATTAGAGGGTAAAAAAAAAAAAAATGGGGAGAGGGAAGAAGTGCACCTTGCCAACTCTGTTGTTTGAGAAACAGTAACAAACAAGTCCATTATTAATAACCCAATAAAAACTGTTCTGCACTAAATATATTGTGTCAGCTTTGTGATGAGTGCCAGTTTGGCTAGTTCCACTGATTAAAGGAAAGGTGTGGTGATTTACACCTGTGTTGACTCAGCACAATTGCCCTTGTAAGTAGCCTGTGATAAAATAGACAAATAAATAAAATAAAAGCACAAATCTTGTACTCTATAGATATTGCTTAAATAATTCAGTATAGCTGCAGGGATAGAAGTAAATACAAAGAGAACTGCTTGCCTCTTGAAATATTAGCTAGAGCAAAGTCTTTCATTTTTTTCCAGTTTGGGGTAGTTCATATTTTCTTCCTGTATACTCTTCAAGAACTTACAAAAGTGCAAAACTCTTTAGGTTCACACTCATTTATGCAGTGAAGCTGACATAATTCCATAGATCTAAACACTGTCTGCATCTCCTAGTACTGAAACGAGTGTGGCTATGCAGCACATTAAACTGCAGTTCATTTTTTAAGTCAGAGAATAGCTCAGTGTTCTTAAACCCCCATCTAGTTTCTCAAGGATGGCTCACTGTTGTCAAGTTGCTCAGCTTGCTTTAGTGCTGTGATGGAGCTGCACTTCCGCTGCATCACAAACGTGGCCCTTGCACCTGAATTGTGCCATGTGGCTGTTAAAGGCAATGCAGACTTAATGCTAAATGATTACTGCTTATTGAATAGTGAAATAGAGAGGGATAGGAGAAGAGTAAGAAAATAACCAGGCTGTGTTTATCTGAACCCCATTTTCAGACACAAATGGTTCAGCTAAACAGAAACCAATTGTCCCGTTCCACTATAGGAGCCAGGAAGGATTCTTTTAGTGGATTTTCTGACGAAAAATTAAGCACAAAACACGGAAATATTATATCTGGAAACTGTTTATTGAAATACAAGGAGAATAGAAAAGGGGGCAGAGGGGAAAAGAAACAGAAGCCAGGGACAGCATTACCACCAGGAAATCTGAGCGCTCTGTCAGCAGACGGAGCGTACATGTTGCATAGTTCCTGTGGCGGGCTGGGCACGATTTTCAAATAGCAGTAGGCTGTGTGTCCCTGCTGGTGGTGGAGAACAGGCTGCTGTGGTTATAGGCATGCTCCTGGAGCCATCGCAGGGTCAGGACGGTGGCAGGCAGCAGCAGAGATTTGCACGGTGATGAATTAGTTCACAGGAGCCATGAAGTAAAGCAGGCAATTCAGGAAGGCAGGACCACAACAAAGCTGAGAAGGGAAGGGGCCAAACTGACCCTCCGAGCCACCCAAAGCAAAAAGATGCTGTGGTGTTGCAAATGGCCGCTTTTCATGCACCCCCTAAACTTCTGTCCCTAACTCGGTCTCCTGGGTCTGCTTTTGGCAGGCATTTTCACAGGCACCAGGCACCTACCCCCGTCAGCAAGCGTGTGTATGTGTGAGCAGAGGTGGGGGAGGGGAGCTGCATGAGCGTATAGGAATTTTCTTTACCCCATCGGGAAAAATGTTGAGGCATATATATATATATTGGTCCCTCTCACCAATCTTCTGCATGGTGCTGCTAGGTAGGAAAAGCCACCCGTTGAGAAAACAAAGTGTTAATTTCTGTCCTTGTAAAAAATATGGAAAATATTTTAAAGGTTTAAATATGTCCAGAATGGCAGTGCGTAAGAAGTCTAGCCTGTTACCATTTATCTATAAAAGCATAAAAAAGAGGGTGGGAAAATATGTAGTTCAAGAGCAGCCATATTGGTTTAGAGCAGCAATCTCTGGTCTAAACTGTGTGTACTCTGCCTCGTGCCCATGGCGAGCAGAAGCCCTGCAGTCAGGGTGCTGAGCTGAGGATAGCAGAAATGTCGAGCCTTAGCACACTGCTAACATCATCACACAGCCTTTGGGTTTGGGCTGGGTTGCACTGACTGGTGGGATGAGGGCAGAGCTGCTCTCCCCTTGTAGCTCACTGCAGCACCCTTTGTTGCTGTAGGCTGATGTTATCGCCGTCAGATAAGCTGTCCCAACCATGCCGGGGCAGTTTTCTATGTGAAAGTGGTTTCAACTCAGTGAGACAAAAGTCCTTAAACTCAGCAAACTGTTAGGCCTCTGAACCAGGATTGTTGAGTCTTATAGCAAAGTACTCGAAGTACTGTTTTTTTGTCTCCCTCTGTTTCTCTTAACTGTTGTAAAGACAATACAGCTAAACAATGGATGTGAAATCTCACCCATGTTTAAATATAAGAAAAAGTATTTACTGAGTTGACTTTGGCTGGGATTTACCTGAGAATATTTATTACCTTTTTCCATATTCCCATTTATAAGATCAGCTATAAAAGAACAGCACTATGCTGCCCAGCAAGGTCACAGCAACTGCTAAGAGGTAAATTTTTCCAACACCAAATACACGTTACCTGTAAATAATTACAAAAATTTGCATCTTGTTCTAGGGTATCTGTCCTTTCCTCCTCTGGCAGTATTGCTGCCAGCATCTTTCTTTATTTTTGTTTCTCTGACTTGCTTTCTAATAGGATAGCAAAAAAGCAGCTGGGAAAGTGGCCCCACTTATCTGGCCCAGTAACCACTGCAGGAATGAAGACTTAGGTGTAGGAAGCCTATAGTCTTCATTGTAAACATGGTTTCATTTTAAAATGGTGCAATATCCGCAACATGGAAGACATTTTCCTCCTGCCAGGTGGCAATGATATTTCCATGTGCATTACATTCAGTGGAAGCTTTCCAGTCCTCAGAAAAGGAAGGCAAAGGCAGCATGGCAAGACAGAAAAGATGAACAGATGGCTCAAGGATAAATGCTACGAGGAAAGTGTGAGGATGTCTGACCATTAGGGAGCATTCATGGAGCAAGAGTTCCTCTGGACTGATGGACTCCACTGCAGTAGTTGGGCTAGTACCTTTCCAGGGGTGAGCTAGGCATGGCTGCTAAACATAATTAAATAAGCAGAGGTGGCAAAATAAGAAACATATAACAAAGGGTGAAAGATACTGGAGAATAGAAGGATGATCACAGAATAACAGTAGTTCTTGTGTATGTCTTGGTTTGGAAAGACAGGTTAGGGTAATGAAGGCAGAAACTCCTCTTGAAATGGAAAATATAAACATCCTTCCCTCTCCAAATTATTATAATTTTGAAAATAAAGGGCTCTCGGGCAAAGATATGGGAGCAAGAATAACAGTTCTTTACTAGTTAATAATAAAATGTAGTAATACAAACAAAACACTGTCAGAGTCAGAATATGACCTGACACCCTGTTAGGGTGTTTGGCAACAATCCGGTCAGGTGGTGGCTGCAGTCCTGCAGTGACAGATGGTGGCTTGGTTGAAGCAGCAGTTCAGTAGAAAAAGATGCAGTTTTCTCCTGGAAGTCCAGTGCTGGTAGAAAGGGCCTGGTTTTCCTCTGTGGGTTCAGGGGAAAAAGGCTGCTTGGGTTGTTCCGAATCTCAGGCTTTATCCCGACAGGAATGCTTGGCTCCTCCCCTTGGGTGGAGCATCTCACAACGGGATGATAACATGTTATCAGTCACACAGCCAGGCTCAATGGCCCAGTAAGGGAAGGTAATCTCTCTGGGTAAAGATGAGTGTGGAAGAGATAAGGAAACTGCCCCCTCCCAGGGTTTAACAGATGGTGATAGAATAGTTACACCCTACATTCCCACGACAGTGTGTCATGATGAGATAGATGCAGTGAAGGAAAACTAAGCTCTTTCTTTACTGGGTTTCAAAACCAACTGAAGTGTTTTTGTAATTGTTGGAGTTTTAGGAGTTCTCCTTTTTTTTTTTTCCCCTCTTAAGGAATTTTCCCCAATAGGTGTTGCAATGAGACAATAACAACTGGATACTTAAGAGAGACAGAAGACCTGGCCACAGCGCGGGGGAGGGGTCCCGCTGGCTACTCTCTTTTAGCTGGGGTTTTCTCACGTAGGGCAGAGCTGCTGCTAGATTTGGACTGGGGAAAAGGGGTTGGGATACACCTCTATTTCTCTTGCTCTCCCAGCATTTGGAGGGGAGAGTACGTGCTGGTGTTGTGGGGAGAATTCATCACCACTACAGGGTTCTGCCTTCTGCTGCCTTCCTTCTACTGCAAGTGGAGCTCTGCTTACTGGAGCACTTGGGACTGGGGTCCCATTTAACACCTAACCTCACTAAAAAGGGACTTTTCACCAACTGCTGGCGTGCCTCAGAGCATCCCAGGATCCCAAGCCCACCCCTCCCTGCCCCACCGGGAGCCGGGCTGAGGCTGCCCTACCCCTGCCATTCCTTTGCCACTGCTGTGGGCCTTTGCTACACTGTAGTGCCACACCTCCTGCCTGCAGAGACGCCCTGGGTTCCCACTGAAGCCTTAATTTCAAAATTATAATAATTCAGAGGGAAGGGGGTTACATTTTCTATTCCAAGGGAGGCTCCTGCCTTTCTTAGCAGACACCTGTCTTTCAAACCAAGAAAGTAATGATGCAAGACAAATGGACAAAAAGGCAGAAGAAAAAATTTTGCTGGTGGAAAATGTGAAATTGAGTGTCACAGGATAGCAGAAATATGGATTCACAGTACATATACTGTGGGGTACATTATATAAAGGAAAGAGAAAAATAAAGGTAGAGATCCTGATGTGTGTTAAAACAGGAATAGATTGTCAGCAATATCACCCATCTGGGTCAAAATCATTTGCAGCAAGAAGGAGGGCACCACAGAACTTTGACTCTAACAATTATAGAGACATAAATGATGTAGGTGACAAAGACAAATCAACTAAGTTTAGCATGACTTTGAGAAGAGTTGATATTTCCTGGAGCCTGTAAAGTCTGTTGCAAACAAAGATGCTGTAGTCTTCATGACAACCTATAGGAATATTAAATGAAAACAGCTTAGAAAAAGTGTGAAATAAATCTATGACTTTTCAACGAGCACACATCTAATGAGATCTGCTCTAGGTCTAACTTGCGGAGGAAATTAAAACAGGCAGTGAAAGACACCTATGTGGAAAAAAAGGGGTAATGACTAGAGGTAAGAGTTTGATGTGACTCCAAAACTAAGTGACCAAGTTGCCTGGGAAATCTATGAGAATGATTAATGTGAATGTTGTAGTGCATGAATGCAGGGATGGATCAGGAAATGAGCCACTACTAAATCAAAAGCTAAACTGCAATAGCTGCAATAGCTGACAACATCCAGTTCATGGGAAACCTACACAATCTTCATTCTAGAACTGGGATAGAAGGACATAAAATCACAAAAAACCATGCCCTTTCTTCTCAGTCTTCTTCTTTGGATTTGTAGCACTTTGCTACATGGGCTTTCAATGGAGTTTTCTTTCACCAGCTGATCTTTTTTCCTTTAACTGGAAAGGAGCAAAACCTGTGGGTTACGTAAAATGCTTTTTTTCTTAATAGCTTGTGGATTATACTTCAAGAGAACCAATATGAAAAATAACCAACTTTCTTGAAATTTTCCTTGAAGCCAATATCTGATTTCAAAGCATCATCTAACAGTAGAGTTCATAGACTTTAAGAGAAAGCTTATGAATTCAATGCCTATTTCAATATCATTTTGTCTTTTGAGATATTATTTCAGTCTAGATTCAGAGTTATGCAGCTTTTACATATCCTTTCTTATTCTCAGACATATCTTGATCAATCTAAGCAAGGCTGACTTATTTAAATCTTTCTCTGAGCACTGTTATGATATTCACTGTTCTTGAACTACTACAGTCATACCCGTGGCAAAACATTTCTGAACAAAAGTATCCCCTTTCTCAGAGTTAACACCACCACCCTCAGGGCAGTGGAGTGGCAGAAGTACTATTTTATGAGAGTCACTCATTTGGACTGAAATTTATTCTTTTCTAAAAGTCAGGATCAAGCCTCTGGGCTTCTGTAACCTATTTGCCATGTGTTGGGTTTGGGCTGACCCTCTGGAATATTTCCTTCTCTATCTTTCAAGCAGTGGCTATACATTTTTTTCCTGCATATGCACTGCATGTCTCCCACATGTCTGCTGGTACTGGTTACTCTTACTGGAATATAAAATGCCATAATGTCCTGGTTGCAGCCAGGACAGGGTTCATTTTTGCAGTAGCCAAAAGGGACATGGCAAGGACACAGAGGTTATTCTGTAACATCTCTCGTCATTGCCGGGGGGTAGTGGGGGGGAAGGAGTCCCTTCCAGTCACTTAACGAGAGGGTGATTGGGGAGCACCAGCTCCATGATGAGCAATTGTTGTGAATTGTTTTCCTCTCTTGTGCCCTTTGTTATTGATACTGCAGCTGCTTCTGGTCATTTTCTGATTCCATTGATGTTTTCAGTCAATTGCTCTTATCTCAACCTGTGATCTTTACCTTTTGTGCAGGGGAGGGGCATGAGGACTCAGTGGGCGGCACAAGATTTGGGGTTTCTTGGTGGGAACACTAAACTGAAGAATACCATTCCTAAACCCCAACACGTAATATTGCAGCACTTTATGCATAGGGGATCTTCTCAGTCGTTGGGGAAGGGGACAACATTTGAAATTTCTGATGGGACAAAGGGTATTTTATACAAAAAACACCTCTGAGACTCTAAAGATATCAGAGATATCAGCTTTATCCATTCTGATAAGGTCATGGAGTGAGCTAAGTTGATGTTCCTTATGGCAATGCATATGTGGTCCTGGATTTACATTAGTAAACATTTACTTGCACTCTATCAGCTTTCTCATGTTCAGGTGCATTCTTGTAAATGTTTGTTAAAATGTTTTCCTTTTGTGGTTGAAGAGTTTGAAGTTACACAGCAGTTTTTACAATTTAGGGTGTCATTTTCATGGACAGCTGCATAAAAGTTCATTAGCAGTTTAAGTCACTTAACTGGAGATAACTGTGTGAAAAACGAGGTTCACTCTTCCGGTAAAATTTAAAAGTTTTAATAACAGGACAGTAGGAGACAGAAATAAAGCAAGGGATTAAAATGGCCGGGTACTTGGCATGCTGCCAAGCACACACCCTAACTCAGAAAACATTTCTTTAAATGTACCAGCATGTTGTGTATTCACAGACTGTCATGCATGATTCAAACATACCTTTTTAGGTGCTCTCTTGGTTTCATGCCCTGCCCCACCCCCCCCAACCTGTCCCCATTCCCTCTTGTAGGTCAATTTAATGTTTTTATCATTCCTTGTGGTTTTGTTCAACAGACTAAATCTTCTTTTGGCTCCACTCCCTGAACAATAAATTCTTCCTTCAGGGTTCTGAAGTCTGTCACCATTATCTTCATCCAGATAATCCAAAAATGTAGGGAATTTCCTTAATTATCTTTGTTATTCTCTGAGTTAGTTACATGAACAAAAGAAACATTCTACATATCATGCTATAACCTGAGAAATCACACTACTATTTCTAAGAAACTATATTTATGCACTAAAGTTTTATAACATTACACATATAGCATCCACTTTAATATTTGCAAAAAACCAATATTATAATATGTTTTTATAAGAACTGGGTGTGTGGTACTTAAATACTAAGGTATGTTTGGCTCAAACATAGTCGTCAGGTGCTTCTGCTGCGTCTACCTCTTCTCAGACAACAGCACATAAGCATGGGCCCACATGCCTGGGTATGAGAGGGAGAAAGATGGAGATACTTCTTTTGTATTTTGACTGAAATCCAATGTTTTATCTCCAAGAAATGTAGACCAGAAAGAAAAAAAAAAAAGCTTTTTTTTTCAACAGCTAAAAGGCACAATATGAAACGTTATTTTCAATTTTTTAATCTGAAAGTAAGTCTCCTTCTGGATGCTACAGACTGTGTGCATTTCCACACATTCATCCCCATCTCTCACTGATGTCTTTTCAGGATTGTGTTTTGTAGAAATGATGTGGAAATGCCCGAGAGCTCTGCTGGGTCAGGAGCTGCCACAGCTATGGAGGGAGGGAATCAAGCAGGCAAATTTATGACAGTTTGACATTTCAGATAATAGAGGTCAGTCCTTCAAGTCGCAGTCCCCCTGAGATGAGTGGGTTTCTGCCGGTGGATGTGGGAAGAGCTGGTACCGTTAAATTGTCCCTTTGCTGCAAGTGAAGCATGTGGTGATAGGCTGGAAGAAAAGAATTCCTTTCATTATTGCGAGGCAAATTCTGCCCTCTTTCTGATGTGGATGAATGATTCCATTCATTTCAGTTGTCGTACCTGCTGCTGGAAGAGGAACAGGATTTGAATTCCTAGAATAAGGCGTTATGTTGTGAATGAACTGGAATGAGATGTATTCACACATCCATATGCAAGGCTTCCCTTTCTTGCACTCTCACGGCTAAGATCTTGACGGACTCTTTACTGTGAATACTGTTTATGACATCTGAGACCAAATAAATTTACTCCACTTATTTAACTGGTTTTGTGCAATTTTTCAAATGAAGATTCAGTACTGCTTAGTCTTTAGAAGTACTGATGAGCCCCATCCCACTAAGTTGTTGCATCTCTCTGGCTCAGGCACTTTTGCTGGCGGTTGCTGGAGCTAATAGTATGCAGTGTGATAACAGTATTGGTGTGAGGTTTATACTGTAATATTTGCTAAGTGTTTTGAAACTGGGACTTGGGAGTTGCCCTGGAAGAGCAAATAAATTAGTATTTGTGTAGTCATTTTCATTAAATGTTATGAGGACCTTTTTATAACTTCATGATAATATCAAATTTAATAAAGTATATTGGCCTTTTTTTCAGGACTGGGGATAAAGCCCCCAAATAAACAAACTAATGACAGTTCTTAAATTAGAAAAATGGCTTTATTTGTTTGGGTTTATTTAATTAAAATTAGATTTTTCTTTCCTCATTTCAGTTTGTTCTTGGAACCTCTTCCTCTAAAAGTATTCTAATTAAAATGTCAACAACTACTCAACTTACTGCTGTTCAAGTGTGAACTGCCATATTTCTTAAATATCTGTTTTTGAATTAGCAGTGGAGAAAATGAAAGTCTAATTCCTGTAGAAAAAGAGGTGAAAATTAACTCTGTATTCACTTTACCTTCTAAATATCTGGACTGAAGTCTTTGTTCCATTAAGAGTTGAGAAAAATTATAAAAGCTTGACTGTGATGTAACCAAGTAGTAACTTGCTATAAGGAAGCAAGAAATGATTTACATTAATTTGAACTGTAGCATCAGGTACAATAGCTTCTCCTGCAAAACTACGGAATGATTGATTGCCGTGGTCTTTGAATTTCTGTAGATGGTAATCATTAAATTTAAACATGTCACTATTGAATCTAGAGGAAATTATCAACCCCTGTTCTGACTGAAGACAAAACATTTCTTAAATCTTGTAAGCTTTTCTTTCTAGAAATGAAACTTCCATGTAAACACCTCTGTTTAATGTGCCACTTCCTTTATGATTCCTTGTGAGAATCAGTCTTCCGCTTAACTAGATTCTATGCCGTGGAGCCAAGAATGTGCCTGCAGCAGCTAAAATATGTGCCTGCAAGATAAAAGTGAGAGAATCTTTCCTAATTTTTTTCTGGAAAATATGGGAAAATAAAAAGTGTGTATGTGAGGTAAATACACAATAGTTGCATTGTAACTCCTTCATGATGGATAAATGAAAGTCTCTGAACATGTTTGCAAACATGGTGACTCTGGGAAAAGGATAGAGTTTTCTTTCCAGCTGGACTATGAATACTCCATAATTCTGCAGTTATCTAAGCCTTTAGACATCCTGTGTTACTTCACACCAAAACTGACTCTTATATAAATGTGGACTTCTCTCCAGCATGGGAGGAAAAGTTTGGAGTTGCTCTCTGAACCTCCAGTTCACACATGTATTTTTATTTTGTAGAAGGTTAGTTTGTTACGTTACAACCAAATTGCACACACACCTTTAACTTGTGTGATCTCTCTAAAAATTGTTTTATGTCTCCTCTTGGGCTTGAAAAAAAGGAGAGAAGAATTATGATGTTCAGATGATGAAGTGGAAGAGCTAGGGAAAGAAAAGCATTCATTTCAAGGCGCTCCCTTTTTTCCCTACCCCTCCCTAGCAGTAGCATCCCAGGTGTGAGTCCTTGCACAGCAGCCATGTCATCCAGCCCTCACAGCCAGGCCGACTCCCAAAGGACTCAGTTCCTGGGAACAATGGACACCATGAACAAAATCCATGTCAGTGTTTCATTCAGTTCTGTTGTTGGATCATCATTGTTTTCAGGGCAAATTTAAATTTTCTGGAGTTCTTGGCATTTTCTAGAAAGAGAAGGTAAGGGTAGAAGGAGTAAAGCCAGAAATTAGGGAAACCAGAGGTCTTTCTTGTATTTTGTAAACATCTCCAGATGACACCACCACATCACAATACTGCCTTAATGGCTACATGTCAGGAATTCCCTAGGGGGGACTTAAGTAAAATTATAAACTCTTCAAAACTCAGACAGCATTGAAAAATTACAAAACTAGAATGAGAAAGAGCAAAGCTTAAAATAACCTAATGTTTCTAGTGCAGGGCTGTGTAATTCCAGAGCAAAGTTACAAAAATCCCTTTAGATTAGCTGCATGGGCTACTAAAGTCTGTTGGTCTGTCTAACATTCCTTGTCTTTTATCCACTTCTGTGTGGGGAGATTTGTTTTTCTTATTATACCCTCACAGCAATTATTTGTTGAAAATGGTTTTTACTATAAATTTTGTTCCTGTAACTTTACTGCTTTTAAAGGCAAGTTTTTGTGATGGAAAATCAGAATCCAATTGATCGACTGTTTTTCTTTTGCAGTTCCTAAGAATTTTTTCCTTGTTACTTGTCTCTGCCTGATTTTCTCTGTAATTAACATCTGTACTTGTTAAAAGTTTATTAGCAGAATACTGTCATATATTACAGCCACAGTTTTGTTTTGCTGTGTTGATAGTCCTTCAATTGCCTTTTATTTTTAAAAATGAGACATGCAAGATATTCTATGTGTGCTTACTCTGAAAAAAAAGATTTCAAAGAGAAGAGAGAAAAAATGGTATATATTTGCTTTCATTTGTTGTAGTGGAACTACAAACAAAAAAGTGAAAGAGTGTAATTTTGTATAAGAATATTGTAAATCTCACAAAAACATAGATATATCATCTCTCTGTTTGTACAGAAGGGAATTAAAGTAGTCTGGCATACATTTCTTTTGCTCAAAAAATCCAGCAATGTTGAGGTAAAAAGTTTAAAATTCAGGCCTGATCCACAGCCCAGCTGAGTTTTCTTATTGGCCATAGTACTGGATGGATGAGGCACAGTCAGGCATTCTTTTATTGTAATTGATTTCTATCTTTTTCAGCCAAAAAGAGGGAACTTAATTGTTTTTGTAAATAAATATTACCTTGTTGATTTGAATCTGTAAACTATCTCTGCAGGAAGTTGATATTCTAGAAATCTGGATAATTAATCCGAGGAACTGGAGATGAGAGCTATGCTGTAGTTCAAAACTCCAGGCTCTGATGCCCTATTATGCAGCATCAAAGGCTGGTGACTAACATCTTCTATCCTGTGGTAATACTGGTTACACTAGCAAATTCCTTCATTCCTTAAATATTTTTATTTCTTTTCTTTAACCCAAGCCCAAATTTTCACTTAGTCATATAACCTTCATATTTGTTGCAGTCAGGTTTTTCAGGGAATGGTACATCTCCTTGCTGTCCTGGCTTTCTGTTGCTGTACTGCCATCACTTTATGTTTCTTATTTAGTATTTGGCTTTAGTACACACAAACTAAATCTATTTTAGCAAATACTGTGTCCTGTATGAGCAGACTGGTGTAGCAAAAAGTTCCACAGTGTACATATTTCAAGGGATTTACTTTGCACTGCTTCAAGCCCCAGTCCCACAGTGCCCTTTAGAGACTGGATCATATCAGGTGAAGCCCTGGGGCAGTGATTCTGGTATAGTTTGAAGCAACATAAATCCAGTTTGTGCTAAGGCCACTTGTGATATAAACTCAGTCAGGGACAATTCATTAACAGGAGGTGTGGGGTGTAAAGCTTTTTGGTAGAACAGCAAATGTAAAGGTATTTCAGCACCATCTCCTCTATGTACTTAGCTTCCCATAAGGCCAGATTTAATATCAGTATATAAATATTTAGATATATTTATGGTATTAATTAGCAAAGGCCTTCTACTTCAAATAAGCAGAATTATTTACATTAACTGAAAATCTGCTTGTTAATTTCAAAATGCAATGCTGTGCATAATATTTAGTGTGGTTTCCTGCTTTGGAAGCCATCATAAAAGGAAGATCCCTTATTCAGAGTTGTATTTTGGTATGGATTGCTCTCTTCACTGCAACAAAGTAGTAATTCATCAAACTGACTGGAAACAACAGGTTTCACAGTCCCTTAAGGTGTGGAGAATGACAGGTTGTATCTTAGGTGTATTGTTCTGACTTCAGTGTGTATGCGAAATCCTGAGATTTCCATGTGAAGTTCATGAAAAATTCTTTCTTCAGTGAAATTTGCCTATTAGAGTATGCAAAAAGATACAATGAAGATCAAAAATATAATAGCAGCTGCTTAATTTAGCCACCTGAAATGTTGAGAATAACCCATTTCCCATCCTCTAGCCAGGGTACTAAATGAGGCATGCTTAGTAATTACTGAATTATCCCTTTCAGCAAGGGAAAAGCCATGTGGGTGCTAGGCTTTTTTTATTTTACATTCACCCCCATTAGTGTTACTTGTTGTACCTAATAGGCTGATAAATGGGGTATTGCAACTGTCAGTGGCTAAATGGCACTTAATATTCCATTTTGAACTTCAGGAAATCAGAAGTAGGAGGAGAGGCTTTTGATGGCCGTTTGCTCAGTGACACAGACTTATAATCAAGTAAATTGATGTTGAAGGTTCAATTACGTGGATCTTACCACAAAATGGAGCTGTAAAAATGTACAGTTGATGCAATGGACTTTGACAATATAACCCCTCGCCTTATTAAGATTGCTCCCAAAAATGGTACTAAAAATTAGAAGTAGACCTCATTCTCTTATTCCTGTAACATTACTTTAGTATAGGTAATGAAAAGAGTTTGGAGCAAAGTGCTGCACTTTATTGCAGAATATAGAAGGCCACTGAAGAAGGTTTAAGGTGACAATTCCTGCTTTGAGGTGCTCAAAGGCTGTGAGCAGGCACCTTTGCTCAGGAGAGGGCAGGGATAACGTCTTAAAATATTCACACCAATGGGTTCTGTGGACTGCTCTTGGACAGCTAATCTGCAGTTGTTAAAGCCAATACACAGTCAATAAATCCTTTGTAACTTAGCAATGATTATCGCTAGGTGTAGTTCTCTCTTTGTAGCAATCTAGATAACACACAGGACCCAAGAAACAGCAAGTCCAGCAAATTTTGCTGTTTGGCTAGAAGAAAAAGCCACTCTGAAGTAAAGGAATTCAGATCCAGGCAAGAAGAACTAGCACAGCTGGATATGGATGAGAGTCTGGGTTTTAAACATTCTCATTTTTCAGAGTTGTTTGTGTTTGGACAGCTGTTTCTGACCTTTTCTGATTCTCCCACACAGGAACATACTGTCCATTGATTCACGAGGAAAAGGTGCAGTAGCAAGCGGCTCAACAGTAGGCAAAGAGTGACCAGCGTGATACACAGGCTGAGATTTTAAAGTCTGAGAGAAGCAGCTTGGCCTCTGCTGAGTCGCTGAAGTCCTTCTCTTAGGCTCTTTTCTGGCCCAAACATCACTGCAGGTTTAGGTGGATTCCGAGTCTCCATGCACTCCTTGCCACTGGACCTCTCTCTTGGTCTGAATTTCTCAAGTGTTTTGAGATCCGCCTTCTCTGCAGCCTCTACCATCTGGAATAGCTTCACTGTGACTCTCTGCCTCATTGACTCTCTTCTTCATTTCAAATCTCTGTTGACCATTTATCTTTTCTACCTTGCCAATTTCTTTTAATTTCCCTGTCCATCTGCTTCATCTATTTAACTCGGTGAAAGCTTTTAGATTACATTTTTTATAGCAGATGCATGGGGAAATGGTACTGTATTATATATGAACAACTTCCCCAGCTCGAGCAAGCATGCTGCTAGCATCCGCTGAAAAATCCTACATCTCCCCTAAGTGCTCAGTGTTGCACTTCACAAAGTTAGAGGGGGATGTTGAGCTTGTGCTGACAGCCAAAAAAAAAAAATACCTGCTTTCCTAGGGCTGCAGCAAGTAAAGCAGATGGTGTTTTCCCCCACTTCACATCACTCTCTGTCCTTTCCTTCCTCATGCCCCATTGTTCATTTTTCACACTTCTCTGTCGGTTTGGTTTGGATTCAACATCAGCTGAAGTCAAGGGAGGATCTCCCACTGACTTTATCTGGCTTTGCCTCATGCCTCCTGCCATCTCCCCTCCCTTCAGCTATGCCTGGACTCAAATTCCAGCTCAGACCTCTCAACAGTTCGGATCCTGTCTGTGCATCATCTCTCCTCTCACTTCCTGCACTTTGCCAAGAGACTAAGCAGAGCAGGGATGGAGAAATCTGTGCAGAATGGATACTGCTTGGGTCAGTAGCTCAAAAGAAAACCTGTGAAAAATTTTTGGTTTGGATTACTCTGAAACAGCATTTTCTCTAATTTTTCCCTCACTCAGTCAGAAAATAAAACAGGAACATAATCTTGCAATAAATATTATGGAAATGAAAGTTAAATGTTTTGTTTCACTTGGGTTTTAGTTTTTAATTAAAATGAAAAAAACATGTCAAAACAGAAGTTAAACCTCCCTCTTTTGGAAATAGCATAGTGAAATAATATGCCTTTCAGGAAATAATGTAGGCAGTTTTCTATAAATCATTTTTTTTCTCAGATCATTGGTTATGTTAATAACCCCAAAACATATTTTTCTTTTGTAGTGAATTAATTACTTAGTTATTTGATGCTATTTCCTCTCACGGTTTTTTCTCTGTATTCCAAAGCACTAGCTACCCACTTTCTAGCTGAGACCCTTCCCAATCATCCATTTTTTTTGTAGATGTGAAAATGAAAAAGAAAAAAAGGACAGGGTTGCTATCGCTCTACCATGAATTTTGGTTTATTTTTGGTCAGGGTGTTTATTCCCTTGATATTTCAATCTAGCACAAGACTGGAATAATTGTTATGGCATTCTCCAAATAATGCTGCCTGCAGTCCATTGCGCTTTACCACCACCATCTTGTGACCTCCTGTGGAGAGTCTCACTTTAGTAATGAATCTCACTAACGTTTCTGTGATATTCTCCCATAACAAGAAAGCCAAATTCTGTGCTCTTTTTCTGAGTGTTCCTCTTCCAAGGACACAGTAATTATCCCAGTGAACTCGAATGAAAATTTCCATCAACTCCATGTAGTCACAATGGCTCCTTGTACATCAAACAACCTCTGTTGCTTTGCACTCAAGTCCCTCTACAAACAAAAAAATTTTTGCAGTAATATTATGGTTGCCATAAGCAGTACCTCAAAAGCAACTCTGTACTTCTCTAGACCTGAGAAATGGTGAGAGTTTTGACTGCTGTCCCTAGGAGTTGTAAGAATTCTCAGCAACTTACAGGATTTTGCCTTAATAGTATTTACAGTAATTAAGCACACTAATTAAATAACAAAACAACTAATGACAAATTGATTCAATGCCAAATAAAGGAGTCAAATAAATGCTTAATTAAAGATGCTAATAAAATCCCCTTCAGCCTTTACAGTCCGCTCCCTAGGGCTAAAGATGACTTTCTACCTCAGAAATCTTTACAGCCCTTTACAACACCAGTCTCTAGGGTTACTGCCTTTTTTAACCTCTGGATTAAATGCTTGTTAGCTAAGCACTGTATAAACCCATTTAAAAACTATCAAAATAATTAAGTTGGATCCAGAACACTCTGTGTCTTCCAGATATGATACACCATGATATTCCCATCTGCATGGCTGTTTCTTTTCACTAGGCTATGCACGGTTGTGTCTAACTGAGCACCTGGGCAGGAGGACAAATGCCTGACCATCAGAGTCCTTAAGCCAATGGCACAAACCACTGCTTAAATTGAGAGTGACTGCCTTGTAGAGCTGAAGTCAAAATGAGAAAGAGCAGCCATAATGCAGCCCAGTATGAGTGAGACAGCTGTTTTCTAATTCATTATTGATCCCTTTAAGCTCTCTTATTTATCACCAATGTAAAGCCTAGCAATAAAAATATATTTTAAAAAATAAATATGTTGGAGAATAGAGCTACCTTTAAAAAAAAAGGCTATTAAGCAGCACTCAGAGAGGAGAGAGTTCTTTAAGTTAGTATTCAATATTTCTTTCATGTGCCAGGAATCTCTATCTCACCCTGGCAGATAGCCTCATTAGATATTTTTCTCCTTATCTGAACTTACAGCTTTTTACATTTTGTGTCAATAATGATAAAACAAATGCTTATAAGAGTAGAAAATAAAGAGTCATTTCTCAGCCTTTCACAGAGGGTTTGCAGAGGAACATTCGAGCAGACAGATTACCTGGTACCCAAGGTACAGTGCACAGCAGCCCTTTCCACTTTTATCTGTAATGTTGTTTTGTGATGGGATTGTTGTCTTTGGGGTTGCCAGCAGTTAGTCAGTCTCAAAGTTTTCCTTTCTCCCTCTGATGTGTTACAGCATTTCACATTATCTCATCTAACAACCCAGTATGATTTCAGATAACACTGCATGTGTTTAACTTCAGAAGAAGCTCTGAGCCCAGCTTGGGTATCACTTATCAGCTTTGGTACTACCCAGCTCTGAATCCGGGGCAGACAGAAGGAAATGGGATGTCAGGGAGAAGGAAAGGATTTCTTATGCTTGTTTAAGCTGCCTCTGTACTATTTGCTTGTAAAAGAAAGCAGATTGTGCAGCCTATGAGGAAATTATTACACTGATCTTAGTCATATAATTTGGATTCTGGTGGAAATATTAACAACATATATCCTATATGCCACATTTAGTTGTGAGGGAGGGTAAGAAGTGGAAATGGAGAAAGAGCTAATTCACAGGCAGGTGCTGCTTGCAGTGTGCTAAATTACCTGTTGGATACCTGAGTACTTGCAAATATTGCAAATAACTTGCATTTATCCCTCTGGAAACCCAAGAGAAAATGCTTAAATAGCTGGCAAGTTAAGAAGTATGAAAACAAATGAACATAGGAGAGGCTTAAGAAAAAAACACCAAGACAAAACACAAAACCCTGAAGTGTGAAAAGAATAGAATTAACACCCTTAACTGACACAGACTTGCTCTAACCACTGATCTTTCTAAACTGCACCACTCTACATCTTCCAATTATGTCCGCATGCTGCTTTCCATCAAGAATAAAGAAAAAATCCAATCCTCCAGGCAATGGTTTTTGAAATGATTCATCACATCATGAAAGAGTGTACTACAGTGTCAAACTGGTGTTATGCTAAGTCACATTCTGACCTATCAAAGATACTTCTATTTCCTCATCCTTATTTGCTCCTGGCCTTTAAAATATCTGCTCTTTCTTTGTTTATATCTTCAGTAACTTTAACTGGCTCTTATTTTGTGTCATGCTGGCATTTGTATTTCCCACTGTTATCTTTCAGCATTTAACAGGGTTTGGATTGGGATTTTTTAGTCACTATATTATGTCTGTATTTTTCAGACTTTAAGAAGGGGACAAAATCTTCTCCAGTAATTTTTAAGCTCTTCGCAACTCTTCAGAGAAAATATGCTACTTATGCCTATAGCCTTTTATTGTTTATATCCTTAGACCATTGTGAGTACAGCAGTAGGATTGTAGAGCATTTTAAAGCCCTGTTATTTTTGATAATGACATCATGAAAGACTGAGAACAAAAACAGAGCTCTGAGTCATGGTTTGTATCCGCTAAAAAAATATTTAACTTCATTTCTCTCAAAGTTTGTAAAGTAAAAGAACAACAGCAGTAGATCTCTGCCAGAAATTTGTTTTGCCAGAAAAGAAACATGGTGATCATAGAAAGGCTCAAAAGCAAGGGGTTCTTCTGGAGTGCTGTGTCCCTGTGTAGGAGTTTTGTCCTTGGTGTTTCAGATAAAATTCTGCAGAATGAAATGGGGATTTCAAAGCCAAACAGAGACAAAGCTGATGAAAACAGAGCATCTGCAAGCCCTCATTAAGAGATTTCCTAATATTTGTCTGTGTGTGTCTCTCTCTGTCCTTTGTTACTGTTGATGATGACAATAGTGATGTCTGTTGAGGTACAAGTAGCTTCACATCCCTGGAATGAAAGGGGCTCCTTTTCTTTACACAACCTCAGGAGAATTTGAAATACAATTCCAAATCCGATGTCTTTGAGCAGTCTGTGAGGAGTCAGCAGCAGTCTGAATTGTTCTCAATATCACGCAGTATTTCCATGGCTAACTCGAAGAACTGTTCTGCTATCACTCCAGGAAATAGCCTAGCAGGGAAATGCTGCTCTATAATACACAAGATACTGTCTGGCCTAGCTGCACTGAGATGAAGAAGGGGAAAAAAATCACCATACAGTTCAACAGTGCTTTAAAGAAGCAAAATGATTTCAGTCTGAGCAAAATGTCATGGTTGTTCCCAGAAGTGTCACAACACAGGAACATGGGAGTACAAGATAAAGCTCTGCTGAAAATTGTTATGTCTCTTGATAGCTTTAGTCAGCTGTGGCAGGGAAAACAAAGGCATTTCTTGCTGTGTTGCAGAAATGTAGAGTGGGCAATAATAAAGGAATAAATCTAGGAAGTCACACTGACATAACAATGCTATGCAAATTTCATTTGTTTCAGTAAAAGCATAACAAATTCTTTGTATCCTATAATAATTTCAGTTATTCTTTTAATGGCAGCAAGTCAAAATTCTTCTGTTGAAGAATAAGTTGAAAAACTTTGAAAGGTAGAAATTTATCATCATTGCATAAGAATATGAAGATTAAGTTTTGTCAATAAAAGAAGAAAAAATAATATCTTTAGTTTCAAAAAGCTTGATTTGAATTAATGGCATAGAATACCAAATATTTTACTAGAAAAAGGAGAAATAAGAAGTTGAGAAGAATATATTTAACAAATGCAGGTGTGCAGCCATTATTTTCATAACTGAAGTAATTTTGATTTCCAAAATTCAGAACATTTTTGAGATGTCACCTATGTGCAGCTCAGTAGAACGATTAACACTTGGCAAACATTACTTTAAACAGAGAAGATACAGATTAATGCAATTAATCGAGATTGAATACATCCACAAAGAAAATGGTTAAAATGCCTCGAATGGGGGCAGGGGAAATTTGCCAGGAGACTTTAGCTAGTCTGATTTCTCAAGGTTGTATCATGAAGTTGTTCTGTTTAATGTTGGTGTGTCAGTTCGTACATTTGTTAGAACTAATGTTAGGGCTTTGCAAGGTATGGTGTGTGAGAAGTTTGCTAGTGTCACAGTCCAAAAGATATCAGTACAGGGGAGAAACTGGGTATTTTTCAGGAATAACCAGGTGACCTGGGTGATAATCGTAAAAATGAGCCTTAATTAGTAAGGTAAAAGCAGAATGTCCTATATCGTGGGAGTTCCTTAGCCAGAAATTATTAAGGATGAGAAGGATGTGCATCCAGTAGTTACTCACAGAGCGATTAGGAGCTGCTCCTACCATGATGGCATTAAAAAGGCAAAAGGAATTCTAAAATACTTCTGGCAAGCCATTTCCATGAGAGGTAGCAATGCCAGGGAATATCTCACTGGTTCATCTGGAACACTGTGTGTGTCATTCTGTGCACCTGCATATTGAAAAGAAAAAAAAAAATTCTCTTAATTAAAGAAGGAGATCAGAATAGCGAATAAAAAGAATGTCATATGTTTGTGTAATTTAATTGAGAAGCAAGTACTAAAGCACTTTTAAAGTTAGAAAAGAAGGAAGTTACAAGAAAAATGTATATAAATTATTGTCATTGAATAAAAATATGAAGTTTAAAAATAATAAAATTTGGCTTCCAGATTATCCCCCTATCAAAAGATAAAGAACAATTAATATTGTTAGGGTAAAGCTCCAATAGTTTTTAATGGGTTGGAATCAGCAGCAGGTGCTTGGCCTAGATGGAAATTGTGGGCATATCTTTGTAACATTTTACTTGGAACAAGAAATGTGCTTTTTGAAGTGGCTGCTGCAGCATCCCTGTGGCTGTGCTTTGTCTCAGTAGAGCAGTCTCACTCTGCACTGTTTCCTTTCAGCTGAAGCTGAACTGGAAGCTGCAGTCCGGAGCTGCATTTGGAGCTGCATCTGCTGATGGCTTCTCAGTTGACAGAACCAGGGTAGAGCCGTTAGGGAGTAAAATCCTGGGAGGTGCATATGCTACGGATGTCAGGCTCTTAGCACAGCTGTATCACTGTCTCTGCCTGCTACTGTTCCTGTAACTTGACTGAAAAGGAAAAATGCTGAATTTATGATTCACTTTCTGTTAGATTTCTTACTCACAGTTCAGAAAGCCAAAAAAATAATACCAAAGAAATTAATTTGGCATTTATATATATGATAGTGCTTTACTGGCATCTGAAAAGTAGGAGAAGGACTGAAGTCTTTAATGCTTCCTAGGAAGAATCATCTTTATGTATTTTTATACACACACACCATGCATACAGATATATACACATTTACATGCTCAGGAGCTTGCAAAGCAGAGTCCTATATTACATTGTAAATGCCATAAAAGAACAGAGCATTCATGTGGTCGTATTTATAGGTTTTTCTTTTGCTTGTAGTGTTTACTGCATGCCATTGTACTATATTAATTACACGGACTTAGCCCTCATTTTCTACATTAAGAGAAAACCAATACAGTCTTGGATCCCAACTAGCTTATTGACTTCCAGAATAAAATAATTTGCCTAATGTTATAAGATAATTAGAGCAAAATTAGGCAGCCTATGGCTGGCTATAGACACATGGTCCACAGACAGAGAAAATCACCTTACATATATATGTGTATCATGAATGGTTGGTGTTTACGGAGTGCCTGGTCACATGATATGCACATAAACATGTCACTGCCCTAATTTTCCAAGGTACACTCAGTAATTGTAAAAGTAATGATTTATTTAGCTAGATAAGAGTGAAAACAAAGAAAGGCCTCCTGTCTACACCTTTGAAAAAACCAGCTGATTTGTTTTCTAGAGGGAGTGCACACGTCTCCTGCACACGTCTCCTGCACATAGGGAATGTTTGCTGTAAGGCTGCTGATGTTCAGTAAGTATTGTACTGCTGATGCGTGAGAATGCTGGGAGGCTGAAAACTGTGAGAAGTTTGTGAGAGGCAGATATATATGCCCAGTAAAACTTCACTCTTCCAAAATTTAACTGCCACGTAATGCCTTTTCAACCATTTCTAAATGAGAAGCACTGTGCAAGCATTCCCACTCCCAGGTCGGTGCTGTTAATAGTAGGCTGGTACAACAGGCTTACAACAGGCATACCCAGAGCAGAGGGAGACCAACTGTAGGGTTCTACTTTGGATCAATCCATTGCAGAGCTTCTACTCCTTCAGCTCCCGTGCTGGGCTTGCTTTCTGCAAATTCCTCAAGCTGGCTGGCTCCCCAAACCAAGGATCCACCCATCGTCTTTGCTACCATTGAACAAACAGCTTCTGCAAACTGAGGCCTTGCAGGATCATGGGGCTGAATATACAAGTGCTCTTGGTGGTCCAAAATGTTTCTGGTGAGGTTTTATTCAATATAGGTGGACAAGTAAATCGAAGTACTTGGGCAGCTAGACAATTTATCCCCTGCAATGTCTATAATTCCTTCTAAGAGGAGTCTTATGTTTCTGTCAACAATTGATTTTAAGCATTATTTCTGTCTTGAAGAGAAATCAGACTTCACGCTTCTTCTGGGAAGAAGTCAGCAACAGGCAACCACAGATGACTTTTATTTTTAGTAAAAGTTTCCTGGCTCATTCAGATACTGTTCCATTTTTTAGGGTTGTTGTTGTTTTGTCTTTTTTCAAAGAATCAAGAGCCTGTAGCATTTAATTCCCTTGCTTTCAACTCTGATGTGTTAAAAGTGCTCTGGGTTTGATGGAATATGGATAGTGCTGTGTTGTGCTATTTTTAATTCTTCTCTTTCTATTTGGGCTATTTCACACTTTTGTGATTGGCAAATAATTTGCTGAGGATTGCTGAATATTGCAATGGTAATCTGCATTCAGTCTCCCAAATAATTCCAGTATTAATTGTAATGAAAGTTATTCAGCTGTCAGAGCTCCCAGAGCTCTCCTCAAACTCTGACAGACTCGGGGACTGTGGCTTGCACTGCAGCACCAAGGCACGTTCTGTGTTAATAACCAAGGTTGCTGTAGAAGGTCATTAACAGACTTCATAAAGTCACTAAAGTTTTTCCTTTCTTTTCTCACCTTCAGGCAAGATGGCAATTGGCTTTTCTCTGTTATTTGCAGGTGAGAGAGCCCTGTGATCAGGATATTTTGTTGTATAGGGGACCATTTAGAGAGGGTAGTCTGATACCACCATGTGACAGGGTCAACACTGACTTTATTTTAGAGCTTCAATCCAGAGCCAGGTTATGCTCACAAGACCACGGAAAGGGGATAAATGAGTAATTTTGAATCCTGAAGAGCATTCTAGCAAGTCACTGACTGAATACAGAGTTCATTCATGCACCCTCTGTAAATCAGTCACAGCTGGGCTTAGAAATTTGAGTATTTAATAAATGCTTCTGGTATTTAAGGAATCATCTTCCTCTTTGTCAAATTAGCATTCTACACTCATACACTACATTTTGGTGTCTTAACAGCATTTTGGATGCTTGTAAGTGCTTTGAATTGTTGATTTGATAAGAACTATGTGTTTACTCCTCAGAATTACTCCTCAGGATGGTAAACACTTATTACAACAAAATGAGAAAAGATCCTGTTTGTGACTGAAGACAATTTTCATTACTGAAGCACAGAGTCCAAATTTATCCCTTAGATAGATTTGACTTAGAAAAAGAATGACAGATGTGTCCTGCCACAATTCCTCTTGGTGGTTCTTAACTCTGTGGTCTAATGTTTATCTTACCTGCATTCATAGTTGCTGAAGTACGCAGATGGGGGTAGAGAAGGGCTGGAGATCATGGGTTATGCTCTGTTTTCATCCTGCATACCACATGAAGCCTCTTTTACACAGCTTGGCATTGAACAAAGAAGTAAGTATCTGTCATAAAATCAGTATTGGGGGGAATATTGCTCTTCCTTACCTCCCAGCAGCAGGGACATCTCCTCCTATAGTCAGAGCACGTTTTCTCCTTGACCATTTCAAAACCATTATGAACCAGTAAACTACCTCTGAGACTAGTATTAAATGGCTTTAGAAGTTCTACATTACTTTATTTTTCTTTTTCTTTATTTATTTTTCTTGATATGTACCAACTTGTTATGATTGTGAAGATTAAAATTTAAAAAAAAATTAAAATCAAACATGTTTCAAATGCTCCCCAAGCATATTTTGTAACTGCTAAGATTAAATGAAATAGCAAGAAATAAATCTTTCCGTATCTGTATTTCCAACACGCTCTTCAAAAAATCTCCATATGACATAAAATAAAAATCTATCAATATAATGTCCATGTGAGACAGGTTAGAATTCTTATATATTCTTTGTTCCTCAATAGGCTTCCTTTGAACCTGTTCCCTGCACAAACATGCAAGAGAGTGTCCCTAACACTGTAAGCTTCAAGTGTAAATGGGGAAAATGCTGATTTCAGGCTTATGTGTGCACCAAGCTGGCTATGGAGGGACACATTAACCTCAGCTTGTGCATACAGAAAGGATGTATGTAATCTCTCCAGGTGTAAAGAGAACTTTAACAGAGCAGCCAAAGGAAGTAAGGAAGGCAAAGCCTGGAAACAGGGAAAGAGCTTGAGCTAATTTATTTACTTACCTACTTATTTATAGGGATGTAGGTTTACGTAAAACAGCCTAGTGCTGGGAGGAGCCAGAAGTGAACTTGAATCACTACTGAAGTTGCAGAAATCCAGAAGCATTTGCAGTCTTCAAACTTTCAAGGACTCACTAACTGCATAGCGTAGGTGTACAGGATTTTTCTCTCTGATCATGATCAACGAAGTAACTGCATCAATAAAAATACTTTGGTCCATCTCTGTTAAGATTCTCAACATAATAATAGGTTTCTGGTTTACTGCTTGATATTCTTTCATCTGTTATATAAACAAGTAGTCAAAGACATAGCAAATTGTGACATCCTCCCTTACAAAGATAAATAAAGATCAATCTTTTCTGACATTTTGCCTAATAAAAAAGCTACAAACAAGGCAGAGAAAGAAAGCAAACAAAAATGTTTTCAAAAGAGAATAAGAAAAGGGAACAACTGTCTGGAAAGATATATGTTCCTCATGAAAAAACCCAACAAACAAAAAAAAAACTGGCTGAAACTGACAGCTCTATTTGAAAGATATTGAAAATATTTATTTTCTTGTTACTTTCGACATATAATGTCCTAATTTCCATCCCCTCTGTTTAGCTGTCTGCTTTTGAAACCAAAAATCATCTCAGTACCAGCCTTGTGCATTAAAGCAGATGAATTTGCAGATGACTCTTTTATATGAAAAGGAACTGAAAAAAGTGAGCATTTCTTTCTCAAGGGATTTAAAATCAGCTTTTCATTTCCTAGGGTTTGGTATATATCTTGATAAATGTATGTTGAAATAGGATTAAAAATAACTTGTGAATATTAATTGATGAATTAAGTTCCCATTCTGAAAAACTTTTAAAATTTGAGAGAAAATGGTTGTGTGTGTTAAAACTACTGCAGGTACTTTTGTGAATGCCTAACAAGAACTCATTTCATAAATCAGTTTAACCTTGTGAGAATTAAGATAATGTTAGTAATAATCTTTTATAAAAGGATTGCTCAGTAGATGTTGAAATTAATCTGTCTGCATAGTACTTTTCATTCTCCTGTTTTTCTCTGTTAATATCCCTTTTCCATTTGGTTGTGAATTCCTCATTTTCTACACAGTCTTAGGTCATGTCCCAGTGATGAACTCATTTTCAAAAAGTTAAGTAGTACCACACTGCATTATTAAAATTATCATCCTTTTGAGATAATCACCTAATGTATTTAATCAGTAAAGGTACTGCATTGTATAATGGGAATTATGCAAACTAATATTTCATGTGGCAAACACTGGAGCATGTGCATAGTTTTTTCTCACGTAAGTAAATATACGTACATGTTTGAGGGTCTGCAAAACTTGGCATTGTGTCATGGATCTTGGACTGAATCCTGCAGATCTTGGATGAGGAAGAGAGTAGGAATCCATCGGCAGGTTCAATGGCAATTCCTTTTGGAAATGTCAGAAAAGATTGATCTTTATTAGCCTTGGGAGAAGGGTAGTGATACCCAACCCATGACAAAGCAGGCATTAAAATAACTTCCATCATATCTAGTTGACAAAGTTCTCTTGGAATGATTGAGTACTGGTGACATTTAATTGTATAATGGATCTTCTAAAGCAGTATGGTTTTATGATTTTTTGTTGTTTTTTTAATAATTAAAATGTTAATAAATGTATTAGAAAGGGATGAATTCTGAAGAACTTTTCCCCTCTCTTTTCATCAGTATTTGTTATCCTGAGATACTGTTTTTTCCTAAAAAAAAAATTTCAGCATCATCAAATTCCAGAGTGAAAAGATATTTATGTCAATTTCCACTTTTAAAATGAGAAGTATCTTTTGAGAAGTCCATGGAAATAAAGCCCCATCATATCATGAAAGATACTGGCTTGATCTGTTTTAAAAGATTTACCTAATTCTGAAAATGGCATAGAATGCCATTGAATTTGGAGATAAAAGGTAAAATAATGATAAAAGAAAGTACTATTGACTCTAGATAAACATGCTGCCTCCTTTGAACCAGAATTTAATGCAAATTTATCTTGATTTCCAAGTTACACAACAAATAAATTTGCCAAGTATGCATTCTTTTCTTCAATGTTTCAAGTAACAGGTTTATACTTCAGCTAGATTTTTCAATAGAACACAGAATAAGGATTCTGTTACGGAATAGAATGAAATAAAACTTCAGTTATTTGAATATATAAAATCAAAAGATTGTACAAGGTCTTTCTCCTAAACTTTATTCTGGGCCATTCTATTATACATTGTGCCCTGGAGATGCACATTAGCCCTTTAGTAGTATCGAAAGACTATGGAAATAAAGATTCTAAGTTAATGAGGTGCTTAAGCAACTAATGAACTTTGGGTATATGAAAAATGCCATTGAACATATGAATATATACTCATGAATATATGGAAGGCAGCTGCAAGTTGTTGCTTTTGTTTTGAACCATAAATAAGACAAAACCCTATCACATATGCTTGCAACTTCCTTTTACCCTTGGTGTCTCAGACTGGACCAGGAACCTCTGGAAAAGAAAAGGAAACTTGTTTCTATGCCTCCCCAGTCCATAAGTCCAGAAGTTTTAGAACAGTTAATTTGATACATGATGAGAGAAACCAGTTTTATATTGTCTTAATCCATTTTCTTCAGAAGCACTAATGACTTAAGAGAAAACGTGTTAATTGTACTCTAAAAAAGGAAGTGAAGAAAAATCCTAAGAGAAAAATATGTAGCAGGTTGAGCACAAGAGGAAAGAGTGTAGAACTGTATTTCATACACAGTCTACCCTTCAAACTGTCATTACTGAGATAATGATGTCAAGATTATCTAAAAGAGAACCTTTTACAGGGATAAAGATGTCTGATGTCTGTGAGCTTTTGATAGGAACTGGACAACTAACTCCACTTTCTGACTTTGAGAAATTCTTGCAATTATGGAATACTATGAAGCATTTTTCAAATATATTCTTTAGATGTCCGTCTCTTTGCTCTATTATTTTTTATTGATATCTGTGTAGTAGTTTTAAGGTACTGTGCAATATTTTAAAAATGTCTGGTCAATAGAAAATGGCATGTATTGCTACAAGAAGCATCTGAATTGAGAAGTTTCCAAACACCATTACTGTTCTAAGCAAATCAATAGAAGTATTTACTGTACAGTTTAAACGATCTCTTTGGCAGTGTTTTTAGCCACAGTACTGGGTTAAAATTTTTAAAAGCCCTCTGATTTCATGAACATATTTGTAAATTCGCAAATAAACTAATTACAGGCTACAGCAGTGCAACTATTTTCAAAATGTGACCCCATGAGGTCTTACTGGTGTGTAGTGAAAATGTGTTGATGATTTACCCTTTCTTCTTCACATTACATCTGTAACGTTGCACGGTCCAGTGGCGTGGGAGGATGCTCCCTTCCAAAAGCACCTCTAGCTGGGGAGGGCACTACGGCCAGCAGCAGGCACACCTCACACACTCTCACATGCAGTCTCTGAGCTCCGGATAACAGGCAGGCAGATGGAGTTGATGCCTTAAATGGCTACCTAGAAACACAGACTAGACAGGAATAAAGGAATAAAGGAGGGATTTATTTGAAAGGCGTTCAGAGGTACACTCTGGGCTCCAGAGGCTCCTGCCTCAGTGCATCCCAAAATGGACAACAGATCACGAGTTCTTCACACTTTGATATCAGCATAAATTCACCAACCAGAACCCAGCCAATGATGGAATTTCCCCAAGCTTGCCCCCTTCTCCCCAAGATGATGGTTTACAGTTCTTGGGCCTAGGACAGTCTGGGTGTCCTTGGAGAGCAAGCTGGAGAGGCTTTGTTATGTCTGTCTGAGCATGAGAGAACAGCACTTAACAAGCTACGGGAAACTTCAGAGTTACACTAGCAGTACAGGATTTGAAAAATATAAAAGTTAAACCTAATGCATCAAAGATGCGGTAGGGGCTTTGGTACAGAAGTCCAGGGCCATTTTATTCACCACAACCCCAGGGGAACCAGGGACCAAACACCAAGAACAATGCAATGACTAGGGTTCAAATCTTGGAAAGATTGGAATGGAGAGAGCATCAGGGTCCAATGGGCTGAGGGCACAGGGGTGGAGCAAAGGCAGGGCTAAGGTGGAGCTCCCAACGAGGAGCCTACAGGAATATAGGGGTGGAGAAACGAGGGCATGGGTGGATGGGATGTCAAAGGGAGAAGAACTTTCTAGGCACAAGTCTTAGAAGGGAAAAGAGGGCGGGGAAAGCCAACCGGCTAACTGGGGTGTAGAACTGAGGAATTTTACATACTGTGGGAAAGCATAGTGGGGCAGGCTTTTTTCTGTGCTTGGCATTCTGCTTCAGGGGCTTCCTTCCAAGACATTACAATAGTGGGTTCCTACACATTGGTCGTGATTTCTCTGGTTTGCTCTTACAAAGCAAAATCTTACTGTTGTGATTGTAACTGAATTGAAGCACTCAAATAGGGAGTGTCTCACAAAGGTTGTGCACTGGCTAAATAGACCTGCCATGACAAATGGCACACATGTATGACTGCAGTCAGCTTTCCCAGTCTGGAGGTCTGCTTGGTTACCGGATCTTTCTCTCAAGCTTAAAGCTCTGTTTTCTTTATTCAGCAGTCTTATTTTGGAACTATGCCGGAAAAGGAAAGATTCTTTAGTATTTGGGCACCCACTGGGCTTTCCCTTTCTGTAGCTGAGTTGAGAGCTTCAAGGATCAAACTGCTGTTTATGCACGAGGTGTTGAGGAGAAAGGGGAAAAACAGAAGTCCCTTTGTAGAAACATTAGTCACAATTTCAGGTCTGTCAAGTCCTCTGAAAGTTGAACCCGCCCCGTTGTCCTGTGTTGCTGCTCAGATGTTTTTGATTATGACTAATCTCTCTTGACAATTTGCAATGATCTCAATGCATCATTTCCGTCTCCCTATGAACTACACATTGTATGGTTGGAGGTAATATGTTTTTATCACAGAAGAAAGTTGCACTTTGATGTTTCAGCCAGTTAGCTGGGTTGTCTACTCATTTCCTTCTTAATGGGGACACGAATAGTCATTTATGGTTGTACCCTTGGGCTCAAGCAAATTCAGCAGTGAATTTTCCTTTATGCCTCAATAGCAGATAATTTTTAAATTCAACAGATATCAACGTCTCAAATATTGGGGGAAATTAGAGTGAATATGTGAAAAAAAATTGTTGTCTTGTAATGTAATACTTTGACTAAGTTTGATACTTGTATTTATAATTTTGATACTTGTGCTTAAGCCAGAGAAAATCCTGGGAGAATGGGTTAAGTAAGGTTCTGACGTGAATCTCAGACAGAAATTAGCACATGTCTGGTAAAAAAACATCACCCAATGTGTCTTACCTGAGGACTGAATCCTGTTTATAATGTCTGGCAAATTTGTGTTTAGAAGACATAGAAAAAGCCCATGAAGATGAATTAATATTTAGTATCTGTAAGTGGCATTTTCCTTTTTGTCTCTGTACATGTCTTTCTAAGCATAGCAGCAGTGGTCTTGATATTCAATGTAGGTAAAGTAGTTATTTACATTTAGAGTTTGAAGAGGAACTGCCCTGTAGCTGATCCATACCAGACACGCCCTCTTCAAGTCTGGGATACATAGAAGTACTTGATTTTGTCTTCCCATACTTAAACACAGGCTCAAGATGTGTTTTGTTTCTAAAGTGTTTTTTATAGTGTTTGAAAGTGAGAATGTTGAGTTAGGAATGTTATTTTTGGGGAAAAACTTTTCAGGGAAAGTAACCAGTGTTACTTACCCTTGTTGTTACATATTTGGATAATAAAAGTACCATAACCTGGAGCTCTCCAGCGAGTTTCTGGCAATACCATTTTAAACTCTACTGGTGGCATTTGTGAGAATATTTTTGCATGTATTCCCTGTATAATTGTAGCTTTTCTAAACTACCTTTTTAATTACATTACAGATGAAATATCCTGGATGAAATCCTGATTCCAATAAAAGCATTTATGTTCTTGATAACAAAATAACCCAGCCAATTTCTGTGAGACCTGAAAGCCTGAAGCTATAAATTAGTCTTAAATAACTCTGTGTGATGGAGAAGGAAAAAATATGAAAGAATCTGAGCTTCAAATTGGAGACTAACTTTAATGTTCTTTGGGGACAACATCCAAAATTCTGTTCTCATGGTATGTTTTTCACTAACAGCTTGGCACAGTGTTTCTAGCATAAAATGTTGTTATGGATGGCTTTTGTAGGCTTGCATCTTTAGAAAATTGCATCTGTAGGAGAATTATACTGTTTTTCCTAGTCAAAACTAGGATGAAAAACTCTAATTTACAATTCTAGATTTGCCTTTTTTTTTTTAATAGAAAATTGCTTTTAACATTTTGTGCAAAATCCTTAAGCTTCCGTGAAATCCATCAAGCAACACTGTCTACCTCAGACCTTTTGTTTAAAGAAAAATGGTATTGTAATTGGTATTGATAGATGCTATTTCCATTCTTTTGCATTAAGCAAACATAAATCCATACCATCAAAAAGAAGGCAATTAATAAATTGCTTAGATCAGGCTAAAACAGGCAATGGAAGAAGAAAGTGTAATTTTCCAGCTTGTGTTTTCATTATTCATTTGGCATTTGTTGTTAATAAAACATTGCAGTACAGAAGAAGGTAATACAACTCATAGAGTGCCTTATTATCAAGTATCCTTAAGGCACTTCAAAATAACATCAAAAAGGAGACCAAAGACAATAGCTCGTCTGTATGAGAGGCTTAATGCTTTTTTTTAAAATGTAATGAGTTGGGGTCCCATCAACTTCAAAAGAATTTTGTTTAGGGCTATGTTTCTCCCTTTCTTTTTTTGGATTGTGTTTGTTTTGTATACTGTTCTTCACAGGAGGAATAGTTTCAGAAACAGCAGGGGGAAATAGCTCTTGTAGTGGTGGTCTGCTCGGCAGTGTTTGCAGACTTGTGGGAAAAGGAATTTAGTGAGAGTTCCGTGACAGTGCACTGATGTCTGCACGCGGAAAGGAGGCCTAGGTTGTCACTTACTGCACATTGTTTGTAGATACTGCATTCCACAGCTGCAATAGACCGAAATAGAATTTCATGAGAGGATACAGTTTTAGGGAGCCAGCAAATCCAGCAATTCTGATAGATGGAAGGCAGCCACAAGTTAGTGCTCCAGGTCCAAGCAGTGGTGAGGCTGAGCATGTAATCCCAACAGGCTCGTGTTCAGACAGGTGTAAAATACACACATACACAGTAGACCCCGCAGATGAAGTATGCAGTATTCACACTGAAATGAGCTGTCCCAACAGTCTCCTCCTGATCCCCATCCCACTGATCAGGATTAAGAGCTGTTCCTTTAGTTGTTGGCACCCCATACACAGGGTCCTCAGTCAGACTGCTGGCATTTAGATCTCCATGGATATGCATGTACATAGATTAGGGATTTCCCTCATCCAGGATAACAGAGTTTAAGAAGACAGAACTGACTGTGCAGATCAGGTGTGGGGCATGGCCAGACAACCACACTGACATGCTTATAAGTAACATGCTAATAAGTAACTGCCCCATTTTATCCCCTTATCCTCATTTCCTGCACTTGTTCTGTAATAAGTGCAATCCCAAAATGGTCTTGTCTGCATCCCATAATGTGCCCCATCTCCCTCAGATCCTGAGGTGCTGTAACCAGTTTCTCCCATAGACCTGTGGTGTGCTAGGCATCCCAGCTGGATTGCTGGCTGTTCTAGGACAGCCCTGGGGTGTGCACGGGCAGGGGCTCATTCCTCTGGCTGTCCTGCAGAGATTTCTCCCCCTACCAGGTATCTCATTGTACGGGCTGATGTTCCCCTGTGACAGGCCTGGGTGGTGCAGAGCAGGGTGATTTACAGGTTCCACATCTCCTATTGTACCTCTACTCCTTTCTACTGCTGCTGATGGGCTGTTTCCCACACAGCCTAACATTAAGGAACTTTATTTTAGAGATTTATTGGCACCGAATAGGAACACAAATAAGGAGGCAGGGGAGCAGGCCCAAGGTGCCACCCAAATTAATACATCTGTATTAGCTGTACACAGTACAAAACTGCAGTCAAAGCTGTTCTACATGCTTGAGCTCCAGGATTAATGATGATGAGTCAGTCTATGCTGCAACTGCTGTCATGACTGCAGCACAGTTAAAATATACATAAACCACGTTTAAATTAGCTGCGATCTTGCAAAAGTTGCTCACAATGATGGATAAACTCATAACTACTGAACTAATTCTGCTGGTGACCTTGAGTACTGGTGCCACGCTGACAGAGCAAGGCTGCTAAAATTTTTGTTGAAGATCATGCTGTTCTGTGACATCTCCAATGTGTGAACTGGGGACAACATCACTGGCTAATGCATTCATTTAGCCACAAATGACATGAAGTGATTTGTGGGTTACCGAGGGCTTAGATCTTGTTTTTCTTTGCTCAGAGAAGCTAATATAGAGGCTTTGGCAAACTAATATCACAGAAAGGAAACATCACTGAAATAATTTTAAACATATTTTCATGGAGCAGAAAGTGTGGATAGATTTTCGATAGACTTAGGACTTAGATTGGTAGTGTAATAAATTCTTTACAGTTAGCCAAAGCACAATGAGGATATAAACCACATTTTACTAGGCACAGGCATATTTAGTCAAAATACTGTTAACGTGGGGATTGTAGTGTTTGAATAAATGAGATCAAAAGTCTAAACACTTTCTATTTAATTAATGCCTCAGAAGAAGACAGAAGAATTTGCACCCCTTACATCAATCTTAATTACTCTTACTCCATTTTAGCTAGAATTTTAAGCTGGATACTGCATTCAATGTCAAACAGAAATCAAATGATAAAGGTAGAGGCTGACACTGCCATGTTGTTTGGATAGGGGTAACATGCCTAACTGCTCTCTATGCTTTTTCTTGGCCAAAATCTCAAGTGCCAATGAAATCAACTGAGGGTACACAGCATAAGTGAACATAAAATGTACCAATGAATTAGTCAGAATGCACAGACCAGAGAATTTTGCTAGTGTCTTTAGCTAAGAGCATGTCATAATTTTTCTATTGCAAATTTCTATTCCAAGGCCCTATTATGTAAAAGAAACTCTCTTGGTTAATTTAAAAAATTTGATATAATCTTTTTGACAATATACTTTTAATGAGTATAAAAAGAAGAGAAAAATTTGAGGTCACTTTGGTATATGTGCAAACTTAGTTTACTTCATTATGTTTTCCATGACCAGCAGACAACTGTGTGGAGGAGACATGTCTGGAACTTAATGAAAAAGCTGCTTTGATTTGCTCTGGGACATAAGGGATAGAGCACATTTTGTCAGGTGAAGCCAAGGGATGAAAGTCAATATGACTCAGTTTTAGAGGAGTCATGGCTTTTCTGTCCTTCAATTTATCCACCCGTAAAATGGAAATAATGGGGAATGGTAAAAATGCTAGTTTGTGAAGATTTAAAGAGTGTTTAGATAAAGGTGCATAAAGTTTGTTGGATTGAAAATGGCAAGGATTTCCATTAACGCAGAAGTACTCCCAGTGGTGGTGCTTGCAAGGACTTTATTGGCAGTTTATTACCAGCATTGTGTTCCCATAGGAGGACTGGAGGAAAAGCATCTTTTTCAAGTCTGCCATAAACCAGCTCGGAGCAGGCTACTTAGTCCTGGCCTTATCTACTCATTTACTGGTGCCATCTTATCATTAACGAATTTCCAAACCATTTCTAAACCTAGGGGTGGAGCCCATTAAGAAATCTCTCAGAAGCCTTGATACTTATGATGGGTACCTCATCAGATGTGAGTAATACATCCTTCATTACAAAACCCCTGATGTCATTTGGTATTGTATCACTGGCCTCAGACATTCAGCTTCCAAGGTTTTCTTTGATTGGCATATTCAGACAGACCACTTGTAAGCTGATGATGAAGCTGAATTAGCAGAAGATAGTAACAACTTTTTTGGGGCAGTTTTGTAAAATATTACTTGGGAAATAACTTTGCATTTATCTAGATTATACAAGGCTGAAACAGGCCAGTCACGTGAATCAAAATAAAATACTTTGATAAGGTAACATTATAAATCCACTGTCATCTTGTTCATGAGATGGATGGGCAGTAGAGAAAGAGAAGAATGAGCTGTATTTATGAGGAATGTTGCAGGGCAATTTCATCAAATTAGGCAGGACTTGAGATATGTACTCAGAGACAACCTTAAAAATAAGAGAAGAAATTCAGTTCTGAGCGTTGCAAGTAATGTTCCCAAACTCTAATTATATCTTTGTTCTCCCCATCACAAATTTTCATGATGTCCAACTAAATGAGTCTCTTCATAACTCTTACTTTCCAAGTTTCCTTGCTAATTAAGGAATTTTCCAATGAAGCCTGCTATTATTTTGGCCAAGCTGAATGCAGGTTTTCTGGAGCCTGCAGGCTAGAAGGCACTCTTCCTAGATGAGAAAGAAGCCGAAATCTTGCAATGGCATTATCAGGTTCATGTACAAAGTCGTAATCTCAGCTGAGCAAAGGGTAGTGGTTACTCTCCAAAGCAAACAAAAAAATACCTTGCAAGGGGCAAACTTGAGAACAGGTGCTGTCTAATGACATTGAGGATTTCAGATAAACTTCAGTGACATTTATGTTACTTAAAAATGTGTTTTCTTGTGAGGATGAGAGTGACTAATGCATGGTGCTTAATCAAGAGGTTGTTCAATATTTACATCTGCATCTGACATTTCCCGTGCTAGAAAGAGGAGATATATGAGATATATGAACATCTCTGTGCTCTCAACAGAAAAAGAGCACAGAGCCTGTGGCCAACAGTGGGATGCTGGCTTCTAAAATCACGAACATCCTGGGATTTCTCCCAGACCAAGGTTGCAAGCCACTAGGACTCTGGCTGCCCTTGGAGCCCCAGATGCCACCTCTGACCTGACCCCGAGACACTGGGTGGCTGAGTATTGTTTCCCATGGAAATGGGCCACATTCTGCAATGTTCACAATTTTAGAAGCCGGCACCCCACCTTTGGCCTCAGGCACCTGGGCACGAATGTTGGCTGTTTTCTGCAGAAAGCAATACTCAGCCCTGCAGTGTCTCAAGGTCCAGTCGCAGGTGGTGTCTGGGGCTCCAAGGGCAGCCAGAGTCCTAGCTGCTGGCAGCTTTGGTCTGGGAGAAATCCTGTGACATTTGAGATTTTAGGAGCCAGCACCCCACTTTTGGCTGTAGGTGCCTGGAGTGAACTTGATAAAATTTTTGAGTTCTAAATTTCTTTTAAAAACTTTGTGCTTAAACAGGAGAGTTTTCTATTGGGGAAAAAACAGGTAGAGCTTCTCAAAATTATTGTGCTTTCTTTCTGTATTCCTCTGTTAGCTACACTTAACTCTGTACCTGGCTTGATGGGGGATTGACGAATATTTTAGAATCCTTAAATAATTAATGCACACCCTAACCTCACTCAGGTTCGGTTCTTATTCATCAGACCCAGACTTTCAAACTTTATCAGAGTTATCAGTCCCCTGAAGGGCAAGAAATTGTCCCTGTTAACCTCTTTGATGAATTCAGCCAGACCCTTCTCCTCACACACCTTTCTGCTGTGTTCAGGTGGAGTTCTCCTTTGAAGGATTTTTGCACCACATTTTCAATTCTTTCAGGCCCTAAGGTTCATGTATTGGATCAGTCAAAACTGAAACCTTTAAATTATCGCTTCACTGTAGGTGTGTTTCATATCTCACTGCGCCACAAGAAAAAATTAAAACCCTTACTCAGCTTTAGCTTTGCAGCATTGTAGAGACGTTCTACAAATATGAAGTTACTCAAATCCCCAAAGCCCACTGTGAACTGAATTAGTGATTTGAAGTTCTCCCATTTAATGTTAAATATCTTTAGAATGTTGAAGGTACCAGCTGAATGCACTCCATAATAGCTTTTTGAACCCTGTTCTTAATTTCTGCATATTATGAACTTTTCACCACATTTTTATCAATTGCTCCTTTTCTTTAGCTCAGCAATATAATAGAGTAATTGAAATAATTCACTAACATGTAACCACTTTGCATTAAAAGATACTAATGATAACACTTCAGACTTATTAAGGAACCTTTTCTTTCCCTTCAAAGTCACATGGCTGTACATACTAGATTCAAAGCCTCTTCCAAGTGGGCAATTGTTCCACATTGAGTCCTTAAGATGAACTTAATATGAATAACTTTACATGCAATTTCTCAATATAACTCCATTTGAATGATTGTGTAATTCAGTGTAACTACATAAAGATGACAATATAGCTGCTTCCCAATTACATAATAGTTACAGAGTAGTCAGTGTTAGAGTTGAAAATGTAATGGATTCTTAATTATTCTACCTCGGAAGAGAGGACACTGATTATAATTTCATTAGGGAGATGGAAATTACTCTGCAAAGGGAAAGAAACAGCCACGTGATACATGTTTATTTTCTGTTTGCAAAGTACTGTTGATTTATCTGTTTTTCCAGGCCAGTGTTGTAGAACAATACTGCATTTTGAAGTTGCAGCAATATCCGTATCAGAAAAGGAGTTTCAGGGCTATTGCCTCATGTTTCTTTTTCTTTATTTTTTGCTTGATATGCAGTGATTTGCTATCCCAGAAGCAAACTGAAGATAAAGCAGTATTGTTGGGCAAGTTATTTCAGGACAAGTAACAATGTGCAGTAAGAACAAATAAGCAGCCAGAGTTAAATTTTATCAATTACAAACTCATTCAGCAAGCAAATTGGGCTGCCCATACTGCAGTTAATCAGCTAATTGTGCAGCCTTCTTGTCTCCCTCTCCCATGAGACCCTGCTCCCTCTGCCCTGAGGTCAGAGCAAGCAGAGCAGAGTGCCCGAGGGCACAGCTACAGGTGTTGCGATGGTTTGGCCACTCTGTGAGTCAGGGCTCTTGCATTATTCAGCTTTTGGAAGAAGTGGAGAGTCAAGCACTGCACATCTGCCCTGCCTGATAGTAGCTTCCTGCAGCAGGGCAGTTTTCTCATGGTCTTCACCACCACACTGGGAGTTTTTCATTCCATTGACATGATAAATGCAGCCTTTTGCCCATGGGATACAATTATTCTCCATAGTGGAAGCTAGGTCAGTTCTAAGGATACCTTTCACAATCCTTAGAATCCCATAAAAATATTTTCTCTGTTATTAGTCTACACTTACAGTGAAAATGTGGCTACACTATGCCTTTTGGTGTGCCATAGTAACTGTTATCAATAGGATTTTTCAGCTATGGACACTGTTCAGGTTACAGGACGTTTATTCTAATGGAAAATTTCATTCTATTGTGCAATCAGGTTTCTGTCTTTCTCTTGCTTCCACGACAGAAAATAATTCTAAAGGCCGCCAGCACAAGGTTAACAAAAGAGAGTTGTCAGGTGAAACATTTCCATGGAACTGAAACACATTTAAACAATAAGTGAACATCCTCAAGGAGAAGTGGCCTTCACAGATGGTTGCCTAGTGATGAGATCATCCAGTGCAAGGCTGACTGATTGGCAGCTCAGATCTAGAAGGCTTTAAAAAGTAAAGGATTTTTTTCCAATTCGGGACAGGGAGCTGTGTAGGCAAGGTTTTCATTAGCTTAAAGTGAAAGAAACCTTTTGAGTGGTATGGGAATCCATTTCATCCACATACAGAACCTCCTGTGAGAACTCCCTGAAGCTGGCTGGGGCAATAGTGGAGGGGATCACTATGCCTGGAACACTATTTCCTCATTTTTCTAGCATTTTCATTTACATAAGTTTGAAGATGTACTGCAAAATTTGTTCCAGGCCATAGTTAATCCCCCTCATTGAAGCTTAGGTATAAATTGTGCTTCTGCTGCTTAAACACATGATTTACAATCATCTCCTCACACACAAACATATGTGCATGAGAAAGACAGCAAAGTTAAGTAGGAAGGAGAGGTCTGAAGTGATTTTTACTGTGGTGGGGAAGGGCAGATTTTGGAGTTGGAGGGCTTGTAGGTGAAAGTGACTGTAATTAAGGTCTCCTTGTGTTCACACATACCTTGTGACCCAAATAAAAAAAAAATTATAAAAGCATAAATCCCCAAATAACCAAGTGAGTTGTGTTCAGAGAAATGTATTTGTTTTTAAGAGGATGGGAATTTGGCTATTGTCCCACCTCATAAAATAATCTGGAAGGTCTGTGCCCACTGACTGGTGGTTGCCGTTCTGTTTATACTACTGAGAGTGAAAATGCTTTTATTTTCATTTGAAGGAACTTCAAAATCAAGCACAAAGAAGTTAAATGACCTAGAAAATATTAGATGATATTTTATTTTGGGTTGAACAAAATTTTTTAGATTGACCAGAGGTAAAATTTCTTATTCTTTTCTTCTGAAAAATAAAACAGCCTTACCCCCATATCTAAGCATATTTTTCACAGTTGGGTCTATATCTATATTTTGATGATCTAGAATTACATTTACTGTGATATATTTACCTCTGTAGAATCACTGAATAGTTTGGCTTGGAAGGGACTTTTATAGATCTAGTTCCACCCCCACTGCCATTGGCTGTCTTCATAGGAGAGGTGTTCTGCTCTCTGATCATTGTCATAAACATCCTCTGAACCCACTCTGACAAGTCCGTGTCCTTCTTATGCTCCTGAGCCCCAGAGCCCAGCACATCACTCCAGGTGATGTACTGAGAATCTTTGGTAAAATACTTTAAGAATAAAGGTGCATCAACCTTGTTTTATAATTATAGGTTTTATGTGTTGCTGTGGCAGACCAGTCTAAAAACTGGCAGCGACCCTGAATTCCAGCTAGAGAAATGCAGACTGTTTGGCCACTTTCACTGATGCCTCTTAACTCCCGAATATCACCTTCCTTTTCTTCAATACCTTAGCCTTATAAGGTACTGCTGCTGGTAGTACACCAAGAAGCTTTCACCAATTCAAAACATATCTGTACTTTTTTGAATGTAAAAAAATCACAGAATTAAGCAAAACCAACTTATGCAGTGTCCATCAAGTTGTTTTGGTTGTACAAAAACTTCATGAATTGTACTGGCAGATTTAGAAAATAACCAACCAAAATCAACTAACAACAAGAAAAACCAAAGATGGAGGGAAAATGCCTCCATTTTCCTAATTGAGACATAGAAATCTGATGCCTTGTCACATGAGATATGACTTTATTTGCTTATGTGAAAGCTGGTGGAATTGTCAACTCTGATTATCCAATGAAATTTCTACTTAGTTCCTTACAGAACCAGACTACAGTGCTAAACTTGCTTTCACCCCCAATGGCTTACCTTGTCCTCTTTCCTGTCCCAGTTCAGTCTTCAGATGACTGTTGTTGACCTCTCATCCTGTCAGCTCATCTCCTGAATCTTTTATCATGTTTTTGATTCCTGATGATCCTTTCTTTGAGATATCTTGAATCACTTCCAGGCCTGATCTGACCTGTCTGTGGACACACGTGATGGTATTAAGGAGAGTGCCTGATGAGTGGTTGCTGATAACACATGATTATTGCTGTTAGTTCACCGACATGTCTGAGTCTGGAAGAAGTTTTCCATGGAGCAGACAAGTCACACTGTCTCATCACAAGTTGCTGATCACTCATCAGAGTGACACGTTGTGCCCATAGGAATCCCCTGCTAGCAGTTCTCAAAAGAGGGGTGAACCTCTAGAGGGAAATATGCCAAGGGCATTGTGTGACACAGAACATCCACGGATACAACAAGGCTGTAGAGATTCCTGTTTATCACTCCTGTTGCCTTAGAATCAGATCTGGAGAAAAAAGGCTCTGTCTCTGGCTATCCTGAGCTATAAAGTGCTGTGACTTTGAAGGCCAGTATGTTTCCAAGTTGTTGTCTAAACACAGAATACAGGGGCAATAGTTTTTGTAGTTTCAAATTTATTATTTAATTTTTCTGGCAGCATAGCTAAGCCAGTTGTTGGACAGCAGTGTGCTGAGTTAGGCTTTTTGCCACATACTGCCTGATATCCCTGAATGACAGAGTACCAGATAAGGCAGAAAATGGGCTTAGAGCAACTCAGGGGTGGGACTATCCCTGGACAGGTATCAAACCCACCATTACTGCAATTAGAACTAACAGTGGCTGTTTTTGTTGGCAAACTCAGCAGGGGATGGAAACTCTGGTGGGTCTCCTGCCTGTGTTACTGGGGTCACCCCAAGGACAGTGCTCCCATGTTATACCTGTGCTGTGAGGACAGGTGGAGAAGGGGTTATGCTTCTTGTTCTGTCATGTTAACGTGTAAGCTGTCAGTTGTCAGACAAACTGAAGGAATGAATGTCTTTCCATCCCAGAAACCTTGAAAAGGTATAAACAGTATAAAATCTTGTCTTGTTTCGGAAGAGTCATTCTTTTTCAAACTTATTCAAGAGCAGTCCTTTCATTTGGGAGTGGTGTGTTCATTTTTGGGTAGGTGCCCAGACTACTTAAAATAATTTCCTCCTTTATTTACATTTTTATGCAATTTATTACTTATCAAAACATTTTTTCATTCAGACAAAAACAGAGGATAAAAATCTGAACCTAAAATGAAGGAAGTCATACTTGGTGACTGTAATGGTATTTTCTGGTTTAAGTGTTTATGAATCACACATAATAATTTATCCAGGACATAATCAGTACAGTGCAGATATCTGCCACAAGATTTCAGATTCAATAATTTTTTACAGCTGCTTTGCACTCATGGTCACATATTTCAGTGCTTGTCTACTCCATGCACTGTACCAAATGAGCACATAGGCAAACAAATCAATATTTGGATATTAAAATGCAGAAATTGATTTTACTTGACAATTGTTTGTATATTTCAGGCCTGTGGTTTTTTTTTAAAACAACCCTGCTCAAGTATCTTCTGTAGTGAGGGAGTTGTGCACTCTAAAGGAGTGTACTAATGAGCTTTTCTTGCTCACTGTTTGCTGCTGCAGAGCCCCAGTTCCCACCTGCTGCAGCTAAAAGCCACCTGCGAAGCCCTTGCCTGTGACACATGGTGCTACATTACACATGTGTCAGCTGCAGCATAAGATGCAGGGCAGCCAGCAAGTGGTTTTAAGTATTTTTACATTCAGAAGGTGAGACTGGAAGGGTTTTGTGAACTCAGGACGGGCAGGGAAGGGTCTTGCTGCAAGGCAGACCTCCCGTGCACAGGGCGAGGAAGGCACTGGGGTGGGTTGGCAATCTGAGAGCCCAAGCAGTTCATAGCTCATCGTTCAGCTGCCAGCTGGGGAAAGGGTGAACACAAAATGAGTGCTGTGCAATGGAAACAGTTTTAATTTTTGGGATTATATTTGTTTCCAAAGTCATTGTTGTGTTTAACTCCAGCTGGCAGCTAAGTGCCACCTACCATCTGCTTGCTCACTTTCCCCTTACTGCTAGGGAGAAGAATTGGAAAGGAATGGAGACAGTAAGGACAGTTCCACACAAAATCTTTTGAGTCCTGCTGCTTTTTGCTCTCTTCTGTTGTGTATGCTTTTTTTTCCCATCTTTTAAATATATTTTAGCCGGAGAAATTCAAACACAGCAGCAAGTCTGCAAGAGCAAGTAGGGTAGCAGGGTCTGTAACTTCTGATGGTATTTGTATAAGTTTAACTAATTCAGCTTTAGCATACTATACATATCAGTGAGATAAGCAAGGACTTCACCATCACAAGCTGCCAATTCAGCCTGTCATGTAATTCACAGTTTTTATGTTCTTTATCTCAATTAAGTTCCATCTCTAGAGCACATTGCTCTGTTGCATATTACTGCTCTGCTAATGAAGCAGTAGCTATATGGCATTTCCATCTGATTCCAGCAAACACAGAATAAGCACAAGTCAAACATTCCCTTGACAAATTGTGTGAGCATGGCTCTCATTTCTATCCAGGAAAGAAGCTGTTTAGCTAAGATGAGAGAATATCTAAGTTATTATACATATCAGCTCTGAGACTGTTGGTCCTGGCTGGTTTGCTGGTGGAATTATTCCAAATTCCAAAGGAACAGAGGAGTTCTTCTAGAACCCATAAGACATCAGGAGGTGTAGGGATGGCACCTGCCAGAACAGCTCATCCCAAGCCCCATGGAGAGCCAGGGAGTGGTTCCTGCAGGTAGTGCAGCTGTTTTCCAGGGCAAGAGGGTGAGGAGAATTATGATCTTCTGGTAGCACACACTCGGGCATTGGACGTGGAGCTTAGGTTTGATTGGAAGAAAGATGACAGCGTTAGAAATAAGGTTTCTAATAGACTTTTCCTTTTGATGTTCTCTGCTTCCAGCTCCTGATGCAAGTCTGTATTGTTCTCCTTCATTCTTCCAATGGTGCCGAATGCTGATGAGTTTATACTTGGCTCAGCACCAGCAAGTAATTTCCTGGTAATTAATTTGTTTTCTCTTTACCTGACCTGAATTTCTTTCAGGTAATTTGCAGGTTGGGTAACCCATCAGAATCAAACAATTTTAGGGGGTACCCAGGAGTACAATGAGTAATGGTTACTTTGAGTCCGTCTTTGCTCAGAATCTTTCTTGCTCTCTCTCTCAGCATTAGGGTTTCATTACTATTATAGCACTTTGCATATAATTACCAACAGCTTTAGGTTATAATTATATTGTCACTTAGTACATTTGCAATGGGGAAAGAATGAACAAAGCAGTGGATTAAATATGCAATGACTGTTGATGTTTTGTGCTTTTTGCTTTCTTAACAACTTCATTAATATTTTGCAATGTTTATGAGGAGCTACCTGGAAAAACAGCCATTGCATGTGTTTAAATGTGTCACAACTCTAGGAACTAAAAGGAAAAAATAAACAGGATGAGCAGGTATCCTGTAGAATTTAGATTTTTTAATATGGACTTAAAAAAAATACTGCAATCATTTGCATATTTATTGCACATAACATTTTCAAAAGACAGCAGCAGTGGGCTAATGCTGCAATAAGGGTAGAACTCCTGTTGACCTGAGTAAGAGCAGGTGTAAATAGAAACCATTCACTCAAGAAAATATCATGAGGTTGTCACTGTTAGTAAAACAAATCGAAAGTTAAAGCCTATCGAGTCTCTGCCTTTGTCCTTTAGATAAAAGTCAAACACACTCTCTGTTCAGTATTTTCTCTGCAGGTCACCAACATGAAATGTTAACAAGTACATTTTGTCACCACACATGTGTAACAAACTTATGGCTGTCTCTAGGAAATCTATAATGACTCCAGTTTACAAACAAATATGAGTCAAAACATCATATATGCTTGATAATACTGCATAATTATGCGTTTCTGTAGACCTAAAAATGTACTCAGTTGTATGTGGATTTCCTTTGTTAATTAATCATGCCACAGTATCAGGCTTATCTCTCTGTCTCTGGTCTCTAGCTAAAGAGTACTGGCAGCAAGATATTATTGAAGATATGAGATGGGACTGTAAGACATAAAATATATCAGAGCCATTCAAATCATCTGCTATAAACTCTCAGTGCCATATGAGCTTGGTTAAAACACACTTTTCCTGACTAAATTAATTGAGCTTGTAGTTATCAATAAAGATAAGTATTTACCAAAATAACTGGTGCTTGTGACATATTTCAAATCAGTATGAAAGATTAGAGCTTGACAGCATGGATGAAGATGTTTCTAATGACTGACCTTTCTAGTGATTTAATTTGTAGATAGTATCTCTGTATAGTGCAAACAGGGATTTTGCAAGTGAAAGATGCATGTTGATTTGTGAACAAAAGACAATTCATAGAGAAGTAGAATTTTTTTAGTTTAGAAGAATTACTTAGTTTAGAATTTGTTTAGTTTAGAAACAAGTAAATCAAACAAGATTAATTGGTGATTAAGAGTATCTACAATTTTTTAGTATTTACTCATATTTAGGATTAAATGCTTTAAAATGTAACCCTTCATATCTTTGTCTAGTGCAGAAGAAGGTGCGAAGGTAACAGCAGTCAAACAAATGGAAACACTAGTTGACATTTCTTAAATAAAATAATTAATTCCTTCTCAAATGTTTTACATGAATACAAGAATATTGAAAGGAAAATGTATCATGTAAATGTATTCTGTCTTTTCCTGGCCAGCTTAGAGGAGCTAGGAGTTGAGATCAGTATGGCTAAGTAGAAGTCATAATATTTTGTTCTATGTAGAAGCCATAATACTCTCTTGGCAAAAAGAATTCTTCCGTCCAAAAGAGATGGAATAAGGGCATCTTTGAATTGGAAGGCCAAGCTGTCCACCCTCAGCCACAATTAAGTTTTCAAGCATATATTTCAAAGTCATTCCACCAAGTCATTTACTGCCTAGGATTTCTCAGTGCAAAAAGGAACAGGGATATTTTTTAAAAAGCACAAAGCGTTTGCTTCCATTTCTGATAACTGCTGAAACAGTAAAAGCCAAGGAAGCCTCCTGCAAATGATAGGTCAGGTCAGTGAATTAAAATGTGTCAAAATTCTTTGTGCAAATAAAATACCGTAGTAAGAAAATCTCACTCATTTTGTCATGCTTAACTGTCTTAAAGGATCTGGCCCAGGCACTTCAGCCTAAATGACAACTTAATTTCTAAAATAATATAGCCATCAGGAGGATTACTTGTCCCTGAGGTGGCAAACATCGTGCAGAAGCAGTGGCAAATGCCAGCCTGCTAAGTGCTGGACCCAATGCCGTGATCCTAGCAAGATCTCCAATGCTGAGATTGCTTTGTAAATCTTTTCTGGGAAACTTGAGGAAGTAAGGTTTTCTGAGTGAGTGAAATCCCTGTGAAGATAATGATAATGAGCCACCAAGTAATGTATTGCTTAGAATAATAACAGTTTGATGGTCTCCAATTCAAAACTTTCTACACAAATTTTAAAGCTGGCTCTAGGTGTGAATCTGAATACAAAAAAAGCATCCAGAGCAAGGCTGAAAAATGAACCCATCAGTTGCTTCTCTTGACAATCAAGTTATGAAGTTGTTCACACTCTTATTCCTCTTTCTGCATCAATGAATACATAGTATATTAATGTGATAAAATTATTCTAAGTTTCAAGATCACTGTTATTGATTAGTTAATCAAAGCTTTGTTGGTTGGGATTTTTTTTTAACAGAAAGGGGAATAAACCTGAAGTTTTTGAGCTATGTTCTTCTCATGAGCAGAGATGAGAAAAGTTATTACCTTATGACCACTATGTACCAACTAAGAGGCAAATGACATGAGTTTTCATTTTTCAGATTTAATGTATAAGGCACAACATTCATTGAGAGCGGCATTATTCCGCCAGCATAGTCTCTTAGTAAACAAGCCTTCAGAAAAACCGTGATAAATAAAGGATCTGATAGATAAATGAATGCCATGAAAGCTAATGCTCTGCTTAATGGATGCACATCTTCACCAGCATCCATTAATTTGTATGTGAATAACCTGTAAGTGTAGGTGGTCCTTGAGACAATTATACTTCAGCTAAGCATGACATGAAGAGCACACAATGAAGCAGCCTCCTTGAAGATGCTGCAATGGTGAACAACAGAACAGATAACCATGAAGGATTATCTTACTGGCTCATAAATCCAGATCAATTCTGACAAGGCTCAGCTCTGAGGATGACAAACCTCCTCTTTCTCTTGTGATGTTGACTCGGAGGTGCCACGCTAATCATCTTACTCCATTAAGGTTTCTCCAGTGCTATCATTTGCTGATGTCTTGTTTGAATGTTTATGTTCATCTTATTTCAACTTATGAGATGACTTTTCAGGCATTGGTACATCTGCAAAAGTTGTCCTGCAAACTCTTTTTCCAGTGAGAATTTTGAATCCAAAGACTTACTATTGTTTCTACAACAAATGATCATTTCACTCTCTTGAGAAGCAAAAGTTGTGTGTTTAATTTGGAATAATTAAAATACAATAACAAATTAAAATGGACCCCCACTCCCAAGTGTTACTGACATTCCAGAAAGATGGTTAATATTTTAGTTAATTCATCTAGCTGATCACTTTTTATATTGACAGGGTTTAAAATGAGACTGCTGAGAATTGTTTTTCTTGTGCTTTCCTTCTGATGGATTTTTAACAGAAGTTTTGTCTAATGATCAGATCATTGTAAAATGATTCAGAGGGGGCTTTCAGAGCTTTTTATGCATAAAATCTATAAATGTCATCATTACATGTCCTCTTACCCATGCATATAGCATCTATGTAGAGAGTGTTATTGAGCATAATATTCAAGGTAGAGGAATCCCACCATATCTCTTGTTATTAAAGGATTTACAGATTGTTCCTATCTTATTAATGTGACTAGATTGTCTGCATTTTCTCACTTGTTTTGAGCTGCCCTTCATTTTCTCACCCGTGGATTTCATTTGTCCTTGTGCTGCCCAGCTGCCTGTCTTTGACAGGCCTTTCAGTAGTACCTCCTGACATCTCTGTTTTGCCTAATCAAAATAATGTTATATGTATATATATTCTAGTTTATAATATATACTAATTTGCTGATCAACAAGCTAAAGCAGTAGGGTTTTCTGTAGTCCTTTTGCTTCTAAAGTGGCTTGAGGTTTGGAGCTGTATATGTAGATAAATAATGTCTAACCAGTGTTAGGCAGATACTGTATTACTGTCCACTAAAAGTCAGTGGATATTTGTGACTGATCCAGTGGGTAAAAGCTTTGCTAATGTAGCTAAGTGCCTACTTTCTAGAAACAAATCAATATGACATTACAGACCTATTTTTTTTTCTCAGTTTTACCTGCCTCATCTCTTTACCTTGCTTGCTTCTATTATCTCTATATTCATACAAGACCGGGACCGAAACTGAGTTATAAATGAGTCCTAGTGTCCTGTGTTTAAAAAAAAATCATATGAATTGCAGAATTATGTGAACATTTGATTAAGAATTAAACCCTGAATGACTGTGCAGGTTTGCCTAGGGTATGTTGAATTTTCTCCATAGTAGCTAATATGGGGTATGTTTTGGATTTGTGCTGGAAACAGAGCTGGACACAGAGATATTTTTGTTATTACTGAGTAAAGCCTTTTTTTCTCCTCATCCCACCCTGCCAGTGAGCAGGCTGGGGGTATACAAAAAGTTGGGAGGGGACACAGCAAAGAAAGCTGGCCCCAGCTGACCAAAGGGGATGGCAGACCCCAAAGCTGATCCCAGAGCAGATGGCATCATGTTTGACATATAAAAGGTGGAGGAAGAAGAAGGAAGGGAGCAAAGTTCAGGGTGATGTTCTTTGTCTTCCCAAGTCACTCTTAGGGGTGATGTAGCCCTGCTTTCTTGTGGATGGCTGAACACCTGCCTGCCCATGAAAAGTGTTGAATGAATTCTGTTTTGCGTTTCTTGCACATGCAGCTTGTGCTTTACCTGTAAAGCTGTCTGTCTCAAGCCATTTCTCACTTTTACTCTCTGATCCTCTCCCCCATTCCAGCATGAGGGGATTGGGTGAGCACCTGTGTGAGTCTTGGTTGCTGGCAGACGTTAAACCATGACAATGATCTTACTGACATCTGTGTACCTTCATTTTATTTATTTACATGCTATTAAAAATAACACTGAAAAGAATATTAAAAAAGAGACTTTTTTTGTTGTCATTATAAAATTTAACAGGACAGGTCATGAATTTTTAAATCTTTATTAATCAATGAAGCAAACATTGGCTTCTTCAGTGTGAGATTTGGTTGAAACTGGACAGTGAATTAGTGAAGTGGGGATTTGACCTTGTATTTCTACTGCGACCAAGGCTCTACAGTGTAAAGAAGTCGATGTCTGTAAAAATTTTTTTGTTTATACAAGTGAAAAATATGATCAAAAAAACTTGCTTACTCATTCCACTGACTGTATTATTTCAGTTTTGCCTTTGTATGTACATCAGTTTTCTGGAAAGGGGAACAACCTACACTCTGCCAAGTGGAGGCTATTTGTGAAAAGTCATGGACAAGTGTGCCTTAAAACCTTGCTACTAGGATGTGAAATATCCTGTTGTGGGATTTTGACAAATCCACAGCTAAAAGAGGGCACATTGCTTTCTCTGCCCATTCATCACTTAGTTTTGCCTACAGAAAGATGAAATGAGGTAAGGAAGAGTCTAGAAAGCTTAGTATTACAGCACAATTCCTTTTCTTTTGCATTTGCATGCAAATTGATCTAGAAACCCATCAGCTGACTCAGTTAATGAGGTCAAGAAAAACATGCAGAGTTAATCAAACCCAGATATAGCTTTTACTTGTTAACTGTCTCCAGGGATGGAAACTCAGGACCACAATTTTTCTTCTGTGCTTTGCAGAAACACCTTGCCATAAGTGCTATTGGAATTTAATTTCATTGAAGAGCTGCCTCTCTTTTCCCTTTTGCACAAAAGTTACCCATGCATGTCAGTCTTGTCATTTTAATTGAACTTATAGGCATGAGTGGCATGTGGTGGAATTTAATCTGTCAGTATAACAATAATAAATTATTGGAGTGGGTTTGATAAAGAAACCTGGGACTTTGCAGAGAATAGTAAGGAACTGGGGGTTGGAAGGAAGTTTCATACAGCTTTGCCTGACAGTCAGCTTCTCTGTATTATCCATTTCTTGTCATTTTTCTGTATGTTGTTGCCTAATTATTTCAGACACTAAGCCTGTCATATTCTGCATTACAGCTATTAGTCAAATAGTTCAATCTTTTCCAGTCTGCTTTTCAGACAGGATAATGTTTCTAGTTACTTTTGCAGCTCCTCTTATTTTTCAACCATTTTACTTGTACTTTGAAATGAATTGTGGAAATAAGATCTTTGTTGTTAAATTCATGAAGCATATTAGGGAGGAAATTAATTTTAGCTTTGAATCTGAAAGATTGAATGACATTGGTAGTTGTGACCTTGTGGCCTGAATAAAAAATATCATGAGAAATTCTTGGAATCATAAGCATTCTAAATTCCTGCTGTAGTGCATGGATTTGTGAGAAATGTATCCATAGAGGCCTCCCAGCTTTGAGTAGTAGCCAGAGGAAAATAGCAGGGTGCTCATTTAAGCCCTTGTGTAACTGACGTTGGTACCAAGAGTTTATGAGAGGTGTGATGGAATTACACAATGAAAGGCCATGCAATTGAGCAAATAATGCCTGATGTTTTGGAGAAGAAAGAGTCAGAGTACCTGGAAAAATGGCACTGTTTAACAACTGCTGGCTACTTACATAGTTTTATATTTTAGCGGCTGAGAACCCTGTCTTGCCCCAGATTATGATAACAGGACGTGGCAACAATTTTTTTCAAAAGTATATATACCTCTTCTGAAAATGGAGTGCCAAAAATAATCTAAAAGTGCCTTGTTCTAAATAAAAATATAAAAAAGCATGTGCATTTCACTAGCAACTGTCAGAACACTTAGAAGCCTAAACAGAGGTTTCCACACATGTGTAGAAACAGCTGAAACTCTTAGATACCCTTTTGCTTCATACCAGGTCTGAGGTGAAACAGCATCAGAAAGCAAAGACATCTGAGAAGCCTGGAATTATTATTATTATTATTATTGTGTCCAGAGCAAATCCCAGCATCCCCACTCATTGCACTTTTCAGTAGGGCCAATGAATGGAATGATGATCCTGGATTCTGCCTCAACAGTTCATGCGTTTTCTGTTGTACAAACAGAGGTATGAAATGGACTCAGCCTCAGTAGAGAGCAGACCAACAGCTTGTCCCTCCCCGGGATGAATATTCTTACTGCTTGGATACCAAGTCGTGCTTCTTGCTTACTGTCATGAATTTTGTCACGTTTAGGAGTATTATTAGATATTTCAGGGAGTAAATAACTTCACAAGGGACTTCTCAAACTTCAGAGGTATCACCAAGAATGTTCAAGGACCCCGGTTTGAATAAGAAAGCTGCTGAGATTTGCCTGAGTTAATAGGCAAGTGAAGGTCTTGGAGACTAGCAGAGTATGAAGAATGAGAGATAATGGAATTATGTAGATTAAAGCAACAAGCAGGATAGTCACAGGACAGAGAGAACTGCATCTCTGCTGAAAACAATAGTGCAGTAGCCAAGACACAAACCCAAAAGTTTTCAGGATATAATTTTCTCTGCATGCATATGTAAGGAAGAAACAACCTTAGCAGTATTACTCTGAAAGAATAAGCAAACTCTGTATTTTCAGATTTAGGAAAAGGTCCAAACCCAAAATGACATTCCATACAAGTGACAGTAATAGGCATTGCACTGTTTTTCATTCTGATGGAAGGGATAAATGTAAATCTTGAAAGGCAGAACAGTATTTCTGTTTTAGCCATACTGAGCCCAGGCTAACAGCTGCACCACTGCCAGAGATGTCAAAAAGACTGACTGCAATTTTAGTTTAGATGGAGAGAGAAAATTTTGGAATAGCAAAATAGATCCATGAGTTGTCATAAAGAGAAGGTACTTAAATATGTGCTTCATGAGAAGAAATTGTGGTCTTTAAGATCTGTGCCTGTCACATTCATTGATGAGATTTTGAAGAAGCTGTGTTTTAAACCTAGATTAGGTAATGAAATATTGTTTAAGGTCTCAGTAGTTATTAGGAAAAGAATTGGAAAGGCTGTGTTTTCCTCTCACAGAGTTTTAAAGCAAAAATAGTTCCTCTTTTTATCACTAACCTTGGTGTCAATTTTTTTAAGTACAAAACAATCAGTCTCTCAGAATCCTAACAGGTATATATTTGAGTACTACACATGCAAAGGTAAGGGTTTTGTTTCATATTTCATAATTAGAAACTGGAGCCTTTGATAATGCAATAAGTGGTCCAAGTGGGGGTTGCAAGTAATCATGTCTGACTAATTATCTACTGTAAAATCAAAAAACACAAGAGGAACAGACACCTGCATAATGCAAGTCTTTGGAACAGATGTGCCCTTATTAATAGACATGAGTTGCCTGTTAAAACTCTGTGGTGACAAAGAATGTTTTTCCACTTTATGAAGGATACCCTGCCTAACCTTCGGCTTCTATGTAATTATAAACACAAAAAACTCTAGGAATAGTGTGGCTTTCCTCTCTTCCCCATTATGCTACAACATGATCTCTTTGCCCCCCAAGGCTTTAAATGTTCTATACTGCCTCTCCAGTTGTCTTTGGTTGATTTTGAGGACTATGTATTGTCTGAAGACGTGAAAAGAAATAGCATTCAATGAGAATATTTTGCCAGTAAAGAAATTCAGCATTCAAAGTCCATCGCAAACATCTGACAGATGTGTTGTGTGGATGATTATGGATGTAACAAACAATGAAGTGTGTGAGAGTTTTCTTAGAGATACCAAATAACAGTTGCAGACCTGTAGGATAATAAAAAAAAAAAAAAGTGAGCTACTTAAAAATATACTACAGGGAGCAGAAAACTCATGCATTTATTCATTAGGATAATATTTTAGACATTAATAACTGTTTCCTGGCCCTAATAGATTTCACTGGAGATGAGCTTGAATTTCATTCTCTGCAGGTGCAGGTATACATATAACATGATACATGTGGCTTTTCCTATAGATTTCAATTGTAATTTTTACATGCTTAAGACTTGCTGCATGAATATGCATTTACAAAATAGTTTAATTATTAGAGATATTGCCCATTAAATCCTCCGATACATGTAGCTAAAATGAACCAGAACTGAAAATGAATTAATTCCTTGATGTTAGTGGTGATGAGCTAATCTGATTTGAAATATTATTCAGAGAATTAAATAAAAATCTCAAAGATCAAAATAATTTTTTTGACGAGTGTGCAAATCTGATATCAGTGGTCATTTTTTTTGTTGGGTTTTTTGTTTGTTTTGTTTTGTTGGTTTTTGCATTTGTTCTTTTTTTTTGTGGTACTCATAAACAATAAAACTAAGATATGAAAAAGCATCAAAATGTTGCCATTCAGGCTGCCTAATTCTTCACACTTGGATTTTTTTCCCTTTAATATTTTCTAGAAATGCATACTTTGATAGAGAGAATACTTTAGATATTCTCCCAATTTTTGTTTTTGAGACTCAAAAACACTAGTTTCATAGAGCAGTTACTGAAATGAAAGTTACCCTTTTTCACAAGCGTGCAGGTGAGGGAAAAATCCTTAAAGCAAATGTAGTAGTGGCATATTTGCATCCGTGGTCTCTCTTTTGGATTCAGCTCTACTGAACTGAAGAATTAAATGAAGGTGAAGAATTTCAATATTCTTTTTTTTTTTTTACAACCCACTTCAGAGAACTGATTAACTCCTGCAAACCACACACAGTGTTCAGTGTACCTGGACTGCAAATGTGGGTGAAGATTTTGGGTGCTTCCAGCAGAGGACCAACTATGCTGCTCCCCAGCCCTCAGTTACCTTACAGCCTCATAGGTTTTACCTATCCTTTCCCTGTTCTTAAACACCATGTGAAGCTTCTGACTTTCAGAAAACCCCTTGCAAAGTGTCCTATTTAATTTTTTTTTTACTTTTTCCTATCTAAAATTTAGAGCAAGCCAATTTCAGTTACGAGATACAATGATCAGTTTAGAATACATAAATGGAAAATGTTGGCCACAGATGTATCCATTCAGGGTAACAGAAGCCTTCCTTTTGGAAAGATGTGTTATGACTTCCTAAATTATATTTGACAGCATCAGGGCATTACAGTGAAGCCAAAAGACAGCTGAGGTTTAGATATTTTCCAAGTCTAAAATATCTTTTTTTGCCTAGTAAAGATTAACTTAAAAGGTCAAACTGAATATCACGCACTGTAGTAAGTGTACAAGGACATTAAAAATATATTCATAGAGAAAAAGAGCATGTGTATATTCATTCAGTGAGAACAAATATATTCAAATATATACAGGAAATCTACTCCATCCGTCTAAGTCTCAAACCTAAACTACTCACCATTAAAAAGTCAGCAGTTGTTAATGTTTATCACACAGTGGGAATGAAATTACCTCAGCTTTTGTTTCCATTCAGGATAAAAGATATTCTGTAATAACGGTAATTTTTTTTAATGGATTCATGGACTTAGCAGCTCTCACAAGTTGCTGTAGCTACTTTTACTTTGGGATTTTAAAGGCTAGTAGTGCTGAGTTTTGTCTATATGAAGCTAATGTGGTACCCATTGCTTAGAGATCAGAGATTCCTCTCCCTCTTACTGTCCACGCTGGTGGTAGCTCTGCTGCTGACCTACTTCACATTTGACATTTTTAGGCCTGGATTCACTGTTCCACATAAGGTACCTAATGATTTTTGAGATTGCCCTTGTGTATCAGTAACAATCAGATGGAGCTGACAGATAAAGAAATAGAACCTGCAAGAGCCCTGTGTTTTCTGAAGTGGCAGCCAGAACCCAGGTGAAATATCTTACAACAGCACCAGTGGCGTTATGTCAAAGTGACACTTCGGTGCCTACTTGTGTGAGTGTCAAATGAGCCCTTAGTGACAGGTTTTTTTGTGTGTAGTGAGGGGCAGCTAAGTCTCTACCTGCTTTCCCTGCTTCCTTTCTCCCTGCTTTTGTAGGCAGAAATACCCTGCTTATGTTCAGGTCAGCATAATCCATTTCACAAGAGTATCTCCAGCTGGATATATTTGTGTGTGGCTTACCAGCAGCAGTCTTAACTCAGGAATGTGCATTTATGTATTTTCTTTTCTTTTCTGTGGCCTTTCCACAGAAAAAGTTCATTGCTGCTGCCCCCAGGGAAACATTTGCTTACAAAGATTTGTCATCTGTCATCCAGAATTCATCATAATTTTGTTGCACATTAGATTTGACACAACTATGATGAATACTCAGGGTGTTGCTTTGCCATTCTGTGAGTGCCACTTAAATTTGTACAGTCTGTGTTATCCTGATGACTCATTTCACTTTGATACCATTTTTCCATCGAGAAGGCTGAACAGCATGTCCTGACTTTGGTTTCTTGCCAACTGCAGTGAGCTTTGCTTTCCCGCATCACAGAAGATCCTCGCCAATGAGCAAATACGTGCAGCTAAAGAACTCAGCTGATCAAAGCAGCCCTGTCCTTTCCCACAGAGGTGGGAATAGGCCATGGAACACTGGAGAAGAGTGTTTCACTAATTCATGTCAGCCTTTCCTCTTCAGCCTTCAGGAAGAATTTCTTTCATCCAAATAATTTCAGCAGTATTTTGTTTAAGTCAATACGTCAGGGAGATAGGACTTTCTTTCCCAAGTCTGTTCCTGGCCCACCATGAGTGACTTCAGAGAGTTAATTCATTTCCCCATGATTCTGTTTCCTTATTCGTAAATGGGAACAACCTCCACTGTAGAGCATATCAAGACCTTCAGATGAAATGAGAGCCTTTCTGGAAATCCTAAGATACTGTGATGAGGTCTGGCTTACCACATATTCTCCATATAGTTGCATGAACAAAAAAGATTTGTATGCCACCAGAACCAGTTATTTATCTTCACAGCATGTGTCAAAATGATTTCTGATTTAGAGATGCCATGCTCTGAGGTGCCAGCAATCTCCAAATAGATGTACTATGGAACCACAATTACCCATATGAGGCACAAAACAAGAAGGTGGGATATATATTATGCCAGATACAAAATAATCCTGTGAATGGCTGGATGGTTCCACAAGCATGAGAAAATATACACTGACACTGCTGACTGACAAGTCACCCACACACATAACTAAAACTGGAGGTGTCTTCTCTTTACATAATGTGCATATCAGGTAACCAGTCTGTCAGCCAGAGAAGAGTGGGAACTCCTCAGCCCAAAGAAAGCCTCCTAGAGGGGAAGGGGAATACTCTGCTTTCTGCAAAGATGATTAAGAAGTTCTTATTTGGGATTTTTTCTTTTGCTTTCCTCCTTATCCATTACACAGACAGGAAAGAGAAGCAGGGCCTAGTGTGGGTTCAAGGTTAGTTTATATCCCACCCATGCAGAGCAGTCTTGCGTGCATTTACTGCAGTCACCCACACAGAAAAAGCCTTCATTCCTTCTGGGACACTGAGCACTTCATCACAGCCCAGTTTGCCCAGTAATTGCCCAGTAATCTAGCCTGCTTATACAAAAACATGAAAACAGTTTCAAACTTGTGAGCTCACACCATCATTTTTGTTATTATTCATTTAGAAGAATACAATGGCAAGCCTAAGGAGTTTGGAGGGCAGGACTGCAAGTCTGTGTTCACATCATGAAGATTCATGACAGTGTTGCTTGATCCCAGTGACTCAAAATACTCAGGGGTTCGCTATTTTCTATAACAAAATAGCATCAGAAGCAGTCTAGCGAGAGACCTACAGAGACACTCCAGGCTGAGGCTTCTCTTCCTTAGTAAGTGTAGATTGAAACGATATGCAAAACACAAACAGCACGTAACAAAAGCTTTATAAGGCAGTAGAGCACATATGAAAGTTGAACAACCAAGTAACGTACGTGAGGTATTTGAGATGACCTTTGAGAGCCAGGAATGAGCCTGTGTTTAAAACAGATGCAAAATTTGATAGAAAAAGGAAGTTGGAACAGTCTGATATGGCAGAGGAAATTGAATGTATACATCAAATACACATTTGGTATTCTCTGACTCATGACGTGTGTGCAAATATAAAGTAAATTAACCAGCCTAATGGACAAACATGCATCCAATGCACCAAGTTTACATTATTATGAATGCCTGTAATATTTTCCCCTTTCACAGGTAATAAGAGCTGTATTGCATATTTCTGAAATCAAGATGAGAACTATGCTTGACATTTGTTGAGCGCGTTTATTAATTTGTTTTTAATTGTTGTAATCCAAATAGATATTTCATTCTTACAGTATATTTTTCTAAATAGAAAGCGCAGTACAAAACTGTTCTTGCCTGCGGCTGATGTAAAGAATGAGTTATTGATTGCAAATCTTCTTCTGTTTGTAAAAATGATTTGTATTATCTACATGTAAAAATGCAAGATTAAGCATTGCCGTAGTTGATTACACTGAAGGCATTGGTCAAAATCAAAGCAACAGAGTGAAAAGGCTGCTTTCTGCTTGAGGGCACCATTGTTTGTACTGAATATATAGCTCTAATGTCTTACCCTTGGGGTCAAAGCAATTAAGGCAATCCTCCCTGGGACTGATGCTTTTCTGTGCTTTATATTTTCCAGTACAAGGTGTTAAAAGCTCTGCCGTGTCATGATCTGCATAAGCAGAAAACATTTCTTCTCCTAAAGGTTTAGAATTAATTTATTGTGTGCATTTTTTATTGTATTGGTAATGTTGACATTCTGACACATATTTTTGGACTTTCAGAGTCATAATCAGGTACATTTTATGGTCTCTTATCTTTAAAGAAAGGTAGAACAGAGTCAAACCTGCTGCTAAATTCTGTGTTTTATACCAGTAATATGCTGGTTATACTCAAAATAGTCATTCCAACCAAATGGAAGGATAATGTCTACTGACATGTCATCATATTGAATTAATGTGAATTCTACTTAATTAGATATCTATATCCAGATTTCCAAATGAAAGCGGTCCTATATTTTGTATGGCTTGGGTTCTGTAACAGCACTGTATAAATCATTGTCCATTGCATAACAGATATGTGATTAAATATCATTCAAACAGGAATTTTTCAAATAATGAACCTGATCCTTTGCTCACATCTGACAAAAATGCAGTTGATTGGTGGGCAGTTGGTTTGCAGGCATTTAGTGGTAATTTATAATTTTCAGTGATATAGGACAGACATTTCACTTACAGAAGAAAATCACTCAGGGGAATGATGAATGTTGCAGCAGAACCTGTACATTTGGGGAAATAAATAGATGTGGTTTCCCTTGTCAATATTCTGCCCCCATTTAAATAGTCTGGGAGTATAATAGAAGCAATAAAAATTAGGCCTTTGTAAATCAAATGTAGTACCATTTAATTCACTGTGAGCTGGAGATGTGACAGAAATTGTGCTGTAGTATTTCACTTGAGTCCTGATTTCCCTGCTCTGTAAGAGAAGGTTTCAGTTTTGAAGCCAGCTTTTCTAAGCAGTGAGCACAAGCATAGGCACATATATGGCACGTGGGAAAGTGACCCAGAATAGTCATTGTCTCACGTAAAGATCCTGGTTGTCAATGCCATGCACTCTCCAGCCAGGCATGCTGAGCCTTGAATGAACTTCTCTCCAACACCCAGCACAACAGGGTGGAGGTGGCAGGTGGAGGCTCTGTCGTCTCCTACAGCTTGGGGACAGCAGTAACTCCTGATGCTTAAGCGACCCTGACTCAGTGTCAGAACTGGCTGCTACTTTAGCAGTGGGGTAAATCCTGTAGGACTTGAGACCCCAAACCCGTGAAGGAAGCATGGCTGGTGGAGCCGTCGGCATCCATTGAGAAAACATGACCTCCCACCTCTTTCCACACTCAAGACAGAAGGCTTGCTGCAGGGCCTTAAATCCAGCCCTCCATGCCATGCACGAGAGTAATCAGACCTGCTGTGCCTCACTGTGCACTTGTGTGTAACTGTGCCTGTGAACGTGCAAACGTGGGAAATCATCTAAAAGGAGTGCTGGTAAAGACAGAGTTTAAGGACAGCATCAGGGGTTACTAGCTTGAATTTTAATTCTAGCATTAACTACCTCGAAAACTAAATGGGCAGAACTCCTCACCACTGAAACAATTCAGCAGCCAGACAGTTAAGACATGCATTCCTGATGTCCAAGAGAATCCAGCTCCACCTTCAAGTTTATGGCCAGCAGAATGAAATACAGAGTGTGTCTCTTTTATTTTTAGAATTGAAGAATATGGGTTCAGGAAGGCACAGACTTGATTTGAAAAAGGCTTATTGAGTAATAAAGGGCATTTGTTAGAGAATAAATTTTAAAACCATAACCCAAACTAAGTTTAAGGTAGGGCTTCTGATGCAGAAGTGCCCATCTTAGCTGTGTTCTGACATTGCATGTTGGATGCAAAACAGAAAAAACGTAGGTGGTGGACATGAGGGTCGCAGGGGAAGTTACTGACATTCCATCTTTGATGGAGGAGGCTCTGAAAAGCCTATTTGTTCCCATACCAAAATCCTGAAAAAGGTAGATAACACTGTTAGTCTCTCTTACTGTGCAAGAATCGCATTATAAACTAGGCTAATCAAGATGTAGTAATCAGTACTTTTATTATAATGGAAAGATTCAATCTCCTTCTGTAATAAGAAGTTCATTCAGACAGTCTTTCCAGCAATATTAAATCTCCATTCTCTCTCATACACTGATGCTTTCTTGGATCTTTTTGTCAAAGAAAAATGCTTCTGTTCATTGTGGAGATTGAGTTGTGGGATATCACATGCGCAGGCTCCATCCAAGAAAACCTCTCTAAACTACTGAGCGGTGAATCACATTTTTACCTCGATACTGAATCTTACAGACAAACTCAGTTCCATTACAGATTTGTCAGCAAAATCAGTGGTGCTGCAGTTTGCTCTGTTTTTAAATATTTCAGACTTTCAAAACCAAGAACCTTTCTGCTCTGCCTAGGGCAGCATTAGAATAAGCTTGCCTCCTCAGCAAAAAAATTTCCTTTTCCTGGTCACAAAAGTTGTGATATTTAATGGATGATGTTTAAACATATGTACTTAGCTGGTCTAGATCAGCACCAGTGCTCTGCTCACAGTGAAACAGTAGAAACTTTCATCTGACACTCGACTTCTGTGGTGAAAGAGGGCAGGTCTTTCAGGAGAGAATTATTGACAGGCATGAATTATTGTGTAGAAGTTATGTTATTCTGCATTTCAGCATTTTTGAGAAAAAAATATAATTAAATTATAGGTAAAATAATTAAAGTGCTTAGCATTTCTACAGTTGCAGTAAGTTGTACTACTTGGTAAAAAATTATATACCTCCTAAAATTTGCTCTAGCTTTAAATATATTTTCACTCCCTGCAGCTTAAATACAATTTGCAGCAGGGAACTCTTTCCCATGCCAAAGACCATTAACAATTAATATTTTACTATTGCTAAATTTGTTACTTGTCCTGTCATTCTTCTGCATTTTTCCTCTTCTTTCTCACCTTGGATCCCCCAGACGCTCTTTCTGTCAACCAAGGGGTAATTACATGTATGTTTATTGTTATCCACAGGTCAATCTGCATGTGTAGCTGTAAATTCAGAATGCCTGGGTTGCCCATTGCAGTAAGCCATGTTATGAAATAAAACAAGGAACTGTTTTATTGCTGTGGCTTTTAGTCAGATAACAGTATCCAATTTGGTTTTCTTTCATCTTTATTATTCTTGTGGAATATCTTTAGAGCTGACTGGAGCAGGGAGAGGATAAATGGCATATAAACAGGCCAATATCAGGTGATGTCCTACATCAAGATACTTTACTGGATGATTTCTCTTCATCCAGAGAAGAGAAAAAATCTCATTAAAAGAGGAAAGGAGCTAGGTAGATTTCTTTTGACATTGTATTTCTAGGTGAAGAGCTCTGTGGTTCCTAAGGTTGTCCAACTACATGGCCTTGTGTCACTTCATGGTCTAGTGAGTGTCTAAAACTGCAGTGTTGCCTTGTATACGGCTTCCCATGTAGTTTTCACTTATTATAGTTGGAAGTACATTGAATACCAACTAAATCATGGGCTTATACATAGTTTCTGAAGGCAAGTGGGATGTGTTCAGGTTACAGAAAGTGTAAATATCCCAAAGTTTTACATTTGAAGCAGTATAAGCAGGTGTCTTGTATCTGATATAGTGTCTATTGCACTGGAATTTTGCATTGCAGCTGATGCTTGGAATTCCCTAGGAAAAATAACACTTGGCAGCCTATTTTCTCTGCTTGTGTTTATGTTTTGGTGTGACATCTCCTTTTGCAATTCGTTGGATTTGTAGCAAAACTGAAATCTATGTATGTGTAACTTCCATGAAATATGAACCTAGTAATGAGAGCTATGAGCTTTAAGATGCTGCTAGACTGAAACTATCTTACCTCCAAAATACGACATTTTTGGATTGTTTCTAAACCTGGCAACATGCCACCTATTCCTTGAAGTTTCTAGATTTATACTCCCAGTGTTTCTGAATATCTTAACAGTACAGTTCTAGTGAGAATGTACTAAAATATAATTTGTAAATCTCCCATGTCATATGCAAACACTGTACGATCTTCAAGGAAATTGCTTTTTTTTTAACTACAAAAAGACACACTTTGCCTAGATTATCAGTGTAAAGCCCTGTGTGCAAAATACTAAGCAGAGAAAGCATGTCCCAGAATAATTGAAATAACTTTGTCTATCGACAGTGTAAGAATCACAATGTAGGTATTAATACGGAAGGCACAGGGCCAGGGTCTCTCATCAGTGCCTCCAGTGACATCAGGGGTGCAAGCAGGTAGAGCTAGATGATTGTCACCATAAGTGAGGGTCTGAGAGAACCTGGATAGCAGTGGGGAAGCACTTGTTACTGAGCGCTTTGTGTGAAGTTGTAAATAAGAGTTTGCAGTGCTACATGGCAGCTTAGCAGATGGGAAGACAAGTCCCTCCCCTTACCTGGTACCTTGATCCTGTGCATGGCAGTTTCTTACTCGTTCTCTGCTGTCACAACCTGCCCCTGAATGCAAGGGTAAGGTTCTTGCTAGTAACAGATCCCCTGGAGTGGATTAGAGTGAAACAACACTGATGACCAGTGTTTATATATATGTGTGTGTGTGTTGAGTGTTTATTTTAGAACAATTTGGTTGCAATGGAAAGGAGATATGTAGTCATTTTGGTTATTATCTATAGTAATATAGCAATATAAAGCATAAAAATAACATTTAAGAAAATGTATAAGGAAAAGAAATAAAGAGAAAGAAAGGATAAGAGCGGAAAGATACCACCACCCATGGATCCAGAAACAAGACTTACTTGTTGCAATTTTTATGTCAGATGGTCACAGTGTTGATCCCTGGGGGTGTGGGAAGCCCGCAAGATCTAGAGTTCAACAGGTTCAATAGGTTCAGGTTTACATGGGAACACCCAGGTACTGCCCCTGGGGTAGAGTTTTACCTTGTCTGAAGAAACACTGTGAATCTGTTGCAACATTGTGGATCGTGCTCAGTCCTCTGGTGGAAGGCCCCAGAAATTAGTCTGTGGGCACTTTGGGCATCTTTATTGGGTTATGACATCTTGTAAGACATGACAGCTGCCTCTCACACAGTGTAGTTGAGCCAATTATGTCCCATCAGAAGAGATGAACACCTTCAGGACTACATTGACCCAGTATCTCCCGTGGTGGGGAAGCAGGACTTTTACAACTGAGCCAGTTGTGTAAGGGAGGAGATTGGAATGATAAAAAGCATTATCACACCTCAGCATGGTCTGTTTCCTATCAGCCTTCTCGGCCATCTGTAAAAAGCCAGCTTGTAGCCCTTGATGGTGCGTACTCACCCACTCTGCACCAGAGTGGTTCCCTTGCACATTGTCAGCAAAGCATCCACTGCTTTTACAACTGGTCAATCATTTGAGTTATTAACCATTAACATTTCAGACTTTCACATCTGCAGAAATGCTCCTAACCCTAACCCTCTGAAGGAGAGTAAGTTATGCACCAGTTTTTACTCGTGTTCCATTTCAATAATATAACTCCATTAGCTGCAGTAAATATCTTGATTTTTAAAGGGGACTTAATATTTTAATGAAACTGAACTTGAACACTTTCTGAACAACACATTTGGGAAGGAAAAGTGCAGATATATTCCTGTTAAGAACTTGTTATTCACTGTATTAACATGTGGTGAGTCACATTTATGGGCTCAGGCATCCTCTGTCTGTATTTTTGTATGCATGTGCATGTATTTAAACCTGAAAGAATATGAATAATTGCAAACAAAGTTCATAAGGAGAAAACATATGGAGCAACTGCTGTTGGCTCTTCTAGGAGTCCATGGGGGAACATGTTGTTCCATTTACAACTCCAGGGGAAAACCACAGATAAAAGCTATCCACTGGACCCCTGATAAAGCTGGGGAACCAGTGACTGCTAGGGACGTATAGCCTGGGCTTCAGGGTCTTGCATAAGCCCTGCTGAAGTGGTATGAACTGACAGTGGCTTAAGAGAGAGAAGGAACTCCTTGTTATTTAGGTATGACAGTGCTCTGAAGTGAGCCAGATGAGTACCTGCATTCAAAAGTGCTGACATTCAGTTCTGGCTGAGGTTCTTCCTTAGTGTATCTCTGGTAACACATAGAAAACCAAGCCTACGAGTCATGACACAGAGAGAACAGGTTGCCCTGGTCACTGGCTTCCCCTGCACATTGCACTCCTCTGGAAGAGACTGATCCCTGTTAAAAGGTTTGCCATTCACCTCTGACCAGCTCTGCTCTATTGACTTGATTTGTGCAAGGAAATATTCCAGCTTGCAGTCAGGAAAAACAATCATGCAGCTCTGCCCTCTTTCAGTCACCTTTCATTTCTCTGATGTCTGGGCTTTCACACCAGATCAAACAGGTCACATCTACAGTCTTGCACTAAGGGCCTCAGAAGCAGAGAAGCATGTTTTGGTCAGTGACATTTCTGTCCATTTGAGAGATCACCTCTGTCCTTTGGGATACTCTCCCAGGTGGAGTCACTTCCATTGCCTGGCAAGGGAGGAAGGGAGCTGACCTCAAGTCTTGTCAGTGACAGCTGCTGCATTTCCAAAAGAGGGAATTGCTGCCCTACTGCTCTGTGTCTCAGAGCTGATGATTTTGGGAATCATTGCATGATTCAGGTATTTGCCACCTGAGACTTGAAGGGGTTGGGATTTGCCTGAGGAGACATAACAGATATCACAGTGTTAACCAAGTCTTATAAGAACTACATGGAGAGATTGATTTAAATTTAGATGTTGCAATCATGTTGGTTCACTTTGTACTTATGCTTTTTCTATTATCTGTAGTCATAGTTTAAGGAAGACTTATTTGAAATCCAAATGAGTCAAGAGAATAGACTTGGCAGATCTCACAACAGAAATAATAAAAGCTAATCTATGGCCAAGGACACCCTAGGTAAAAAATTAAGTAGCCTCCAGCCATTCCATCTGAGGCCACAGGCCAGCACAGGGAGAAGAAACTGAGGACTTGCAGGGCAGTACCACACTGTCCATCCCTCCAAACAGGGAAGACAGCGAGCTGAGAGGTGATGTGATGTGGTGTCACCCAGCTGGGCTCAGTGGAACTGGACTGCTTAGCTCAAGTGTGGTTGTAATGCCTGGCTCCACAGATGTGCTCACTGCTGAGAGCACTCTTATGCAGACCATAAATAACAGCTACGTGGCTGTTGACAAATTTCTGCATGTTTTCTTCACCATCCATCCAAACTACTTAACCTTGACATGTGAATCTAATGGGGAATATACCTTGTAACTCCTTCATTTTAAAGAATCCACTTTGGTGGCTAATTGAGGCTGAGTTATAAATTTCTTAAGCTTATTATAAAGTACATGAACTCCAGTTCTTGAGAAAACAACAGACAAAAACTTGCCCTTAGTAGGAAGGTCAGTATTTTAAAATCATCAGACTATAGGTATTTTCTTATAATGATCTAAAAAGGAACCTCGATTTTTGTGAGGACCAAGGCTTATAAAAGCCATTCTTTTTGACACAAAAACTTAATTTGCCAACAGATTCATAATCCTGGCTCACATTTACAGCCAGTTGCACTGTATTAGTTGATTAACATAGCTTTCAAAAGTTGGCTATGGAACAATTTGAATATGCTTTATAATGGTCAAAATATGAAGGGAAATCTACAGTGCTAAAATAGCAGAGAATGCAATTGTGAGTGGGGGAAGAATAGCTAAAAATCTTTGTCTGGAAAGAAAATAATAGAGTATTTGCATTTAGGTGCGTTTGCAACATATTAATGAGGAGTAAAAACTGGGATACAGAAGAGGGAAAAGTAGGAAGTTTGGAAACTAAATTTCCCTGATAAATTAAATTGGGGGGGAGGGAAAGTCTTTTTTTTCCATTCTAAACTTGAAGTCATACTGTATGCATAGAGAAAAAAAGGAGCAGTTGGAGCCAGGATGTTAATAAGTTTTGATCTTTAAAGGAAAGAATGAGCAAGCAAGAGAGGGAGAAATATAATAATGTTTTGAATTTGAATAACATGTTAGCTAACAACAACGGAAAGAAACATCAATTCAGAGGGAAGGGAAGTGGCCAAAATTGCATTATGGAATATGAATCACAGAGTAGCTAGAAAGCTAAATATGTAAGGAAGCAGCAGCAACACAAAAAGACTGGACACCTTACAAGGATTCTGCTGTTGAACAAATTATCTATTCCTACAATTTTTCTACCAAAAAAATATAACTCAGATGATCCAGAAGAGAATAAATAACTATATAGAAATTATTACATTGAAGAAAAAAATTATTTTTAAAAACTATTTGCCTTTGTCATCAGCCTTGGCTGCATGCACTGTTAACTTGTGCTGTGCTGCCCTTTCTTAGATATCTGTTGTGTCATAAAAGGCGTCAGATGAGTATGAGAGTACCTTTAGTAAATACATGTTCTATTTACCTCCTTTTTAGCTTTTCCCTCGTAAGTTTTTCTCCAGCTTTGGAAATTTTTTGAGAAGCTAACTCTGGCCAACAGATACCCAGTAATTTTATTTCTTTTCTCAAATAATGGCTCCTCCTTTGTTATCTAAGCAAGATTATCTAAAAAATGCCTGTTTTGGCTGAGCTTCCCAATTCAGAGTCACCTGAATTGCCTCCAGTAATCCATGTCACTGTCATTTAGAAATCTGAGGTGAGATGTTTGGGGTTTTCTTCATTCATGGCTGTACTATCCTTAATGTCTACCCTATATCTCATTACATAAAAGCTCACTTTTCCTCTCTCTTTTTTTTAGCATGTGCCTGAAGGACATTTTAGGGGTACTTTTAATCTACTTGACTACTGCAGTTCAGCTTGCCTTTTTGTAATTCTTACAAAATTCTTCAGCATTTTGTCCCTAAAGGCACACAGCTTGGTTTTTTTCAATCAGTTTTTTTTTTTTCATTCTCATTTTCAGATTCTATGTTGACTTCCAGTGTCTTATTTCGTGTAATTATTCATCCAGTTATGTGTGGAGGTTTTCCCTCCAAGTTCTTTTCTTCCTTTTAGCAACAGAGTCTAGGCAGTTTCATACCTTTCACACTGTTTGTTTTCATGGTAAAATCACAAATTAGTTCTCCCAAACCAACAGCCATGGAAGAATTAAGGTTTAATATTATCACATTATTTCTTTTTCCTAAGTCCATTGGCAAAAGTAATTGAAAGTTTTTGCTGGAACTTTCAAAATGTAAACTAAATTTTTAAGTCCTGGGACTTACCATTTTATTCCAGGCTTTTTATTCATGAGGTTCTTAACCTGAATACAAATTATTGTTCATATAGCAACCTGAATACAAATTATTGTTCATAAAGCTAGCTAATAAACATGTAAACCCCAAAATGTCTCTCAAAGACCATCTGCCAGTGGTTACACCAGAGACTCAGGCAATCTTCTTTGAAAGTCACATTAAGCCAAGTGGTTGCTAAAGGCATCTCTCCTGTTACATGTCCCTGTGCAGAGGGCAGAAGTTCAGAGCTATCCACCTAGTTCTGTCTACCTACAGGAGTGAATTAAGCAGGGCCAGGTAATGTTCTCAGGTGCTGGGCCTGCATTATCTGGGCTATTTTTTAATGTTGTTAGAGCCATCTTCAGCATGAGTTTGGACTACATTCAATGAGCATGCAATGTTAGTAATGAAACGTTAATGTGTTACAACAATACTTATAATAACAATAACAACAACAACAATAATGATGATGATGATGTTAGTAATTGCTGTCCACACAGAGCATCTTCCTCAGGTTTCCCCCAGCTGCCTTATAATCTTAAGAGAATTTTGTTAAACCATATTTAAATTCACAGTATCTAATATGATAGAATTATTATGCTGTATTTCACCAGTGATGCCTTTCTGTTATTGCACCAGGTACAGAATTGCACCTGCATTTGCCTCAAAGGTGACAAACTAGTCAGTTCATTTCAAAGGAGAGCTGGGAAGGAAACTAACATAGATGTAGCATGGCCAGGCAGGGGAATGAGGAGCAAATTGGGGAACCAGATTACTTGGCTTGGCCAAGCAGCTGTAGGCACATACTTCTCTTGCTCACATGGTGATGTCAAACTTTGCTAGCCTAAGAACCTTAATGAACAGGGAAGAAAATCTGTCTCTGGAAAACAAGCATTTAATTGACCAGAAACTAGGGCAAACAGCTCTTCAGTTTTTGCTTTCCCTTTGGTTTTTTTAGGAAGTTGCAGATTTCTGAGTAAATGCAGCAGCTGTGAGTGTGAAAAAGCTGGAGGAACAAGGCAGAGCTCAGATCTGCTGTGCCATGCTGGTGCCCTGATGTGCTCTGTTTAGAGGGTGACTGGGAGCAATGTTCATCAGCTCCCTCATGGGAGGCTCAATAATGTGATGAATTTTTAGTGCTAAAAGTACCCTGGAAAGCTCTGAAGCTCCAGCAGCATGCATAATGCCTGTGCAAACAATCCAGGTGCTTGCACGAGTGTCTAGCCTTAGGTGCATGAACAATCTGGTTGACTCGAAGGGCACTTCTCATGCATTTACAATAAGGCACTTTCTTGTGCCTGTGGGTGAAGGGAGCCAGAGGCCTCCTTCTGCAGTCACACCAGGTTACTCCTGACTTTGATGCCTACCCTGATTTCAAAAGGAAGAGTTTGCAAACACTGGGCCAAGCTCAAATATGTTTACTTATGCTGAGTATCATCACCTCACTCTGTAGGCATTTCCTTTCACTTTGGGGGGGCCATTTGCAAAGCCCTGTGACTTGATGAGTCAAAACATCAGCCTAGGTAGTGGTGTCTGTGTGACAGCACAAATCTCAGGCTGAGCCATCCATTCTGGTGGTGCTAAAACAGACCTAGAATCAATCTCCCTGTCAGTAAGTGCAGTGCATATTAACACTCATATTACAAACCATGCAATATTACTTTTCAGCTTCACGCCATTACGAGTAATTAAGGGATAATATTAACCACTTGCTGGTTTATGGGCCAATAATCTTGTTCCCAAAGGGACATGCCACAAAACCAAAAGGAACCAGATTATTGACAGGAAAACCAGGGATGACACTGTTCTTAGAGCTGTGTGAAGAAATACTCATCTTGGATGTTTCTGAAAGCTATTCTGTTGGTTTTAAGATAAGAAAACCACCTATTAGGAAGAAAAAATGTCCATCTTTCTGCTGATTTGCTTTTATCTTGCCATGCTTTTAGGCTGAATTAATAAATTGTTTACCTGTGAAGTCTGGAATCCTATTTATTAAGGACTTTATTTTATAAAAAATGTGTAATTGTCTCTGAGATGGTGTTTCAGCTTCAGAAACTGGAGCTACTGGAACAAAATCAACAAAACTACTTTTCTTTACGCTGATATAGGCATGGCTTTTACAACCCACAGACTTCATCCTCAGTTTTCAAATTGCTTGTAGTTACTTTGTCGTAGATAATAACATAATGTGAAAAGTAATGGTTTATAGGTAGTTAAGAGGGAATGTACCAGAGTGCTTTGATGTTGTTACTACTCACCACTGAGTGCTGTCTATCCAGATGAGACACAAAAAACTCAGAGACTGGTAGCAATCCAAAACTTGGAGCATTATTTAACACAGAAATTAAAAAGTAAATGAAAGAGGTCTTAAACAGAAGCTAAGCAAAAATAAAGGGCTATCTTCCCAAAGCCTATCCCACTGAAATAAGAAAAGCTAAGATATTGTACAGTGATGGAAATCAGACTCATTCAATAAAAAAGACCAAGGAACATATTCCCTTCCAGATGGGCAAGCGAAAGTGAAAATGAAGGTCACAAACTCAACTGTGCATACTAATTAGGTCAAATTCACTAACTACAATATTCTTTCCTAGTAGAACAACCTATAATCTTAGGCTGACAATTGCAGGCATACATGAAAAAACAAAAACCCTGCAACAAAATCCCGTTAAGAGCTTTGGCCTAAACAGGCATTGAGAGGTATTAAAAGTAATCCCTGTTTTTGTAGTCAAATGAGTTTGCCTGAGGTCCTGCTCCACATTTTCAGCTGTGTGCTCAACAGATTTAGGCTTTTTTTTTCTTATATTTGCATGTCGAAATACTCTCTTGGGCATACCAACACTTGTTTATATCTGTTACCCCTGAGAAATAGGGTGAATGAAACAAAATGACACCCATAGCAAATGCTTGAGTTGGTGTCCAGAACTTGTGAGAGACACGTTTTGGTTACCAACAACATTTTGAGACATTATTTGTAAAGCAGGAAAGAGCTTTCATCTCACAAATGCAGCAGGGCCTCTTGTGAGAGAGAGGCAGGGTGGTCAAAGTGGCTCTGTAGCTGCATCTGCCCCAAGCTCACATACAATGTGGCTAGAAGGAGAAAACAGGGGTTTGGATTGAGATGGAAGAGGCATGAGGGACAAAGCCAACAGAGTTTCTTCTCTTTTGGCCTTCCAAGATATTCAAACTGGAAAAAGTTTGGGTTCTTACCAGATAAAATGAAATATCTGAAGTAGAACAACCTTGTTCACATGATCAGAACTAACCATGGGGAAAACAGTGTAAAAACCCTGGTATAGCTCTCAAATAATTTTCTTACAATAAGTCACTAAATTTTAAACTTCTATAACCATCAGTCAACGTTGTTCAAAGCCATATTACCCTGTGAGAATAGTAGTCTGCCTGTAAAATGAATGGGGACACCATGAGGCTTCCACAAGATGTAACAACCCAGACTCCTTCACGAACATCATCCCAGCAGATGCAGAAGCTCTGCAAAATTTGGGCTAAGCAGAAAAATGCTCCATCCTGCTTCCCACAGACAACAAATGTTTCCTACCTTTTTATATCACACTAATCCCTCTGTAAAATTCTGCCCATGTGCAGGGAACAGGGTTGGGCCCCAAATGTGCAATTGTGGGCACTGTTTTCTACGGGATGTGGGAAAGCAGCTAGGACTTGACAGCCTCTGCACTTTAATTTTAAGGTCTAACTATTGATGGTCTTCATACTGCTCATTTTCTAGTTGTTGTCTTCTGAATATTAGCAACATTAGGACAGTTGGCCATAGAAAATGCAGCTTCATGTAATCTACCCCCTTATTAATTTTGTGCTATAGTAAATATTCAGGCAGAGTCAATTATAGAAGAAGGGAAGAATTAAAACCTAATGAAAGTTAATCAAAGAGAAGAACTTCCTTCAGGCTGGCCATGCATGTCTGTAGTTTGTCTGTCATTTATAATGCTGCAGCCTCTGGTTCATAGTCAAGCTGTAATTCTGCCAGTTAATGTATCCAATTAACCCCACTAATGAGCTAATCAACAGTGTAAAATCTGTGTAAAATCACTGAGGGTGTATGATGAATGGGAAATGCACTGAACTCTCACGGTATAAAAAGTGCTTTATTGCACTTGTTAAAGTGGCACAGTCTTCTCCCTCTCTAAAGGGTAATTTATCACTGGGGTCTGTAACAGTGCCATGCCCTGATAAGGGAGAGGTGGCAATAAACCCATCATAAAATGATTACTCAGGAATGCAGAGCAATTAAAGTGTCTCTGCATATCAGAGTCATAGGCTAGAGAGTAAAACTGGTATTTTTTGGCATAGGGTGCTAACAAAAGGTAGCCAGTTGCTTAAAGGTGATCCACAATTTGGGAAGCAAATACCTATTTAATACAAATATTTCAATTTAGGCATAAAGAATCTACTGAACTACTTGGGTTATGATAAATGAAAATAATTCAGGATTCTGACATAATTTTCAGTTTGAAAAATGTTTGCTGCAGTGATAATCCTACTAATTTCAATGAGATCATGTGACTAGGAAAGTAATCCTCCACCCAAATAAGCATAACAGAATTGGCTGAGAGAAAAGAATCAGATGAAACTATATTTGTTTTCCTACAGTCATGACTAATGCAAAACATTGATAACAGTAATTAATTTCAACTTTTTTTTGTTATTTTATTCAATATCATTTCAGCACCTCGTTTTGTGGAATACAGTTTAAAGAAAAGAGAAGATTGGAAGGAAAGAAAATCAAAATACTGGCATGCAAAAACCCTTCTTGTTAGGTAAAGGACAATAAAAAAAAAAAGAGTTTTCTTAACCTTTGAAGAAAAAAACAAACAAGAAAAGAAAATTTTGCCAAGTACAGGGGTGAGTCAAATTATCTCAGGAATTTGAGTAATTATTTAAATGGAAGCAACAAAAAGCCAGCTATCAGAAACTCTTACAGATAATTAATTTTATGTTTACCTGGTGCAGTTCAATTATGTATAAGAGTAGGGTGAAATGGTTTACATGACCTGCTTGAGATCCAAATTGTTCTGTGACTAAATCTGATTATTGAAGGTGTTTTCCATGCAACAAGAAAACCTTTATTTTTTTTTTTTTTTAAATATAGGTGTTTTCCATGCAACAAGAAAACCTTTTTTTTTTTTTTTTTTTTAAATATGCAAGTAGCAGCAATGATTTTAGTATAAAGAAAATTAAAGTTGAGGGTTGTCTGGGTTATTGAGGGATACATACAGCTTTAGCTCTACAGTTTATACTGTAGAAAAAAAAAATCTATATTGCAATGGGCACTGCTGAAATATAGCCTTTGCTGTTGGTTTGGGTTTAACTTTTTGACTGCAAAGGCAAACTGAGTAATTTTCCAAAGAATTATAGGAAATACATGTTAGACAAGGTTTATAAAAGGCAGTGTTTGTGAAAATGTTCTGCAAAGAGACAAACTGCAGGACATTTTTTCTTGTGGCCTGTGTGCTGGCTTTTCCCAACAGAGTTGGTGTTTTAGCTCTTTTTGATCTTCCCTGCCACTCTTGCACTGATGAAAAATAGGTAGTGTGAAATATTTTGTGCAGAGTATCAGAATCCTCTGTTGGCATGATTATTTTGCAGGATGTGAGTCCATCTCCCAGGCTGAGCTCTGTCAGGTACTTATGTCCCCCTCCCACCTCTTCTCTGTTCTTTTCCACAACACAGGGGGAAAGGCACTAAGTGTGCAGAAAGGAGATGTGTAAATTCACCCAGGCAGACCTGGGCTCTCTCCATCACCACCTTGGAGCAGCACACTGGGATGCTGTGGGACAGGAGCTCAGGGGATTGATAGACACAAGGATTTGAGAAAATTGTAGGGGGAAACCCCAATTACCTTTAGTTGCTGAAAAATAGAACAATAAAAGGAGACAAACTAAAGATAAGAGGCACATTCTGGAGATGTGAGCTCACAGACTGTGGGGGAGGAAAGGAAATCTCAGTGTGGTGCACAAGCTGCTGGAGGTGTGGAGGTGTCTGGAGAACAGGAGGAGGAAGGGAGCTTTGTAGGGGTATTGACACAGAACAGGTGTGGTCATAAGAAATGTTGGAGGGTGAGGGAAAAATGGAGAGAAATCTTAATTATCAGAAAAATCATAGGCTCTTTCACTACATTTACAGAACAATGAACATCTATACCTTCCCTCTACCTTCTCTGTGCCCCTAAACTTGCTAGCAGAATTATCTAATTTTCTTTCTTTCTTGTAAGTTCGTTTAGTAATGCTATTGCTATGTTACGAATCAGAAGGAAAATCAAGACTGTGGTTATATTGTGTGGATTGTCCATATGTGTGTTCAGGCACCCTACTGACACACAGAATTGAGATAAATCTGCAAGTTATTTCTGAAACAGGTCCTATAAGCTATTAATAATAATAATAATATAACAATAATAACAGTATTGTGTTGTTTGGTTTCAAGCAGTACATCACTATGGTGACAAGAAACAGCGAGTATTTCTTTGTTGTTTTCTGGTTTGCTGACTTGAAAAGATTGTTACATGCTTTGAATTACCCAGCTCCCCTTTGAAAGATTTTGCTGGTGTCACGAGGGATTCAAATAGAAGGTGGAACATGCCTTCTGCTGACACTGGGATGAGTGGCACACAGTTTGGGTCACCAGACACCAGCACTGTCGCTGAACCTGGGGCTGCTCTCGCTCTATGCTTCCCCTGTGTCAGACAAACACCCCTGAGCCTTTGTTGTGAATCAAGCTGCAGAGCTTCTCTGGGTTAAAACTATTTTTCAGCATTTTCTGAGTTAGTTTTAACCCAAGCCAGTTGTTCCCTTTGGCTCTTTGCTTGGAACAAGAAACAGGGAGGCAGGGGCAGAGGAGTAGTCAGCCCGGGGAAGGTGGGAGTGGGATGCTGCCTTTGAGCATCAATGCCAGCTCATGCTGCCTTAGCATGCTAATGCCAAACAGCCTGCATGTGTGCCTGAAGCAAGCTACAGCCCTAACATCACTGCTGTAAAAACACAATGCTAAACATTGCTGTTTGCCACTGGTCCCATAAGGATGGGTTCACAGATACTACAGTGTGGTATGATTAACATCTAGATTAAAAAAATATCGCTGCATTGCACCTACTTGCTTACCTGGGAAAATATTTGCTTTTCTGAAAAGAAGCCCTGAAGCAGGGGGTTTTATATAAGACCAACAAAATAATCTAGATTTTTTTTTTTTTTCAATGAGCTTCATAGAGGAAAGATCTAGGAAAATTATGTACCAAAATTGCATATCTAGAGTCTGGTAAAACTGATTAATGAACCCGCCTGAATTTATGTCTAGTGTAAATAAATCACTTTTTTTGCAAAGTTGTCTCAGGCATCAGGCAAACATAAACTTAAAAATATTCTCTTCAAGTTCTTTTTTGCCTAAACTTACAGTTAATACCATATTAATATGCCTGAGGATAGGAAATGTCATATTGATGGATGAGTTATAAGCCTCCCTTTTCCTGGGCATTGGGAGCCCAATTCTGCTCTCTGTTAAACTCTGCTGAATTGAATGGCATTGAATTGACATAAATGAGAGCAGAAAGGCAGCTTGGGTGTGCCTTTCACAATCAATAAAAATAATTTCATACAAAGATGAATTTTTGAAGTGTATCAGAATCAATTAAGGTGTTACTGCTCCTTGAAGTTCATGTGCCCATATGCAAAGTCTGTATTCATTCTTGTTTCCATGAAATTTGACTTTTGGCCAGAACATTTATACAAACTGCATTCTACTAAGTGGAAATAGAACTCCCATTCACATTTTATGAAATAGGAGATACTCTATTTCCCGTGAGTTCTGAGTATATTTTCCTCTGTGTTAAACTCATTTTCTTTACCACCATAGACCTTAGATAGTACTTTCCTGTGAATTTTGCCAGTAACAACACAGCAAAATACCTGCAGGATCAAACAACAGTTGCCGTTAGAGCCGATCTACATTTCATGCTCAGTAGAGATATACTCTGATTAGTATAAAAGTTATCTATTATACTTTTCCTGTGTCTTTAGGTCCATGAGCTTTGTATCTGAACAGGAAAATATGGTCTGTGCAATCCAAGGGGTCAGAATCCTGGCACCCCTGTCCCACAGCAGGGAAAAGCTACACAACTGATAAATTGTTGAGCAGCACTACCAGCCCCTAAGCCATACATTTCAGCTTTGTGTCCCCACCAGAGAAAAAAAAAACAAACCAACCTGCCATTCTAGCATTTCTAAATTTTAAGGATCAAGCCTGGGTCCAACCTAATTTTTTTAACATTCAGATTTTTTGAGTCAAGCATTTGGTAGAATTAAACCAATATGAAACAGGTTTTAGGTAGGAAAGAAGTTTTGAAACCCTTCTTACAGCCGAGTTATTTCTGAATGTCTTTTAAGGCACATTCCAAAACTGAGTGTACTCCACTGGCAATTCTGACTGGGAATGAAAGTTTAGCATTCAGCTATTGTCCAGCTGCATCTTTCATGCCATTTATAATTTGGAGATAATGTAATTTAGAGGTGTGGTTTTCCAAAGCAATCCTTAGAGCCTTTAGCTAGGAAATGTACTAAATCAAAACTGGACTACTGTACAACTTTATTCCTCTTTAACCATATCCCTAGATTTAGCTCTAAGTGCACAGATGCATGAGGCTCTTTAGTGATGTAGCCTGCTACAGGTCTATGCTATGTTCCATGTGGTCCAATTCAGACCCTATGTTATATTCCAGATGCACCTGCATGGTTCAAGTAAAAGCTTACTTTATACCTTTTGATATTAAAGTTTATTTTCCAGTGTAGGGATCTAATTAGAATATATTCAGTCTGTAAACAAATGACTATATAGTTGAAGGAAATTTATTTTTCCTTTCAACAGCATAAGGGTTTTAGTTAGTAGCTGATATGCAGATCAGCCAACCTTGCAGAAAAGGTAAGCAGTGTGAAATTATATATGAGTTATTAATAATTCCTAATAGGAAGAAAAGACCTGACAGAAATGGTGATTTAAACGACTGTAATAATCACAGAGATGCATTACTTGGGATTCATTTCAGCACATTTGTGATACTCTGTAATGGGAGAGTCAACTTGTAACTCAGCAAGAAAGCATGTTCTTCCTCATTAACAATATTTCCTCTTGAATTTAAATTCTTCTGTTTCATATTCATACACTGATGCCAGTACTACACTTGTAGGATAGCTTTTTATTATAAAAGGGCTTGTCTAAATACATCCATTGAACTACAGCTCCCAAAGTGTGTAAGAGATTGGTTACGTCTGTTCTCAGACCTTTATCTATTCATCTCCTGCTCCATTGAATTCTAAGAAGTCAGTAAAGAATTATTTGTTAAATAATGTATAATGGCAAAAAGGTCGCTGCAAGAAAAGAAAAAAAAAACCTTATAATATGCTACAGTGCAGAAAAATAGGGTGAGAAACTATTCCATGATCTTATTATGCTAACCTTATCTATCTATTACAAATTGTAATCCTGCTTTGATCCAATTGTTTTACAACCGATTTTCAGATTATGGTATCTCTTTCTATGTGCACGTATTTTCAGCGCAGGGCTGCCTAGATGCTGTTAGACAAAGCAAGATCAGCTGGATAAGACTGATAACACACTGAAATATTTTAAAGGAAATGCTTTCCTTGTATGCCCCTAGTCTTTTTTCAAGACCCTGCATGTCTTTCTGTAAGGGCTGTGTGAGTCAGACAAGCATGTGCACACCGTCATGCACCTGCTGCACACACCCAAGGGCAAAAAAACAGAAAGCCTTTTGTGTATCATGGAAGATACATAAATGTCAACAAGAGAGGTGAATAATATTCATTAATTTGTGTAAAGGGACAAGAGCTGAGTGGGAAATTAAATTAATAGCTATGGAAGATGCCTTGATAAAAGAGAGCTGAAGAGAAACAATTGAAACAGGTTGAACATGTATATGATTATGGAGAGCCAATGATAGAAACTACATGAAAGAGGAAGTATGCAAACTCTCTGTGCTGCTATATATCAAATTTCATCATAATCCAGCATAAGTCTAAGTATAGGTATGAAGTTCTATACAGTTTGCAGAGAAACTGGGACAAAGCTGAGTAAACAGGACTCTAGCACACAGTGAATGACTTCTGTTCCGTAACTTATACAGAAGATGAGTAGGATGTTCATTGCAAATGTACATACAGTGTTAAACAAGTCCTTAAAGTACAAATTTACTAAGTGAAGATTACTGTTCCTGCTTTAATTATAACACCTGTTTACAATGAGCTGAAAAATACCACCGTGTGTGGGAATTTGGAGGTGGAGGGGAATGGAGTTAGCTCTTTACTGATTTTTTTTGGTGGCTGGGTTTTTTATATTTGTTCTTTTTAATACTTAAAAGATTTGCACTATAATTTATCTGTCTAAATCTAATCTCTGTAAGTTAATCTTAGATGATTTCCATTTCTTTATATTCCTTATCTGGTCACTATTCCTTCTATTAAATTGGCAGCATGCTTTCCTCTTTCTTTCCTCTTTCTTTCCTTTTCAGTTTCACTTATCCGTTGAGAATTGTTTTTAGAGGTTTTGATGAAAATGTGAACATCACGAGAATAACTTTGCATCCAATGACCACTTTTTATGAGCTTTTTGATCTTCTGGAACTGAGAATAAAGTTGCCAGTCATATGTGTTTGAGAGCAGGTAGATGTATAGAGTGGTTAGTCTTGTCATCTGCCATGACCAACAGATGCTGGTGAGAAACAATTAATTTGCATTCTCATCCATATCAGTGGAATATGCGGAGTCTTTAAGGGCTTTTGCTGACTTTTCAAAACAAAATAGCCCAATATTGTTGCTTTTTTTCTTTTGGAAAAATTTCATTTTAATAATTGCTTATGTGGTCTGCTTGGTAAAGTCAAACAACAGCAACATGTTCCTATTTTGGAAATTCTTTCCATTTTTTTAGGTAATCTCTTAATATTAAAGGTTCTTTTCTAGACCAAACACCATTGGGATTATTGTGCACAATTCATTTTTTTAAGTTGGCAAACAGAAAACCTCCCAGCACAAATCCTTAGAGCTGGTGTTCTACTCTAAAACTATTTTCCTCAGAGCACACAGGAAGGCAGAAAATGTACACGATCTCTTCCTCATCGTTTGAGATCAAGCATGTACTTCAAAAATTATTTATTTGTAAAAGAAACAGGTCTCATGTTGCTCCTTGAGTGGCAACAGACCATGCACTCTGCAGATGTTCCTTGGTTCAGTAATCTCAGTTATTTCAGGGGATTACTGACATTACAGGTTGTACCATTAAACTACAGATTTGCTTTACAGCAAAGTCAAGGCTGTTGAAATGAACAGAAAAGAGAATATTTTATAAATTGTACCTTATCTTGCTAGGTATCACAGGGGGGATTTTATTCAAGGCTCTCCAACATTGTCCACTATAAGATAACATTCTCAAGTGCTTTTAAACTTTAATTTCTCCAAATGGAGATTGAAATTTTCTATATTGGTCATTTTTCTCTTTGAATATCTTGGGGAAAGTATCCAATCAGCCAAACACTTCCATTTTGGAGGCTTCAGTGATGTGGTTTAACATGTATCTTAATAAAGTGTTGTGTCAGTACAAGTTAGGGCATGGAGGACTATGGTACAGGACAAGTTGTTCAAGGTTGTAAGCTTTTGAAAGTTTGCACATCAGAAAATCTGTTCTAACTTCAGGGTGTGGGTCTTTTTACCAAAAAAAGTAGAAAAAAGAATTACCTATTGGATTCAAGGAAAGGGAGGTAGGAAGAGAAACTAGAATAGAGCAGGACCAGGTTTTTGTGGAATGTGAGTGTTTTTGTAGGACACGCAAAATTTAATCAAGAGAGGAATTAGCTGAATGGGGAAAACACACCTGAGAATATAGGTATGAGAAGATGAACAGGAATCATACAGGGCCTAAAGGAGGTGCTGGGACTGGGGAAACAGAAAGATGAAATAGCATACATAAAGTAAAGAAGACTGGACAACTAAATAAAAAGAAACCCAAAATCTAGTGGTAAGCAGGCATGGTGATGTCTGCGTGACTGATTTGTGTCTGGCTGTAAAGAAAGAATGTACTAAGGGCAAGGAAGCAGCAAATTGAAAGAGAAGAGATGAGAAAATAAAGCTGGATGCGAGGATCTGAGGGACTGTGAAAGGCTGGGTGTAGACTGTAAATTTTCAAGGGATGAAGTATGTAAACCTGAGACTGATCAAAGTCTGCGGAAATGAGCAGAAGTGCCTGTGCTCACTAGACCCCCTGTACTGAGCAGCAGCAGAAGAACCAGTTCCTGTTTCTCTCCATTTGTATTTCACTATCATGAAATATTAAGGTTCTCATTTCCTAAGAGTGTTGATCCACATATAAGATCACAACATGTTATGCAGGTAGAGACTCAAGTCTCCATGCACTGAGATGTTCAAAGGCTGGCTGGATGTGGTCCTGGGCAGCTGTCTCCAGCTGAGCCTGCTTGAGCAGAGGGACTGGGACCAGATGACCTCCAGAGGTCCCTTCCAGCCTTAAGCAGTCTGTAATCCTGCAAAGTCACAGCTCAGTGTCAGGCAGTGTGAAGGAGGAGCAGATCCTTGGACTTGGTTTTTCCGAGTCCTGTGAAATGCCACACACCTCCCTCTTTCTCTGTCCAGCCCATGCCCAGGAGTTTCACAAAATTAAACAAAACTTTCAAAACTTTCTTCTGGGGCATAATTTCTGTTCCCATAAGATAATGGTTGGACTCGATGATTTTAGAGATCTTTTCAAAGCTTAATGGTTCTATAATATTTTAAATTGCATAATTACATGTTATTTGTTGACTGTTTCCTAAGAACCAGGAAAGCATAACTAGTTTAAGAGAGCCTGATGGCCATAATGCGAGAAAATTATTTGTAAACACAAAAATACCTGCCACTAAAGGAAATACTACAAATACCTTGGTTTTCACTAATCTTCAAACAAACCAAATCCCAAAAATCATAAAATACTCATATTATCTATTTAGAAGCATACTAGTTGCCCAGACAATATCTTTCCTGAGAATTGTTATTTTTGCAGTTTAGAGAGAGCTGCTAATATTTCTCTCTGCAGTCTGCAATAAAGACCATACAAACCAGAGGCTAATAGTGCTGCATTTCTGGTAATACAATAAATATCAAGATGAACCTTCACAATTTGATCATGTACCTGTTGAGAATTTATGGAGACAAGTGACCCTAATGTTTAGAAGAGCAATAAATATTTACATATTTAAGTGAGAGTTAACAACACAATAAGGTTTGTATTGACATATAGACAGGATTTGGTTTTGCCTGCCCATTTTGCCCAGAAGCCACCAGCCCTTTGAGCGTAGCTTGTTCTGGTTTTAGCACAGCTTCTGCTTTCCTCTATGTTCCTTTTCCCACAGTCCTGAAGCTGTGATGCAGATCCCCACAGGAAGAGAAATACACTGGTTGCCACTGGGAATTTTCAGAGACCTTTCAGTAACTGTAGCAATTCAGTGAGGCAAGGCATCTTCTTACAAGCAATTTCATTCTTAATCACTAGGGCTTTAAGCAGGAAGAAGCTAAATGCTATCATGGGAAAACACCAAAGTTATATGGGTTGGTTCTAGGGAGATGTAGGGGCTCATTCTCTGTCACTGGTGGTGATTTTCACGCACAGCACAACACCTTTAAGTGTGGCATACAGGAGTAAATGATGACAAGTTTCAGCAGAGCTGTAGGGCAATACAGCTTCTTGTAGAGCTTAACTCCATGAAATGAAGGGGGAGAAAAGACATGACTCCTATCCATACAGACCAATGCAAAGCAATGCAAAATTTTAGTTCTTTGCCTTTGCATTAGAACTAGTTTTCCCTCTGCCATGCTCTGCTTTCCTGCTTCCCTTTCAGCCTGAAGGAACAACTTTTCTCACAAATACTGACTCTGCATGCCTTGCGTCTGGTTGTGTAAGTGTCCCATGGGCTTGCAGAAAATGTGGTGCTGCCGTGCAGTCACAGCTTTGAGTTCTGAGTGTAAGAATGGCACTCAGTGTGAACTGCCAAGTCCAGTTTCGAGGCACTGAAGCCCATGGGCTACATGGCATTGATGGCTAGAGAACTACATTGCACTCTCTCATTTTTAAATGTCTAATGGTGTTCCGAAGCTCCAGAATAATTTCAGATATGTGTATTTATACTTCTGAATGCATGTATATGGTATGTATGTGCATGTATAATTCTCAAAAGGCCTGAACTAGGCACTTGGAATGTTTTTTAAAATTTGCTTTCTGAGAAAATACACAGTAACTGATGGTGCTATTGACATAATTCATAAAGGGAATAGTTGATTACCTGTTCTGTAACTGAGCCAATGAATATTCATAGTTCCCTTGGTATGGAGCTGGCATATTTCAGCTAATTAAGTCTTCTGCTTAGTTGGTGCCTATGCACACTTTTTATATGATACCAAAGTATGTTTAATTGGGGTTTGGCAGATAATACCAAAGGGAGTTTGCAAACAAACAAACAAAGTAGACTCCACTGCCATTTCCATAAATGGAATGGTATTCCTTTATGGACACTTGTATAAAAACGTCACCTCATTTCAGAAGGGCCTAAAACTCACACCATTAGGGCAGATTCCAGTTAGAAAGTGGCAGGAAAAACAGCTCTTTTTAGGTAATGCAGTTATTTCAGATGTGCATACAAATTTCTACTCAGACTTTCTACTCAGTTTATAAATGTTGTTGATAATTATGTGATCCCATTTCCTGAATGTATTTGAGGATACTATACCACCTTTGAATTAAAGTTTTAGGATGTCATTTTTTCTTTGAGGATCTTGGATGCAAGCCAAGGTAAGCTAAGGATCAGAAGTTAAGCTGCTACCTCAGTTTCTTTCTTAACTTCCTACTGTCTTTTGCTGGGAACACACATCGTGGCTGGCAAGGAGCACAGCCTGTCACAGGCTGCTCATCCCCACCTTGTTGAAAACAAGATGTCTAATAAGATTGGGGGGTGTATCCAGATATCCTTTCAATGGCCTCAGCAGCAGGATATTCAGATCCATGCCTGGCTCTTGATTTAACGCAGAGTCCAGACACAGCTGAGGTGTGACCCAAGCCAGGAATTCAGAGCTTTTGTGCTCTGAGAGCCTAAACTTACCCCAATATCCAATCACAAGAAAATGAGCACAAGTGATGTGCTCTGCTCCTCTGCTTCCATGGAGCCCTTGCCTGGTCTCCCAGTTATCTTTGTCCTGGCCACAGCTGAAGAATTAAAACTTCAGTGCCACAATATTCTCGTGTTCATGGGTACATCAATCCAGCCACTGATCTTGAGTTATTTTCTTCTACCTAAGAGAATGACACCTTATTAATTTTTAGTCTTAAATTATATTTCCCTTTTTTTCTAGTCTTTCCTCCACCCTATAATGTTTTCCACCCTAATGGCCCTTTTCCATGCTTTTCCTTGGTATCTGCTATTGAGTCCACCATCCACAGCAGTACCTTTATGTCTAATTGACTCGTGACTCTTTTTGGATCCATCTTCTTCTCTGACCCATGACTGCTAACACCTTTGGTAATCAAAATATCTAATTCTGGAGCATGGATGATTTGAGTTGGTTATGAAACAGTGCTTTTTAATCAACATCATTACTTCAGACCCACTCCTTGTTACACAGGGCTGGAGTCCATCTGGAGGAATCACACTGTCACAGGTTTAAGGGAATAAATTGTCTTTGCTTTGTAGGTGATGGGGAAATGTTTCCATGTATACAAGCTCTAAGGCATCCACAGCAATATTTATATCCGATTAGATGTGTTGCTGAAAAGAAAAAAAAATCAAATCAAGCCACCCAGAAAAATTCCCCACACTCTGCAATAGCTCTGCAATGTAGCAGCACTGGAGTTAGACATCTTGTTAGGGGGTCGTGATTCTCACTTAATTCAGGTGAAACAGCTTCCTGCTGAACTCAAGTTTACTTAAGCAATTATCAGAACCTCATCTAGACCTGTCTCCTAAGGAAGGTGGCTTTACTTCCAACCTAAAGTGTGAAGTTCTGATACATGTTGAATTCCACTTATGATCTCAGCCATTAAAATTTTGTTCAACTCAGTGAAAATCAATTCTACTCTTCATTTTTTGAAATTGCATCATTTCTCTGTATACTCTCTAATCTGCTCAGAAACACCATAGCACTTTCCTGTGTATGAAGCTGTAAAATAATATAATCTCTTATAATCATGACCAATATGGCTTTTATGTTCTTGATACAATATATCAAAGAAGGAATAGAAGATAGAACATGATCTCTTTGAAAAGAAAGGTCTAAATACATTTTGAATATTTCTTTCATAAAACTAGGAACAGGCTGATTCATGTTCTGCTTCAGTAACTTCTCATGAAGAAAATACATTTAAAAACTGATGAGTCTTTTTTCCTTTCTATATTTGTTTTTTTCTGTCTGCAAAGCTTTAAAATATGAAATCCATAATGAAATTATTTTCTCTCTAAAGCTAAGAATTTGAAGCTAATTTTATCTTACTTACATGATGATTTCATCATAAGTATCTACCTATTATGTTGTAATGGCCAGTTAGATTTAGTATATAGATCTTAATTCAGGATAACCTTTAGCAGACTTCTAAATGGCAGTTATGTCAAAAGAATTTGTTAAATAGCTGTTTTAACAAATGTTAAATCTATATCAGAGTTTTGTTTTGCTTTATTTTTATTGTTAACCATGCTGCAGGGAGTAAAAGTAATTTTGCATTCTAAAAAAGGCACAGCATTGGGTTTAAGTATGAAATGTTTTATTGCCTTCTGGTAGCACTAGGCGACTGCAACACCTGGGACAACCTTGTAATGAGTTTTTAGTATTTGTTAGCTTTTCCTCCCCATTTTACCCTAGTACTTGTGAAAAAAAGAAAGTTAGGAGAAAAAAATGTCTCTGTTTCTTGGGGTAAATCAAGTCACACAGTGCCTAAAAGTGTTTAAAGGATTCAAGATTCAAACTGGTCACAGGAAAGTTAGTTGATTGGAAGTGGTCTGCAGGGTTTTACCAGAGTCTACCACACCAGGGACTACAGAGACCAAGAAATCGAGGTGCCTTCTCCAAAGACTATCCTTTCCCTGAGAAAAGTAAACACCAAATGTTTAGTTGCCATTATTTCTGTATTGCCTGGGACACCAGCTTCTACAAACATGTTTATACTTACCCCTAGCAAGGGCTTGCAGCAAGGGGAGCCCCATTCAGGGGAGATGACAGAGGCATGCAGCCAAGGGAGTGTAATTCCTCTCCCCAAAAGAGCCTCTGAGCCTCACAAGATGGGTTTCCTCTTTTATAGTGCCATCATTTTAATTAGTGTAAGCACTGAAATTATCTGATAGCAGTATTGTAATGACCTCAGCTAATGCACTGGTTTTAGCACTGCGTTTTAAATGAGACAATGAATCTAGATGTGGCATGAAAATATTCCAATAGGCATTTTATAGTATTTCTGTGTAGATGAAACTACAGCTATAGTAATTAAAATGTTCTTGTAAGCCAGTAACATTCCAGTCCTCCTACCCCTTACAAGACTGTTTGGACTAGTGTTAGCTTTTACCACTGGGATTCTCAAGCATGTATTTTTATCCAGACTAGAGCATGATCCACTTTTGTCTAGTTTAATCAGTCTCACAGGAGACCCCCTGACCTGCTTGCCCAGAAAAGTGAGAAAATAGAAATTCACTTGATAGTCTTGTGACCTGGAGTCAGAAATCAAATTGCAGTATCTCTCAGGAGCACTAAAATTCACTTTCAAGAAGCCATGTATTTAGAGGCACCAGCCTAAGTTCCTATTAGAAGGTGAGACATGAGACAAGTAACTCGTAAATAAAACAAATAAGGCTACTTGTATGCTGCCACTCCAAATTAATTGCCTTCAGCTGTTGAAGGTATTTAATGGAGTTGCTTAGATTTTGGGTTTGGAAGAGGGCAGAATTGTGCAGGATGCTTATTCAGCCCTGTGCTTTCTGTTTGTGTTACAGATGATCAGTGAATAGCGTGGCCACTTGCAGGCTGGTTGCAATATTCTCCTTTGATTTTCACCTCTCCCATTTAGTGGAAAAGACATATGACATTTTTAGCTTGATAATAAAATATTGCTTTTAAGGCAAATGATACATGTCCAAAGATAATGCTTTACTGACAGTGTGTCCACTCATTGAATCAGCTATGTATCTAAAGAGACATCTGCTAACCAAAAGAAGAATTAGAAATATTTTGTCTTGTTCCCTGTGGGACAGCAAACATCAATCAGTAGATCTGATCCAGAATGAACTGTAGTGATTTTTTTCCTGCAGAATTTAAAATTCCCATCCTCTTGATTTTATGGCAGCAAAGATATAGTACTGTTGAAACTAGGTAAAGCATTTATGGAGTAAGGCAATAATCTGAATAGGAGTGTCAGAATCTAACCATTGAACACTAAATAATTAAAAGTGAGATCATGATGAAATTTCTTTCTGCCTACAGGTGGCTATTTTTTTTCTGTAGCCTTTTTGTTACATTTTAAGAATAAGATGGAAATAAAACAGGTAAAGGCATTAAGTTGCATAACAACTGCTTTTAACTTTAATGGTGTTCCTGAATCTGAAATAACCACTGTTACTTACAACTTGACCTCTTTGATCTGGCAATAACTTAGCCCCTTAAGCTAAAAGGTAACACAGTCAATTATACTTCAGCACTGTTTTTACAGGAGGCTTGTCATTCCTAATGCAGATTCACTGAAATTGATAATGTTTGCCTTATTTTTTCTTTTGCACAAGTAGCCTGGCAACTGATTCTATTTATGTTTTTTAAATCAAAGATGAAATAAGAATATTCTTCCTGTTCCATTGACTAAACTTCTAGGACTTATCTTCAACTCTTCTTCTCTTACTCAAGTTTTACTCTTTGCTCTCCCATATGTGCAAAATATACAGAAAAAAGCTACACAATGAATTCAAATATTGCCTAAAGCAATCCAGGGTGTGTTGAAAATGTGTGAGAGTGGTGCATTTATATTACAGTAAGTACAGATAAGTGCTTATGATTTGAGTTTTACAGCAGATTTTTCCTTGCAGACGGATGTGGTTATGTGCACTATGACAAGAAACCTTTCAGAAACTCAATCTTTCAATCACATTTCCTACCTTTTCCTTTCTATCTGAGGCTTTTCTTTTTCTCTCACTTCTCATCAAATTAACCATGGGACATTTTCTCTAAGTTACTGCCTGTAAAAAAAACCAGAGATCCCCTCTTTGCCGCAGCTCAGCTTCAGGGAAATTTCTCTCTCAAGGTTGTGTGAGCTGCCAGGTAGCTATTTTTTAGTTTTCTCCTTGTTAAAAAGCTGACAGATAGGGCCACCCAGCACCTTCTTTCTCCATGCCCTGTTAAATGTCTGTGTCTCAATGCAGAGCATCGTATGAGGTAGTGCCAGAAGATGCCCAGTTTGCATCTACCTTCTACTAGGATAAAATGTAGGAGTAGATGAAGATCCTCAAAACTACCCAGTGGTAGCTGGGGGACCTCAGCAACCTCCCCCTCACAAAGTATGATCAGAGAGTTGCTAAGGTATCGCTGGACATGGTGCTTGCCTGTAGGCAACTTGGTTCTGCAGATGGGGACAGGAATGCTTCACTCTGCCAGTCCCCTGTGAAACACAGATGGAGCCCAGAGAACAGGAAGGAAACCCTCCTGTCGTTCCCATCGTCTCCAAGGAGGCAAGATGTGTGTGGGAAGCATGCAGGATTCATCAGAGACAGCAAGGTAGTTTGCCACTGAGAGCAGGAGATAACTGGTGGCAGAAGAGAGCATTTTTATGAGGAAGGGGAAAAACACTCACTGTGAACATAAGTGGGAGTCCAGGCATGTTTGCTTTTTTCAGATTCTAGTTTTAGTTTGTGGAAGATATTAGGCTTCAAATAGATTAAATGAGAGGAAGACCCAAAAGAGTCCATGGATCAAGGGGTAAACAAAACACTTTCAGAAAGCTGCTTCCTTTAGAAAGAGGAAGCAACAGTCAGTCTTCAAATATAGAGACCTTCTGCTTCTAAGGACAGTAATTTTGAATGCTGTTAAGCACTGGGCAGAACCCAAGACTTCAAAATTAAATATGGGGGTTTGACACTTTTTATCAACAACCAAAAGGTTTGTTTACAAAAGGAACCTGTGTTTTGTCTCCTACTCTTTAAAAGGAGAGAAAGATTTCAATGAACTATTGTGACCTGCCACGCTTTAGAAAAAAATACACAATTCACGTCAGTGTTGACTGCTTCTCCATGTCTGTCTTTGGAGTGATTTCAACTGTGATTAAGATTTCCAATTATATTACAGCTGGAAGGATAAAACACATCAATGAAAGCAGAATAAAACTGCAGAGCAACCTGAGGACAATAAAGTAGCCAAGCCACAGGGAATGAGAAAGACATTCACTAATAAAAGTCTAAGCTGTTATGAAGTGCCTTTCAGTCCAGCTTCTCAGAAAAAAATGCACATTTCTATTGCTTTTAATCTGGAAGGAAGTAAGGCACAAGGGACTGAAATGATAAAGCAAAAGGGCAAGTGTAGAGAAACTTCTTGTAAGCATGGAACATAAAGAGATGTCATTTGCCATGGAAAACTGTCAGAAGCCTATTGAACAGCAATTTCTAATGGTCAAGTTGTATTTCTTATTTGCTTTCATTTTTGACAGGAAAATATCTCTATTTCTCCAGGATGTACAATTCTAGAGGGAAGAACCATAAAGTTGGGCCTAATTGGAAACATTTAGCATTTATTTTGATTTCTGCTTCAGAATGTAGTATAGAAATAGGATAAATAAAAATTTCATTTAAGAAATTCTTTATTCAAAGAATACTTCAATAGGACATTTTGACATTATAGTTCCTCCACGTTTTATGTCTTTTTTTTCAAAAATATTCATGAAAATTCACACAGATTAGCAAAGTATTTTTAGTTTTGTCAGAACGGCATTTTCTAAATGAAAATGGTTCCCTTAAAATTTTTTCTGACTGTCTCAATTTCTGTCATGTATCTATACTATCCTCCTGCTAATGCAGAATTGTCTCCTGAAGTATATTTTACCAATGCTTTGTCCAGTCTTGCTATAAATGTCTCAGACAATGAGACTCCCACTGAAAGATTACTCCACAGTCTAATAGATCTGTCAGAAAGATTTTCCTGAAACTCAGACTATATTTTCCTTGTCTTAATTTGGGATGTCGTGGAGCAGCTCATGAAATGCAAGCATAGTAAATCACTTGAACCAGATGGTATTCATCGGGGGGTTCTGAAAGAAATAAAGTGCAAAAGAGGGAAGATACTGGCAATAAATCATTAAAAATAGCAGCTGTTCCTTTTAAAAAGGGAAAATCCAGCCTGTACTTAGAATAAAAATTATTATTCTCTTTTAACTGAATAAAAGATCAATTTCAAGAATGGCAGCCTGATGAGCTTAATCTCAGCTTCAAGGAAATCTGCTAACAATCTAACTACAGTCCAAGTATTAGATGATTATAATTTTAGACCAAATTGTGGCATCTCCCACAGGGGTAAATAATGACTCTCTGGCGTGAGAGAAATCTTTGGAAGAAAAGCAGCCATAATTGTGTAGGAAATTTCATTCTAGAAAAAAAAAGATAACTGTGAACAGCTCTAACATTCTTGGATTTTTAAAAAAAGTTTCTGGAAAGGAGTGTCTAGAGGAGGGGTTTATTGGAGGGGGAGTTTGCTGTTTCTGAGCTGGATAATGCAAATGAAGGCTCCCAATGCTAGCATCTCGGGAGGCAGCAGGGAAGGAGTTTATCACACCAGGTGTCCAAACCTGCCGTAGTAATGTCTGTCATGATAAGATATTTATTTCACTTTAAAATGCAATGTGCTCGCATTACAATAGGCAGGGTGAAGGAAATGCACTAAACAAATGGAGCATGAGCAAGTTAAGATTTGTGATGGTCCCTAGGTGTGATGGCAACCCTTTTTTTCTCCACAGCCTCCAAAAGAATCATTTATCTCAGCCAGGAACCACAGGACATTCAGTGTTTTACTTTGGATAAATTTTCCATCAGTGGAATTTAAACAACAAGTAAACCTCTCCCTGTGAAGTTTATGTCAATTATCTCATAGGTAACTCAAAATGTGGCACAAGAAGGGCATATTTCTGTTTTCTTAAGAAGTGTGTATTGGTATTAAAAAGCGGGAGCAAGACAAATTGGTATTTCCATACAGAGATGAGGAATTACATTTATTATTATTCAGATCTTATCTCCAATTATGCTAGAAATTTAGCAGATATTCCTGGGGCTTGAACCACCTGTTGAGAAAATCTCCCTGATTAGTGTTGCATGAGCAAATTATAGTAACAATTGTGAAGAGAGATAGCAAAAGTGGTCAAAGAAAGAGAAGCACAGAGAGCAAAAAGCTGCTGAGAACCGTGCAAAAAGCCTAAAAGGACTGACTGTTTTGAAAGAATTATCCATTCATCTGAATGCTTTGGGCAAGGAAAGGTAAATTATTTCTTTTCTGCTGTGGCATTGTGGTGCCTACTTGGTTTGTTTGGATTTTCTCTCTGTAGCTCTCATTCATGGTGGCTCCATTATTCTGTCCGGCTAGATCTATGCCAGCAGGACCAGCCATCAAAAGTATCTGCAAAACTTCCTTCCTAATATCCACTTTGTCTTTTGTAGGCATCACACATTCAGCCCTGACTCTGGCCACTTACGTATCCCATCTGTATTTCCACTATAAATGCAGTCTGAGTCCCCATAGAAAGTACACTGGAATCCGTGTGTGGAAAGACTGATCTACAGTCTTCACATATATCCAGGAGGATACAGCTGAAGGCCTGCTTTATTCCTGCTGAATAGGGCTTGGGGAAAAGGGATTTTTGCAAATTCTGACTCCACCAAAGCTTTTCCTCAAGCAAACCTGGAAGGCTGCCCCAGAACCAGTACCGGCACTGTTCCTATAGCACAAATTTTACTTGTGGTTATTTTGACTTCAAAACTGTCAGCAGAAAGAGTGGAGAACTCCGTCTAAGCATGTGAGGATTGCTACTGAAGCCTTTGGAAAAAATTTCCTCTCGGCTTAACTAGAAATGTATCTAAAGGTTTTTCTCACTACAACTCTGTATTGTACAACTCAATTTTTACTGCTCAAAATAATCATTAAAAGAGAGATTCTTACAATTTCACAAGTACTTTGGCACAGCACTGCAGTATTTTACACCTGCCTGCCCTTCCACAAAGTGACAGAGCTGTAGTCTCAAAGCAAAGTGTAGTTGAGATCCTGTCCCTGTATTACCTTGGTTAAGTATTCCTCCACAAAGTAGCAATTTTAGGCAGCTCTCTCAGACACTCTTCCCTTCCCACTACTAGCTGATGCCCAAATGCAAATCTCTGTAAGTAAGAAATCCATATTCTGGGCCATTTTCCACACAAATCTGAGTGTATTCTGCCTGGATTTAGTATTATTAGCACAGAAATCCATGTGCAAGGGAACTGGGCATGATAAAGAAGAAAATGTGTTCTATTTTTGTGATATCTCAACAAGATAAAAGCTAAAGCTTAAGAACAAGCAAAACAAAAAAAAAAAAAAAGGAAAAAAAGTCCCCAAGCAATGAGAGTTTCTTTTGCTGATGCCTTAAATGGCTACCTAGAAACAGAGACTAGACAGGAGTAAAGGAATAAAGGAGGGATTTATTTGAAAGGCCTTCAGAGGTACACTCTGAGCTCCAGAGGCTCCTGCCTCAGTGGATCCCAAAATGGATGACAGGTCACGAGTTCTTCACACTTTGATATCAGCATAAATTCACCAACCAGACCCCAGCCAATGATGGAATTTCCCCAAGCTTGCCCCTCTCCCCAAGATGATGGTTTGCAGTTCTTGAGCCTAGGACAGTCTGGGTGTCCTTGGAGAGCAAGCTAAAGAGGCTTTGTTATGTCTGTCTGAGCATGAGAGAACAGCACTTAACAAGCTACAGGAAACTTCAGAGTTACGCTAGCAGTACAGGATTTGAAAAATATAAAAGTTAAAACCTAAGGCATCATTGCCAAGTGTAGCAATTCATGTGAGTCACCTGTGACAGGTGTGCTCTGTGGTCTTCCTGCAGCCCTAGCACCGTGATTATCCCAAGTGAGAGATGCGCTGGTGTGCTCCTTATGCCACTCACACACAGGTTTCCCTCTGGTCTGCAAGGGGATGAGGCCTCTACAAGGTCAGGAGGCAGCCATAGTTCACTCCTATTGCCAAGACTGCAAAGTACTCTACAAAACAAGGATACAACCATTGCCATCCAGTTTGATGTGGTGACCCCTTTGGGCCCCACGGAGCTGGTTCGTGCCCGGGATGCTGTTTCTTCTCAATCTCTCATGTTGGGGAAAAATAACAAAAGACTTCTTTGTTGCTTCAGATTTGTTTATTCTATGTTATCAAAGATTCAAGAACACAGCCTCTCCACTGTGTCCAGGTACCAAATGGCCGGCGACACCCAGTGTACAGAGATTATATAGTTTTATCATCAAATAGGAAAGTTCAACATATATTATTTTGTTTCTAAATCCAATAACTATCAATATTGTTAACATGTCTCTTCTAAACTAAATTCTTTCTACCAATTACTACATGATAGGAACTGAGGTCACAGAAAAGAAAAGAAGAAGGAGAAGAGGGAAGAAGGAGAAGGGCAAGAGACCAACACCCAAAAATCTCCATCTTGGTCCCAGAGTAATACATGAGGCAATTCCTAAAACTACAAACCCATTTTTCTGTGGCACGCTAAACAAACAGTTTTTCATTTCTTTGGTGCTTTCCGCTCACCCAGAAGTGGGGGCAATCTCTCCCAAGGACTCAGCTTTATGGCAAAGCCTTCTTGTGGAGCTTTGGGGGTGAATCTCGTCCCCAGGAGAACAGGCAAAAAGCTCTTTGACTTTGCTGGACTCCAACATTTGATCCTGAATTTTTTTCTCATACAACTCTTCCAGTACTATGATTATGCAGCCTTTAGCAGAATTTGTTTGATATGCAATGGGCTCCCAGAATATCATCAAATTCCAAATTAGCCTCTTTGACTGAAAGCTATTTTTGGAAGACTATGAAACCACTCACTCAAAACCTTTGAGATTTCTCAAAATATATTTGTTTTGCTTTGAATTCCTCTCCTTTTAAGATTTGCATTTTTACAGGATAATCCCTATACTGTGAGTGCTTCAGACACCTCTCCTTTGCATTGTTGTAGGAGCTCAGGTTGTAAGAACTGCTATAGATATTCCGAATTTACCATAAAAAGCCTTTTGTTCCCTCTAATGATTTTTGGCATTAATTATTCTCTGCTTCTTAGAGATGTTATTTGGAATTTCTACCAAACTCTCATAGAAAGTGGTAGACACATCTAACAATTGGTAACCAGTGTTTTGGGGCATAAAATGGGTTCTTCCTGGTATCAAGGGCCATGGTAGGCCATTGAAGATGATAGACCATCATGCTGTCAATTTTCACTTAGAGCTAAATTGTTCATATTAGGTTGTGTCACTGCCTTAGTAATTAGCATAATTTAAATCTACTACTTTGCCAACATATTATTACCATGACACAAAACCTTGTTGGTTCATGTCTCTTTAGAGATTGCTCCCAGAGTTGTCCCATCAAAAGGAAGCGTTGCCTTGCTCTGGTTGCCTTGGAGTACTGTGGTAATGAAGTCCCACCAGGGTATGGTTCTTCTCAACTTAAAGCAGGTTCTCAGACACAGAATTCTCCAGAGTTAAACATACAATGCACAAACGTGGTGAAGACATCACCACTTTCAAAGACACGGAAAAAATCTTTCATTGGAAAAAAATAAAGATAGACTTCCAATATAGGGATTATATCATGTGAAAGGAAAACATTGTGCTTTTTTGCCCCTTTTTGTAGATAAAACATTAGTGGATAAAATAGGGGATCATATTCCTCTTTTGGAAAACTTACGACTTAGAGATTGAAGAAAAATCAATGTGACATTTGAATACACTTTGAAGTCCTTTCACAGCTTGAAACTTCACAACTTTTGTCTCTCCCTTTTTTTATCAACTGTATTCATTACATTTCCATATAAAGCAGCCTCCTTGTTAAATACCATCTATCTTCCTCTTGCTCTTTTCCTCTTGCTCGCACTCTCTTTTCCCATTTTCCCCCCTCCTGCCACTTGCTCTCCAGGAGTACTGAACACTTTCTCTCAAAGGTAGCAACACACCATTCAATTAAAGCTCCAGCCTTTGTAAGGACAGATAATAACTTTGATCGCCGCATTTGTATAATTAAGGGACAGGCCTCTGGTTTAAAGGGGCTTCTCTCTCGCCTTTGAAACAGCGAGAGCGTGATGAGCTTTCTGCGGCACCAGCGCGGTAGGAAAGTCCCCATCTCCTTTGGTGTCACATCTATCTGCGTCCCCCAGCCTGCTCGTCCCTGTCCAGGGCCGACGATTAGGCAGCCCCCCGCTGGCTGCAGATGGAGTGAAGCGGAGCGATAAGGGAAGCTGCCTTTCTGCCCTGCCTCAGATCGGCGCGGGGAGAGCTCCCCTTCACAGGCAGCCCAAGTGTAAGCCGTTTAAACAAGCGTGCAGGAAATATTGGGGTAATTACCAAGCACAGGGAGGGGGTCTCCGGCTGTCAGCGGCATTGAGAATGGATTCGAAAACTCGCTCAGCAGATTAATTGATCCTTTTTCTGCAGCCCATCTTTTGAATAATTCTCACAGCAGCAGCGGCAGCACATAGCCAAAAGTTGGGAGAGTGCGATGTGCCGAGGAGAGGCATCCTCATCCACAGACATGCATATTTACTGGCGTCTGCATCAGGCTTTCTTCTCCGCCAGAGCATTAAGAATTTTAGCGATAATTCATGCTTGGTAAATTTGTTTTCAGTAATAAGATCAAGCCCACAAAGGGAGAATGAAAAGCAGTGTGCCGCCTGCGCTTCCTTATCAGCGGCGATGCCAGCTAAGTGCTCTGATCGCAGGAAGCTGCTCCGAGGTGCTCTCGCCTGCTACTCAATTCAGTTTACTTAGAGAAGAGTTCGCCGCAGTTTTAATTTTCAGTTTCGCACCAGCGAAGCGGCCACCAGCTCAGTGGAGCAGCGGCGACCAGCGAGCCCCCGCGGAGAGCGGCCAGGCTCCTCTCCATCCTGGCAGGCCACTCGAGTGGAACAGCGGCCAAGTGGCAGGTTTGTTGCTGGGGAGATGAGTACCAGCCTCTCGGTTCTGTCTGCCCCTGCCCTCACTCTTCCCAGCTGGTAGAGGAGGGAAGCTGGCAGCGAAAACCTTGATGCTGTACCCACTTCTCACATTTGCCTGGCAGAGGATGCGCCGGCAGGAGGGAAATGGAGCGCGGCGCGTTCGCAGAGGTGCACGTGTGTCTCCTCTGGAGCTGCGTTAGTACACGAGCAGCTATCCTGTGCCTAAAGTAGAGAAGGATGGGGCAGCAAGGAGAACTTGCGAGTGTTACTCTCCTGGGTGGCTAATATTAACTGCTCACTTTAGGAAAATAAAATAATATTCTGTGATTTAGATGCTGGGCTGCAGAGAGGATTTCAGAACTCTTTATTAGCACTGTCCTAGCAATTTCAGATAGAGCAAGTGTCAAAAATGTCCTGATCTAATTCTGAATACCTATATTTGCACTAGAATGATCTAGTGCCAGGGCACTGCTCAATTCAGACTGCATTTAGTTGGCATGCAAATTTCCATCATACTAAAATACAGTGAACAGAGCAATTAAAATCCATTTCTATGATGGTTGTCAGCTTCTTCATACAAGACTTTTCTAGCACTGTAGAAGCTCTCTTAAAGCCCAAAACAAACAGGTTGCTGTGTGTTTTCCCTGTCTCCATTTTTTCCTGCCTTCACCAATGTTACTGGTACATCTGTGAGTGTCATATCCCTCACTCATAAAATACCAAGGGCCAGACTTTCTCAATTAAATTGCAAACATTTGTTCAAGGGAAATTGTATGCTGAGATTATGTGGATTTGAGAGACCAAAGATTCACATGACTCGCAGCCGGGCAGATGTCTGATCTGCCACCAGTGTGTGCACTTCTCTTTTGCAGGCACAAGCACAGACATCCACATGGAAGTCTGCGAGTGCTGGTATACTCAGGGTCACACTACAAGGCCCTGTATTCTACATAATGCCCTCAGTAACCCTCGTTTCTTGTTTGGTGTTAAGAAGTTTTCAGATGAAAAATTCCATATTATGTAAGCAGACGGATTTACAGAAATTGCTGGGACTACTGTGGCTACTACTGCTTGTAGCTTGTACACCTCCATCCTTCTGTCCTATAAAATGGTGAGAAACATGTCTGGCTGATTTCATAGGGTCTCCCTCAAGTATTCTTACATGTTTTCATCCTCAGGTCTTATATTCCTTCAGCCTTGGATGTTATGACAGAGTAGAAAGAATCACAAATTTCATTTGACACTACGAATTTCACCTGTGTTTGCATTATAGTGCAAAACAGCTTCATCCCATTCAATTGTGCTCCATTTTACATCCAGGTTTACCCTTATTCCTCAGGGACTGGAGTGCCTACAGAGCTAGAAATGTCAGGTTGTCTCTTTTCCTGTCTGTTTTTGGCCATAATTTGGTTGTTGATGAGTAGTAAAAGTAGATATCTCCTCAGGCAGAAGGCTGAGGACCTATCAGCCACTCCAGCTAGCTGCGAGGGAAGTGACAGTCACAGGACTTCACTTCCTAAGGCTGCCACAGACCAGGAAAGCACAGAGGAGTACTCTGAAATACACTAACTACTAGTCTTACAGAGACATTTGCAACAGGCCAGTGGGGAAAATTCCTTTAGCTTTGCATTGTTAAAAATCCACTTGTGTCTGTGCAAGTGACTGTTCACAAGTAAACGTGTTCCCAGACCCCAGAAAAGGAGCTGTAGTGTTGCTGTGCCAAGGCTCTGGATGCACCTGTACCAGTGACGCTGTGCGTGTGGGAGCCAATTTTGTTTTGAAAAGAACAGTGTATCTGCAGATTGCACTCTGTCATAACATATGTGAAAATAATATCCTACTGCAAGTGTATGCAACATAAAGGAAACCTTTGGTACAGTGCACATTCTTGAAATTAATCTCTAGCTCCTGAAACGTACCCATTCTGAAGAGAAGAAACAAGGCTTGAAAGCACTCCAAAGAACCATGTTGACACCACAGCTGCTGTTGTTAATACCCCACTGTGCAGGGTAGCATCCTGAAAGAGACTAAAAGCCTCTGTCCATCCACTCATGCCAGATCCAAAGCAGGTGGCTGTTAGAGCTGTCTTTTTCTGGTTGCTAGGCTTTCTTTTGGGGATCCATCTTAGACCCAGGCGTAGTCTCCAGTGGGGCTTGCACCAATTATTTACTCTATTTATATGTAGTAATTAAGTGATAATCCTAAAGTATCAGGATACATGTGAAATAATAATTCTTACTCACAAAGCACAAACTGAGCAAGTTATTTGTTGTTTCTTTGTTGTTTCTTTCATATGCCCATATGCTGTAAAACTGATGATTGAAAGTTTCTCAGTTCACCGTGGGATGTAGTTATGCTGTAAAAACTAGAGTTAAAGACAGAATAACTTTGGTTGATGTGGGAAAAGCCCAGAGTTTTGGTTTCAGGGAAGCTGTAGAGCAAAAAATCTGTGGGTTGGACCCAGCTGTGACATCAGAAATATTTTTGAGTTCCCTATCAGTGTTAAATGGTGCAATGACCTCCCTGGTCACAGGAGAGGTTCAGAGAATAGTGGTAAAATTTTAAAGGCACAGCATCTCTGCAGCTGTGTGATAGTCTCCTGGTGCAGCTGCTTCAGAGCCCATCTCAGGAAGTGAATGAGGAGGATGTGCCCCACCACAGACTTTTCCCCAAACTATGCTATGATGAAAAAGGAGTAATGAGCTGGGCTTCTGCATGCAGACATGTTTTGTTACAGTGGTGTCTCCATGGAGGGGGTTGATCTTTGCTTTCAAGCCATTAATATTGTCAGACCAGGTTAAATAAAATGAGGTTCTTAGTACTCCTTGAGTAAGCAAAACAAGTATAACATGTGCTAGGATACACCTAACTTCGATTCTCAAAGTTTTTTTTATAATCAGCAAGGCTGTAAAAGTGCTGCCTGTAAATTTTTAGTAACCTTTTCATGCTTCTGTAGTCTCAGGTCCATTCCCAGGGTTAAATAATGCCTAGTTCAAGATTCTCAACACTGTCTGTAGTGGGATCACCAGCTGGAAGTGGTGCAAAAGGGCGCTTTGAAAGGTGATAATTTGCAACTACTTTGCATGTAAATAACTTTTCATTTCTTCTTCCTTTTCTATGCTGTCTTCATGGTCTTGGAAGAAATATGACTGAGGGAAGAAGTCTTGGAAGTTTATTAAATCATATGTGGTCCTGCACTAGATAAACCTTTGGGGATTCTGCACTAGATAAACTTTGTCTTGTATCCAACATAGTTGTTCTTGTGCTGAGACTTTTTGTTTTAATCACTTTCTTGTGTTTTGCTTTAGAATACCCTGTGACTGCAGCTGAGAAGTTTTGCTTGTTTGAGAGTGCTCTTGCAGGAAGTCTACCTCCTGCAGTGATACAAATGTGGTGGGCTTTGGTTTTAAATTATGAATTATTGCAATTCCTTTGATCTATATTGAACATTTTAACGTACAAAAATAAGAGGAAAAGTTTTATTTTTGTTTGACCTTGTGATGAATTCAAATGAGAGGAGTTCAAGTTTTTAAAAGAGAAGAACTAAGGCCATAAGGCCATTTAATTGCATCGTTTTCATATTTCTTTTCCCTTTTATTTCTAAATAATTTATCAGTTGAAGTTACTCTGTGTAAGAGCAAAAGGCACCCTTTCTTGAACCAACAGGAACAACTACCTACAATTGTTACTGCTTTAGATCAAGTGCTGTAGAAAATAACCAATCCTGTGTGCATGGCAACTATTTTAGAGACATCTCAATAAAAAGTATATAGAAAGATAGACAAGATGGATGGATGAACTGGGCAGAATCAAGCCTTTCAGTCTTTTTACATGGGATGTTCAGCTCACTGACACTTGAAGTTGGAGCTACATTGTGCAAATGAGTTTGCAGGATTGAGGCTTTAGCCAACAAGCTGTGCAGAAAGTAATAAAAACATCAGTCTTCATTTTGACATAGTCAGATTAAAGAAAAATACAAAACTGAGGTTTTTAAAAAGAAAAAGGGAAAAGAAGAAAAGGATAGGGAAGAATATAGCTGAAGAAAAAAGATAGCAGAAGAAATAAATTAAGCAAACAGAAAAAAACCCCACAATTTAGCAAGGAGATGGTTTTTATTTTCTTAGTTTTAAAAGACTGACACATATCTTTCTAACCTGAAGTTGGTAATTTTTTTCATTATCATAGTCTCTGTCTCTTGTATCATGCAATGCAAACCTGTTACTTGATATTCGATGGCTTGTTTAAAAGGACACTCAGTTTTGTGTTCTCTTTGCAATGGCTCAGACAAAACCATTGAGTTTTTGACATATCCCTGGAACAGAAGGTCTGCTTCTTCAGTGTAAAGGATGGGCCTTTTGCCCTGATTTGTGTTTGAATGCTGCTGCCCATACGATTCCTCTCTGCCCTCACCCCTGTCTCTTCTTGAATCATCTCCAGTTTCAATTTCCAATCTCTGTGACAGCTATTTCAGGTAAGCACTGCCTTCCAGTGTACTCCTGGCTCACTGCACACAAAAACACAGGAGAAAAAAAAAAGGATAAGGGAAAGGGCAAGACTCTTTGAAAAGAGTTTGACCATTAATTTCACTTGCAGTTATCTTAAGGGTTATTTTTAACAGTAGTACATATAACATTTTTAGGACATGTTAAGTCATCAGCAATGTCTTTAGATTTTATCACACAAGTCGATGTGGAAACCCTGTTCATGTGTTTTACATGCTTGTAAACTGTAGGCCATCTTGCTGCAAAATAGAGGGATAGGGGTAGACAACCATCACATAAAAATCTTCACCTCTAGTGAAATCCCAAGTCCTTGCTGGGTATCATTTTACTTTCAGAAAAGTCTCACTGAATTTTTCTATTGCCAGGAATGGTCGGTAGGTTTTCACAACATCTTTCCTGCAGGGAGATTTCACAGGGGTGGAATCAGAGACATGACAGAACATCCCTTCTCCTCAGCATTTAAGTTTAATCAAGTTCTTTTGCTCTAACAAACACCACTTAATTGAAATACAGGTTCTCAGAAGCTAATTTGTTTGAGGTTTTTTGCCTGGCTCACAGGTGCTGAGTTCCTATTTCTACTTGGTTTAGATACCTGAAATAACAAGTGAACACTGTTTAGGGACAGAGGAAAACAATGGGGGCAACCAGAGGAAGCTCTCCAACTCATTCTCAAATCTTCTGGCCTTGTATTTGATCTCTTTGGGGCTGGACCTTTCAGTCTGCGTCACTGTGCCATATCTCACACAAAATAATCCAAAGAAAGTCAAAACAAGTCAACTTCCCTTTATCTGCAGCACTAAAACCTAAAGATGCATCATCCTGTATGCATCCGAAAACATCCCTCTGCTGTATAAGACCAACCTCCCAGCAAAGGCTCTGATGAGGGGGCTCTGCAGTCCCCACACCTCTGCTTTTTATTTAGCAGAACCAGACATCCCCCAATGTCTGCTGTGGGTCAAATAGTAGGGGGATCAAGCTTGAAAGGTATGCAGCTATGGCCTAGAAAATTATCTGGGTGAACACTAGCAATCTATCTCCTCATGTGAAAGTAAGATAATGATAATTAGACTGAACAGTGCATCCTTTTCACTCCACCAGCACCACTGAGTACTTAAATCAGTTGGGATCCTGATGTGCTGCTAAAGAGCTTAGTCTGCCCAGTTTATGCTTTTTATTCATAACTTGCACCTTTATGCAGAGGTGATAATTTCCTAATAAATAGCAAATTCAACCACATTATACCTGTCAGACAGTTGCAAATACCTAGAGACACTATTACGCAAAAATGATTGTGTATTCTCCATTTGGGGAAAAAAACAGTGTGTGTCAGATTAATGAGGTTATGAGCAAGTGAGCAGAATAAACCAGTAAAATGTAATTAAGCCATTTAGCACTCCATAAAAACAGGAACACATAAAAAAGTAATGCGAACCACAGGGTGCAGTTACTTACCAGCCCCAGTATGTCAGTAGGACTTAAAGGGGCTCTCTTTTTTTTCCCCCCCCCACTTTCAAGGCAAAAAAACGTTCAAATCACTTTGAGCTTTTAAAGTTGTCCATCCATGTGCTATCCAATTATGCTCTCCCTCCCTTCCTGTTTCCCCCCTTAATGTCATCAGCAGAAGGACTTTTTTAAAGAAATCCCTTGATGTTTTTTCACTCTTTCCAGCTGCAGACATGCCCCTCTTCTTCAGGATTTTTTACCATGTTCTCCCTTATGTAGCAGGAGATGTAAACTCATTAGGATGCAAACACACCAACCAAAATTGCTAGTCTGTGACATACTTTGTTTTTTTGCTTCTGTGTAAGTCACTTCATTAGGGATGCCTGGACAACTGAGCCCTAGGAAGGACAGAACTGCATCTAGGGAGACAGTGAGAGGGAGTTAATATGTGTTCATTTAAGGACTGAAATATACTCTCAGAGATAACCCACAGTAGGTGCAGTTCAGTGAAGATACTTTCATTGCAGAGAACAGACGTTTCAAATAGTTGTTGTCTATCAAAGGTGGTAAAAGTAGATTTTCATTATGCATAAAGCCATTCTAAATGTCACTATGCGAGAGGAAAGGGATCAAAGGGAGAGAGCTTAACATGCTTGCAGGGTGTGTTAGATTCCCTCTAGTGGCTGATCTTCCAGAATTTAATAAATTACTATTGCCAGGAGCTAATACAAATATAGTCCCTCATTTAGCTAAAGTGGTAGATGTTCAGATCATGCTGATGATACCTGTGAGGAATTTCAGTAATGCATGGGAAGAGAAGAGGCAGGAGCGAGGAACCAGTGTGTTAGCCAAGAACTGCATCCAGAAAGGGAACTTCTGGAAGAGACGGAGGATGTGATGTGCCAGCAGTGGCTTGATGTGACAGATCAATGGCTCATGTCCTACAGAAGACTGGATGTAGTGATGGCCTGAGGATTTACATGCTTCATGATAACAGAGAGCTAAAGTGAACTTCAGTAAACCCAGAGAAATTCTTTGTCAGGTTCTCATAGGGACGAATACACAGAGGAGAGTTGGAAGTTTCTAGGTGACAAAACACAAAAAGCCAACCAAGAAGACTACACATCCCAATGCAAATAAAATAGAGTGGTTGTAGTAAAACACCAGAATGCAACACCAGGAGCTACTGAATGACATGAAAATCAAAGAGAAAACTTAAGCAGAAACAAGGTGCTGGAGGCTGTAAAATAATGCATGGCCATGCATAGATGTGATCAGAAAGACTAATGAAGAAATGGAATTACAACTAGTGATGGACATAAGAAACATAATATTTCTATAAATACAGTTCCTTTATGGGAGATAGAGGAAAATACACTCTCTTGCCTAATGGAGGCAGGAGTGGAAACATTCAGCTTGTTTCTTTTTCTAATGTTAAAAAATAGTGAGCTTGTAATTGCACCTCTGATACGATTAACAGCAGTTAATGAGAGAACAAGAACTCTGGCCAGATAGTCATAGATCAGGTCAAATAACACTTAGATACAGTTAGTGTGCTGCAGTCCTTAGGCTGGCTGAAATGTACCCTTGGAGTATTTAAGAGATTAGGATGAGCTGTTGCTGGGTAGTGATTAACTCTCTGTAGGGAAGTGTGAATTCCAGAGGCATGCAAGAGGATGGACATAATACTTACCTTTTTAAAAAAAGGAAAGATGAATAGAAGAGAAGGAGAATTAGAGACTAACAAGCTGATTTTTTGTACCTTAAGAGAGCGTAAAGACCTTCGTAGCACTGAGAGGTTGCAATGATAAGATAGAGCAAACATGGATTTATCAAGAATAAATCATATTGAAACAAGGCCTTGATGAGCAGCATTTATCCAGTGGGTACTGTGAGGAGGCAAAGGATTTGGCAAAGGATTTGTGACACCAAGGATTTGGGCCCATTCTCCTGTGTCATTCTTGTAAGGAGTCTAAGAAACTATGGCCCGGGTAAAACTGCAATCAGGGTGATGCAAAATGGAAATCAATAACATGGTGTTCCAAAAAAACCAGTGCAAGGTGCCATCTCTGTTGAGGACTGAGAACCCTGTGCATAGATGGGAACTGGGGATTAACAGGCTGCTCAGGTACATGGCAGAGGCGTGGCCTGGAACTTTTATCCTGCATTCTGGGGAGTATGCTCCAAACGTGTGTCACCAAGGCAATAGTGGCAACCTCACAGGAAGCTTGTGCTTTCTGTGGGACTGGCTCTTTTTAAAGTCTTGTTGCTCAGTTTTAAAGAAATGTGCAGGTCAGTGGGAGTTGTGAGTATGTTGTGAAGAGGAAAAAGATAGCAAGGAACATGGTTGTTCTCTAAAGTTTCAAATCCTTAATTAAGGGGCAGAAAGTTTCCAAATTCTAGATGATGCTGATGCTTTCAATGTGTGGTTTCCCTTGGCTTCAATTTTTTACTCATAACTTCTTTGTAGACTTTGAAAATTGGAAAGACCATTTTTTAATAAAATAGCCTGACCTCATACATACAGACCTTTCCTGAGTTAATTCCATCTTAGTTAACTAAAGAAACTCTTTTAGAGTAACCTCCAAGTTATTGATTGCATTTCCAAATTTAGGGGTCTAGCATAGATATTTAATTCTTTCAGTGATTAGTAAAAATGTCAACTTAAATTCTACTCTGTTTCTGACTTTTACTTCTGGATATTTTTATGTTATTTTATTATCTAAGTTTTCTTTCCTGTTGCATAAAGACACAGATCAAGTTATCCCTTAACCTCTTTGATGAATGAACTACACAACTGTCCTGGAGTGTGCAGGTTTCCTTTCCAATCCTCCAATGAATCTCACTGATTTTCTCTGAACCCTGTCCAATTTATCAATATCCCTGATGAATCACGGACACCATATTCCAGCATAAACTCCCAAACATGAAGCTCTAGTGCCAAATCCACACTTAATATAATTCCCTTCTGCTTGACTGCAGACTGGATGCCTGCAGAAATTTTCCTGTTTATTCTTCCAGGGGCTGTATTGACTCTTTTGGATGGGGCATCACACTGGCAGTCATGTACTGTTATTTATCCACTATCCTTCCTAAATGCTTTCTGGAGCAAACTCCCCCTACCCTATGTGTCCTACAGTTTTTATTGCTGGATGTATTCCTTTACATGGAGCTGTGTTACAGCACTAAGGGTTTGCTCTTTTGTCTAACCTAGCAAGTGATTTTCTTTTTTATCAGGCATTTTTGTCATTTAGATTGTGATTTTCTCTAGTCTTCAAGAACATTGATGTTTTCTCTAGTCTTCAAGAAAACTGATGAACATATAAGGGCCAAAACCTGATCACTGTAGAGCTTTGATAAAAACTCCATCATTGATGGTTTTCTAATTTGAATCCATTAAATATGTGCTGTGCTTTTTATCCATTGCTTTAAATTCTTGATTAAAGTCCCAGACCAGCCATGAGGTCATCTTGACTAGATGCTGTATATTGTTTTTGACTTTCTGAGAGGGTGGGTGCCACTCTTCAAATGATTCTGCTGTGTGACTGAGTGAAGTAGTGCTAAACACTTGGGAGTCAAAAGCAAAACTTTCACCATACATGAGAAATGCTGTGTGTTGGGGGAGGGATCAATAATTACATTTTAGTTTTGCAGTGCAGCGGTACGTAGTTCATCTTTGACTAGTTTCTGTGAAGATCAATGTGAGATTTGAGTGAATTAGTGTGGCTAAGTGTTTGCAACTCAATAGCTGTAAAATTATGATAGATACCTTAATATTACTATATTGGCTTTCTAGAACATCCCACAGAGGTTTTGGTTGTCTTCTTTTTTTTTTTCTAAATCACTTTACTTACATTCACAGCCCAGTTCTGAGTCAGAGTATGAATTTTCCTGACATATTTCTTGTGCCTTTTTATCTACTGGAACTTGAGGCATTATCCTCAATAGCACATTTATTTAAAGACTGTCATCAAAATCCCACTAATATTTATGTAATTTTCTGAAGAAATATTTTATTGTCTTCCTTGATCTATTTTTATAACTTGAAAATTAAAATATTTAGTTACACTGGGTTAATTTACATGCCCTGATTTTTTTTATTATATGTGTAAAATATCACCATGCACTTATCTAAGTGAACTCGGAAAGGAAAGAATTGCTGATATTCTCACTTTGCAGACTGACCCATTTTTTACTGATATTTGAGGAGTTAAGGGCCACAAAGTTAACATATATTTTCCACTTTGAGTGTCGAAATGCAGACAATTAGGTTTATATTTGACTTTGGCATTAAGCCCTGAGTTTCAGAAAAGTGCTGAGCCTTTTCAGTTTCCTCTGAGTGCTGGCAAGCGCCTGCAGAAGTGCACGCTGTCATCTGATAAGGACAATAAGGAGAGCATCAGCAGCATTCCTTTCTTTATCCCATCATATATAACGTGCTTGTCAAACAAAATACAGCGCGGTGAGGTAATGGCTGCACCGCACGAGCAAGTTTCCGAGCGGGAGGCAATACCCCTGGAGCAGTTCTGCTGTTCCAGGACGTGAGCCAGCAGCTCTCCGTGGCTCTGCCTGAGCCGTGCTGTGAGCGGCCGGCGTGGGGGGCTGCAATCATCCCGTGCAGTCACGGCCTGGCGCCCGCATCCGCAGCTCTTTCACGGGCTGCCCGAGCACTGCGGTGTCTCTCGGCTCAACCAAGGCCCCTCGAGGCCCCGGGCAGGAGGAGGGTACCTTTATCAGGTGCCATCCTAGCAGGGGGACGGGGTTTGGTACCCCCTGCCTGGCGGAGGTCTGCGTGCTCCTCCGGCCAGGCACGGGCACATAATGGCGCGGCTCGAGGTCCGGATGGAGATGAGGGAAGAGCATGCTGAGAAAAATAATTGAAAATGAAGCTGCATTTAAAAGTAATCAAATTACTCCTTGGGATTAAATTTTTAGAGCCAAATTTTAGCCCTCGTTCTGTGGCAGCGCGTTGGCAGGACTGTGTAGCTTGGCCCAGCTCCATGCCTGGGGTGAGTTTACTACTTTTCTGAGTAAATAGAACATATGAAGCCAGATTCTCATTGCTTTTATGCCTAAGTAAATGCACCCCTTTTTCAATTGAGTCCTCCCTGATTTATGCATATGTCCATGAAAGAAAACAGAAAGAGAATGGCTCCACAGCTACCTTGCTGGCTGCTCCTGGAGTGCTTAGGGAAAGCACTGGTAGTGAAAGGTAAGAGGGCATGATTACTTGGGGTCAGATCTGGACCTCTATTTCACCTTCAAAGTGACCATTATGATGAGGAGTGTAATCCCATTGTGGCATCTAAGAAATGTAAAATTCCATTGTTCAAGGACTCCGCCCTTAAGAGCGCCAGAAGATTTATCCTAAATTATTTGTCTTACTGCCTTTTGACACTTTATCAATGAGAGCAGTTACTACTACACAAGAGCAGGAGGAGGCTTTATAGCTCCTGTAAAGGAGAAAAAAAAAGATGTTCAGAGGGCAGATGTCATATCTCTGGTCTTCCAGACCACTGCAATTCCCAAGAGTCTAGTCAGGGAGCTGCCAGGTTTTGGTGTTCAGTAAAATTAAATCTGTCACTGAGTTGCACTGCCTGGGAGAAGATTTCAAAAGGAACAAAACACTGCAGGTACCAACCATGAAGATGATATTTTTGTGGCTTATGTCTCCAAGAGGCACCTCAGTGACCCTGGATTCTTTTCTTTTCTTGGAATGTACACACATCTGTGACACACACGGGTATGTAGTGAGGAAATTTGATTTGAGTGAGGAAATCTGATTCCCAGCCAGCATCCCTGACACCTGCATGAGGAAGCACCTTGCTTGTACTCAGTGCACTATGTGCACCCAGCCTACAGTTTTTGGGCAAGAGCTAGCAGCATGATATAGACTTCTGCAGTGAGGTCTCTCAGCATGTGAGCTTGAGTGTCACCCACAGGCTAAGGCCGCTGCTCTTAAGGAAAAACACAGGAGTGTGTGTATATGTGTATATGTGTGTATATGTGTATATATATACACACACATTTGTGTGAACATTTAAGCTGAGCTCAATTTAATAGTTAAGCAAAGAGGGATTAAACTACTGGGGACAGCATATATATAAATATATATGTATGTAAGTATATATATATATGTGTCTGTCTGTATATATGTGTGTATATATATATATATATATATACACACTTCACCTAGCCGTCACAAGTACAGCAGCCTAAGCTCTGTTGCACTGAGGTGTTGCATTATAACATATGTATCTGTCTTGCCCAGCTCTTATGCTGAGCCCCTCCACATGCTATTTGAAGATTTTTGTGTCATACATCCTACACTGTGCTCTGACAGTATCTAGGCACTACAGAGTGAGTTAAGAATGGACTGACACTTCGAAGACTGTCCCTTGCTGTTAGCTTAGCACTGTTTCATGTGAAAAATATCTTCAGGATGGCTGTTTCTTTCTCAGATAACAGACCTGCCTACCCATACAAGTGACAGCAGCATCTCTTCCACTTCAGAAAACAGAGGGCATCATTAAAATTTTGACATCCATATAGGAATACCACAAAAAGAAAACAATAAATGTAAATACCAAGGTCTGGTATATGTCAAGATTTTAATGGAACCCACACTGTCAAAGATTTCAGAACCAACCAATTGCTCAAGAAAAATATCCTCACTTCTTTACTATTCTGCTTCTTGAAAATTGGTAGACAGGTCTTAGAAGAATTAGATTTGTAGTGCCCCGAGGTGAGAGTCACCACATCTGTGGTCTCATTAGAGGACTTCTCTTGCTGCACAAATGCATCCATCAAAAGTAGTAGGAAATAATTCATGTAATGAAATTGGATGTGTTGGCTTCTTTGGAAACTTGGTTCAACATTCACTGAAATTAGAGGAATATTTTAATCAGGACCTTGGGCTTATTTTTGGTTTTGCAACATGTATTCATAAGTGACAGGGCTAAACTTTTTTAAAAGTTGTTTTCACAACACAAAAGAACTTTGAAGTAATAACCTTGAGATTGCACTAAATCTATGGGTGAATTATGACTAAATGTAAGTATTTAGGGGTATAAGAACATCAAAGTTGCCCGATCAGATCAGACTCATTCGGAAAAAAGCCACATGCATGACAAGAAATGATAGGAAATCATGTACTAAAAGAGTGCAACAGTAGAGTAATTTTCTTCCTGCCCTTCTGTCAGAAATAGCTCTTCACTTGAAGTATTTCCTTCTAGGTTTTGTTGCTCTTCTTATATAACTGTGAAAGGTCTTATTGTCCACAAATGAATCAAGTACCTGATGCCCAGTTCTGGGCTGTTCCCAAGAACCGGATACAAAGCGGATACACTGATCTGCCTCTCTCTCATTAAACTGATGGCAAAATTCCCATCATGTCTCCTGCCACTGGAAGAATTTTTTTCTGTTGAGATTTAATTCACAAACTACATCACAAAGTCAACCAAAATGCTTATATAGTTTCTAAAATTATATCAGACAAAAATTGGGAAAACCCACTAAAGTATGGAAAATTTAAAAAAACCCCTTGTTTTTTATTTTCTTTTTCAAAATTGTCTCACTACATCTTCATCAATTCATTTTTCACTGTTGAAAATCATCAGAAAACTGCTCCATTTTTAGTTAGCTTAGTATGCTCTTTAGACAATAAATCTTTAACAATTTTTTTTCTTTTGCCTTGCGGTCATGTTTTTGGTCAATCCCAATATTCCTTAATACCAGCTTCTTGCTTTGGCCAATAAAGGGGAAATATCAGTGGTTCAAGCATGCCTTTTATCTGTAGCTGTAAAGGACTGAGATTAAGACTGCAATATCCAAAATGCCAAAAATGCTTTCTATCACTGATTACTAATTAAGTAGTCCCTTATCAGAGGACATCCATTCATAGACGAAAGGAAATCTCATCATTTAAAGGGCCAGTAGTCATGAAATATAAATGAGAAGATAACAGTAATGCTATGTTCTCTTAGCATGCATCATATCCCACAGTGATTTTTTACTTATAAAACATTGAACTGATTGCATACTGTTTTGCTGTGTATCACTCACAAGGACTACTCTTGGGTAATGAAGTGTAATTAAGAGGAATCGTATCTGTCTCTTCATTCAAAGCCAATGATTTCCTTTCCCATTAGTTACACTCTGGAAATACAATGCTTTACAGACGTAATCTTTACCATTGATTTAATTGACATGGCTGTCTTCAGATGTTAGAACTGCGTACCAATGGCTGTATCATTTAAATGCTTTTTCCTAGTTCAGAAGTTAAACAAATATAAACTATATTTCTTACCCATCATCAGGACAGATTATTAGATGCAGTGCTAAGCAGCCATCCCTGCCTTTGAAGAACATAAGGTATGTGGTTTTTTTTGTTTTGTTTTTTTTTTTTTTTCTTGTGGGAAGTTTCTTTGCATTTGAATTTGAATTTGCCAAATTAGGTAATTTCGTTACATTTTTTCTTTCTTTCTTGAATTTAACTATGTTTTAGAAGCTAATGAAATATTAGAAAGACTTGGGGATATTGGTTTCTGACTACTAAGAATCTGCAATACCAGTCTGTGATGTTGAGGTGAAGAGTACAGGAACTGAAGGAAGGTTGGTGCTCCCTCAGGAGTGTGGCAACTTACATACAAGTGCTTTTCCCTATGGCTGTCTGCTGACATCTCCCAAATGGTAATAGTGGCAGCCTTTACCTCTCACTGGAAATTCAGAGTCATTTACTGAGAAATTCTGAAGCCCGGCGATGATACGCAGGTGCAACTCAGTGTAGAATTCTCTATGCTAACGTAGAGAGTAACCTAACATTTTTAAAACATGAGCTTATGAAATTGGACATGCTGTGATTTCATAGAATCATAAAAAAGCTTGGGTTGGAAGGGACCTTAAAGATCATCTAGTTCCAAACCGCTTGTGGTGGGCAGGGACACCTTGCTCTAGATCAGGTCTACTTCTTCCATTTTTATGTGACAATCCTTTATCTTGGTCTTCTATTATGGGAAGTACGTTTGAGTGAGAGAGTTAATCACCTACTCCCTGAAACGCCTATGGACAAAATACAAACTACAGGCTGAACAGGGTTTGACCAGTGGGAATCATAGGGTAAATCTGCCTTTTTAGGGCTTTTTTGCTTGCTAAGACCACTGCAAACATCAGGCATGTAGTTTTCTGCCAGTCAGCACCTCCACCACTGTGTTAATGGTCATCAAATATCAAAAATCACTTTCACCTTGGAAAATACTTGGAGCAAGAGGATTAGGACTAAACAAAACCTGAATCTTAAGGATAAATATGTAATTTACAATGCAGCTCAGAGGGAAGATTACCTGTATAGCACTTCCTGGGTATGTGTATGCACACACAGAGATGAGAATCTGTTCTCCTTCAGTCACGGTGCGCATTTGTAAATGTTAAAGACAGGGAACAGATGACTGTTTAACATGGCAAAGAACTATAAAAGCATTACTGCCTCTCCTTTCTTTTTCAGTCATTTAAATTTTTTTTAAATGAAGTATTGCAAACTGGCTTCTGAAGTCATATGGTATTTTAAATACCTACAAAGGAAAGGGATTACTCTTAAATATTGTATTTTAGAGCTCACAGGAGACCTCAGACAGTTTGTTATTCATTTCAACCTAATGCAAGCAATAACAAGCTTACTGGATAAGGTGCCTGATTTCTGAAATAGTTTGACTCTCCAATGCCCATTATTAATTGTTTTAATATATAGATTTCACTGCAATTTATTGTACAGGTCTCTTTAGGAAATCAGGATAATAGGGTTTCCGGACAATAAAAATGCCCTGGACAATATATTTTATTATTTCTCAGCTATCTTCTGTTTTGAAAATATAAATTCAAGGAACTCTTAGAAAGGAGGGATCATTAAGAGGGCAAAAATATCAGGATGGCAAAACAATAACATTCTTCAACTGTTAAGCAGTCTCTGAACTGCTAGAAATGCTTCCTGCTGTCTGCACTTTAGAAACCAAGGTAATGCTAATGATGTTTTGTATCCTCAGGATCCTCAGTAGTGTCATTAGTAAAAACTCAACTCAGCAAAAGTTCTCTGGGTAGCAGAAGGAGCAGTCTGGGACCTGGCTGCTGCCACATCCCCCAGCCTGTGCAGTGGGAGTGATGCCTTTGTGTGTCCCCTTGAGCCCTGTTTGTTCATGCACTGTCACATCCTGAAGCTGCACCAAGGCCTTGCTGGGTGCAGGAAGAGGTTGTTCTCATTAGAACTGACTGGAAAAAAGTGTTACACGTGACAAGGTCTGTGGAAGATAGGAAACATTTTACCTAAGAAATTTCCTCCTAATTATGGCAAATCAGAAAATCACTTTGATTTGTTAACTATAGAGCTTTCCTCTGTCCAGGAGCTCTGCTTTTCCCTCATGTCTAAACAACTCAGCACAGCACAATAATAGTTCAGCACTTGAGCTCTCACAAGCTACAGTGACAGGAGTAGAAATAAATAATAAATATAGCAGTCCTCACAGCTCCCAAACTATTGATGCTTGCTGATTTTGGAAGCCACAATAAAAAAATTTCTCACATTTCAAGCACAGTATAACATCAGGTTTGTAAAACTTAGGGAGATGTAAAACCCCTTGTCAACCTTTGTCCTTCTGGCACTGCTGAATTTAATAAGCCTAATCTTGAGGCATCTGACTGACTTAACCCTCTCCTGTTTTATTCTTCAAACACCACTGATTTACATGGTAGTTTGCCTTAGATGGGGCAGTTGGGCTTTGATATTTGATCCCCATGGGAGAGTTGATTAATAAAGCCTGAGAGGAAAAGTTATAACTGCAGAAAATGAGAGTGAGTGAAAGTCCTTTGTAAATGAGAGTCCTGGGATCTGCAATGATTTCTAATTACATTTCTCTCTCTGTGTGTCTCTGTGTGTGTGTAGTCAGTGCTTTGGCATGTCAATAGCTCTTAGTGCACTTTAGAAAAGATGCTCTGAACATTAATAATCTGTAGAGATAAACTATCTTGGCTCAGGTAATTGTATAAAAATAGCACAATCACCGTGTCAGAAATGAAAAGAGAAAAAGAAAATAAACCTGCAAAAAAAGGCACTATAAAAGCAGGAGACTAAGGAAAACAAAAATGATTGATATTACAGCTGAGAACTAAGTATTGTGCCTTTCTTCCTGAAGGCACAATAGCAAAAAATTAGTTATTTTTTGTGGAAAGACCCAAATTTGGGGCATCAAGAAATTTGAGAAGTAAGCTGTAGGCTCGACACTGGGGCCATGTGTCTGACCTCATTGCCATGGACTGTTCGAGAGCAAACAGAACTTTCTGCATTTTCTGTATTCCAATTCTGAAAGGGTCACTGTGTGCTCTAATAGCCCTGGCTACACAAAGCATCTGACACTTTTTCATATGACCCCACATGGCCTTTCTTAATGTGGAAATGACTGTGAATCTACCAATTACTACTGAAAACTTATAATTAGTTGTGTTACATGCATGTCGTAAGACTTCCACTAAAATTTATTGATCAGTGTTTGTAACATACACTATCAAAATTTCAATAATGTCTTTGGAGACTGAAAGTGTGGAATGCTCAAATTTTGTTGGTGACCTTCACTGAACTGACTGTAATTTGGAAATACTCTGAAATCTATAAAGGCTACACTTTGCAACCAGCCAAATGCTGAATGTGGGTTATGATTTCCACAGCATGTGAATAGCTTAATATTTTTATTTTATTTTACCTCTGATTAGTTGTACATGGAATATTAAAGCTGACTTTTTACAGTCAGTATAGCTAGGGGTATTGAAACCAGAACATAGATCTCTAAGTAGAAATCAGAAGAAAAGACACTTAATAATTTTGAAACATATGGTTAATAGGCCTATATTATTTATTTATAACTCTATGATTATTTTGTTTCTCAGTTTGTAGATATTGGAAAAGGAAACTTCAGATGGTCCTTAATTATTTTGAATTTAGCTAATGAGAAATGTTGCCACAGTCCAAACTCCAGGCTAATTATAAACAAAAGCTAAAATAAGGAAATACACCCATCCCTGTTTTCTTACTGAATGTTATTTAGAATTTTTTTTTCTATTTTCTAAATACTGAGAGGGTTGTTTTGGGTTCTTTTTAATAATTGTTCTACATCTCCAAATTTCGTTACTGCTCTCTGTGCTGTGTTTTTGAGAGACCTCAGCTCTCATTTCCACCAGAGAAATTTGGGGACAAAAAAAGGGTGAAACAGCTCAGTGTAGGAAGAAAAGGCTGACCAGAAGAGATCAGCTGTCAAAGCTCCCTCCCTCAAAGTGGGTGCCAAGCCCTTGCACAGCCCCTCTGACTGGACAGGCAGCATAGTTTGCCCTCACTATTCTGCAAGGCAGGGTAACATGTCCATCTCATATTTCAGCTTAGGAGCTGAGGAGAGGAAAGGATCAGGATGGGACAGTGCTTCAGGCTGAGCACCCATCCTGGGTTACAGAGCAACCCCTGTTCCTGTTAGATGAGCCACGTTCTAGATCTGCAATGGTCTGGGGACAAGGTGGGATGGAGTGTTGGCATGACAGACCCAGGAGGAATATGTGATACATCAGTGCAGCCAGGGTCATCTCCTGTGCCACCAGTGTGACTGGGGAATAGGGTTTTGGACCATGGGAGACAGATGGTTTGCAGGAGAGCAGGGATGATGCCTTAACCAGTGTTCCACTCCTGCTTCCAGGAAATTCCCACCCAGCAGAAAAACTGAGTATCTTTCCCACACTGCAGGGAGAGTCTGACAGAAACATAAGGTGACACATGCTTAGGGCTGGTATCCTGTCTGCTGAACCACAGATCTTCTGTACTCACAGCACTGTAGTTGGAAAAACTTTCCTTTTCCAATTCATTTAATGAAGATGGGATCTTGTGGACCGTTCTTTATACTTCAGAAATGCTGCATCTCTCATGGGCACCAGGCATTTGTGACCAGCCAGCTGAGTATGCCTCTAGCAAGAAGCTGTCTCTCAGAATTTAAAACAGATATCTGTTTATACAGATATCGTATATGTACTGTATACTGCAGTGCCTTTTTTTTTTTCCAATGCATGTTTTAAATGGTACAAGGAAAACATGGAACCCTGACAACTTTGCTGCTAATTCCATTTCACCATAGCAAGTTTGCTTGTGGTTTGATCACTGGCTGGACTTCTGACAGTTTAACCACAGTTCTGAGTGGTTCTTGGCTGTGTTGTTTGTGCTCTTCCGGGGGATTCTGTGGAAAAACAGACTGAGGGAGACAATAGGGGAAAAAGAGTTGGTTTTTTGTTTCCTTTCATTCACTGTTGATGCTCTCCAAAGGAAAACTGGCAAGAAAGGGATGAAGGTAACACAGGACTTGGCAGAAAGCCAACACACAGGAGTGCTGCAGGGGTTGAACACTGAGTCTTTTGTCCATTTCAAGTATCCCTGTTTAGTTTTGTGCAGTACAAGCTTTACAAGTTCTTATTTACATAGGCCGCTTTTGCAAAATTTCATGTTTGGACCAGCAAAATTTCATGTTTTCTGTTGTTCACATCAGTCCTGATGAGCACATCAGCATCTCATATATTATCCTTGTCACTGGAATTACTCAGTCTATCTCTAAGTAGTTAGAGGACAACTGCTCAGCCTCAGCCACAGTAGACACTGAATGTTTGCTGTGATAGCCACTGCTTAGGTGTTACTGACTGACACTGGATTCACACTGTGGTGCATGAACTGCCTTACAGTGACAACAGGGCTCTGATCCCTGAAGTCATCATTCTGTGTCATTTGTCCCATATTTGGTGGCATTGCTGAGGATCAGCACTATTTAAGCTCCCACCACCAGTCCTCCTTGTCAACTCTGCTTCTGTCTCCTTAATGCCTCATGACCTTCTGAATTCTTCAGCAGACACAGGGCAGATGCATGATTTTGGCAACCAAATGGCAACCATCCACCAGAGTGGGCACTTCAAGTTTGTGGTAACTGGCTCAATTACTGTAGCACCTGCCTTTTACAGGAGTTGTCACATTCCCTCTGAGTTGCAAGCATGGGTCGTTCTCATCCAGGCATTTAATATGAGTCTATCCAAGGTCTATGGCTGGGTCTATTCAAGGACTTTGAAGTAAATTGTATTTCCTTTCAATCTCCTAAATAATAGAAATGAAGGGTAATATATTGTTATGTATAAATTATCTTAGAAAGACATATTTTGACTTACACTCTACTAATAATATAGTGTAAGTAAGGTGTGTGCAGGGGTGTGCAAAGGTGTAAAAGGGTGTGCAAGGCTGTGTAAGGGTGTTTAAGGGTGTGCAAGGGTGTAAAAGGGTGTGCAAGGGTGTGCAAAAGTGTGCAAGGCTGTGTAAGGGTGTAAAAGGGTGTGTAAGGGTGTTTAAGGGTGTGCAAGGGTGTAAAAGTGTGTAAAAGGGTGTGTAGGGGTGTGTAAGGGTGTGCAAGAGTGTGCAAGGGTGTGCAAAAGTGTACAAGGGTGTGCAAGGGTGTGCAGGGGTGTGCAAGGGTGTAAAAGGGTGTGCAAAAGTGTGCAAGGGTGTGTAAGGGTGTGCAAAAGTGTGCAAGGGTGTGCAAGGGTGTGCAAGGGTGTGTAGGGGAGAATAGGTTTTGACATGAATTCTGTCAAGGTATTTATAGAACTGTTAGAACAGATTTTACAATAGTTAAAACAGAATATATGTTATTCTTAAATAAATGAAGTCCATTTAGTTCATCATCATTTTTAGTGTTGCAAATTAACGTAACAATGACAACTATAGTTGTCACTGACTTAAACAGCAGCAGTTAATCAGTGTTGTTAATCATTATTAACACATAATTCATAATGATCAATCATGCTTGACTCTAGGATCATAGTGGGCTTGTATTAAATAAAATATAAATGTATAAGGGCATTAATAACTGTCCAAAAACTGGGAAAATCGGGCTCCCATTTTCCATTTTGATGTAGTGTTGTGAGCTATTTCTGTCGTGCCTCTGAGTTTGTTAGGACTTGTTAAATTTGAATTCATCTTGACAGGTAAGATTGCTGCATGAATATGCAAATGGCATAAATGCCCCATGTTTGTCTAAGGTAGTAGCTCATCTCACAGTCTGCTGAGTCAGTCAGGCAAAACTCTTTGCTCAGCATTGAACTGGTGCATTGGCCTGGCAATTCCCCTCTAACTATCTTCTTACGGCATACAGAACTTCATGAAAAGTAGCCTGTGGTTTTCAAGATGACTCTCAGTTCCTCTCAGCTGCTGTGCTCAAAGTTGCTTGAATAAAGGCTAGTTCCAAGGTGGACACCATGCTGTGGTTTATGCCTATTGCAATGCTGATGTCCAGGAGCACAAGAACCTCTGAAAAGTAGTTTTGCAGGCTGCAAGTTACCTGTATGCCAAAAGGCCATGCTCTAGACCATGTTTTGGTTTGGAGTTTTTTAACAATTTCACTGTTTATATACTCATTTGCCTCTCTGTAAAGTAGAAGAGCAATGACATAAATTAAGTACTTTTTCAAAAAGCTTTGGAGTACTTCTTTTCAAGTTAAATGTGCCTGGACATTGTAATGAGTCTTCTTTGCATCAAAGTTAACTGGAGTGATGGTGTTTGTCTTCCAGAGTCACCTTCCCACGTGAGGAAGCCCTGCTTTCCTGGGATGGCTGAGCACCTGCCTGCCCATGAGATGTGCTGGGTGACTTCCTTGTTCTGCTTTGCTTGTGCACATGGCCTTTGCTGTACCTGCCAACCTGTCTTTTTCTCAACTCGTGATTCTTCTCAGGGTTACTTTTCTGATTCTCTCCCAGGTCCCACTGTGAAGGGAGGGGGTGAATTTAGTTGCCAGCTGAGGTTATAGAGTCATAGAATATCCTGAGGTGGAAGGGACCCACAAGGGTCATCAAGTCCAACTCCTGGCCCTGCACAGCACACCCCCCAAGAATGAACCCATGTTTCTGTGAGCATTGTCCAAATCCTTCTTAAACTCTGTCAGTCTTGGTGCTGTGACTTCCCCAAGGAGCCTATTCCAGGGCCCAAACAACCCTCGGGGTGAAAAACCTTTTCCTAATATCCACCCTAAACCTACCCTGTTACAGCTTCATGCCATTCCCTCAAGTTAAAACATGACACCATGATTCAGACACATATTGTACCCCAAAACAAATCAATTTGTTTTATTTCCGCTTGAAGAGTGAAAAGCAAATAAATATTTCAATTGAAATTAATTTTAAATTTTTTAGTTTGCTCTAAGGGAAACGGGAGACAACACTGTGTGCATGTCCATAATGAACTTCAGTAATACTTAGTTCAAAATGAGCGTTATTACAGCATACAACAGTGCTCAGAGAAAGCCAACATTCAACACAAACAAAATAAAAGCATTAAAGTTTGAAAGCTGTATTATTTCTAGACAGAGGGTAAAGACCCACTGGAGAAGTTGCTAAGTGCCCTGGTACTGCAAAGAATGTTTGAAAGTGCTTTTTTCTTAACCAAACACAATATTTCAAAAGGAGCAAACCGCTTTTAAATTCCTCCATGAAATGAAAGTCTCTTCAAGGGTAGTTTGGCAGAATTAAACCATTAATTCATCAGATTTCAGCAGCGTCTGATCTCTGAATAGTATGCAGACTGTTTTCTGCCTGAAGGACAAGCAAAGCCATGTGACTCCTGCAAGAGGGTAGAGCTTAGAGGAGAAGGTGAAATTGTGCTGCATTTACCTCAAAACAGGCCAGGTAACAGGGCTCCATCCATTGTTATGTAATGAATTCAAAATTAGTCCTCTTGCCACAGGTGTATTTTCAATCTTTTTTTCAATCTTTTTTTTCATCTTGCCAAATTTTTTTTCCTGAGTTTGAGGATCCCTCATGAAGCCGTTATTTTTATGATGCTGCATTACTTGTCCTCTGGGAAATCACGCCTTGCTCTACCAAGGGCACAAGTTCACTTTTCTGCTTCAGTCCAGTCCTTGGCCATGTGTCTCTCCTGTCCTATCAATGACACTGCTATTTTTGTGACTGCTGTGCTCAGAGAAGGTGCTACCAGTGCAAATGATTTCTCTTTGTGCTGCAACCATGCACAAATCCTGAAATCTGAGACATGGGAGTTCTGGGAATAAGATTTTAATGTGCACCTTTTTTGTGTGCTGCCTTTATTCCTCTGCACATTCTTACTGTTTAACTGTGCTAAAATGATTTATTACCTAAATCAAATTAAGAATGGTTCCCATTTTGTCCTTCAATTTTTTGCTCAGAATGACACTTAGAACTGGAGGCAGGTGAGCAGAAAATACTTGAAAAAAATATTCCTATTAGAAAAATACTTTAAGTGTCTTTTTCCCTGATTGTTAAATAAAAACCATCTGCAAACAAATTCCAAAAAATTTCAGCAAAAAAGTAAGCTTGAAATTAACTGAGATAAAAGAAGGTCATATTAAAAAAATATATTAATAAAAGATTCTATTAGGTGTTTGGAAATTGCCTCCATTGTGCGGTTTTGTTTTAAGGATTAAAAAAAGCTCCTCAACTTCAGCATTTAAATTTTTGGGTTCTGGCCTCTGAGGGAAGAATCACATTCTGACTGCCTTGACTTCCTGAAGAAAGTGTGGGAGGGGTGGGACAAGGTACAGTTGAATCCAAAGCAGCTGAACTGTCAACAGGGAGATCTGCTGTGGAGGGGATGAGGAAAAACCTTGTCAGTGGTGGGTAAGTACTCTGTTGGTTTGGACCTTCACCCAGGGTTGCAGAGAGGCTCCTTTGTCCAGCTGGAGCCCTAAAGAGTATCACCAAAACATTTTTTTTTCATGCTTTGGTAATGAAAGACTGAGCAGGGTTCACTGCTGGGTTTGAGGAGGGCAGCAGCAGAGGTACCAGTAGAGGTGTGAGCCTCGGTGCTTGGGGATTCTCACTCAAGGGGAGAACAGCTCCCTTCAGGCTGAAGTGGTAGCTGGTGTCTGGTTTTGAATTGCAGTTGCAGACTGAGAGGCAAGTGCTTCCTGTAGCCCCTCTTTGCAATGCTAAATCTTTTATTGTGTCCAGCTCTCTATCACTCAGCTCTCACAGATGCAAGATGAAGAGGGCAGAGTCTCTTTCTAGGCTCATTTGTTTTCAGTCTGATTTATTTATACTGGTCACTCTCCTGTTGATGAACTATTACTACCAAGATACAAAGAGCAGAGTGAAGGACTCATCAAGATTGATACTTTCAAGAATACTGGATTGTAAATATTAATGTATGTGTGTGTCTGCCTTGTCTGATGTGTTTGGTTAACAAACTAGTTGGTTTCTGAAATGCAGTGAACCTATACGTATTTCAGGATGCTCCTGTGAAGAAAACTTGAGTGGAGCTTTAAAAAGACAGCCAAATTACTTTCTTCTAAAGAATTTCTGTGGCCCTGAATATAATAATCAATTTATTTCCCTTCTGTTGTGTTTTCCTTTGCAACCCTTTGAGTTTCATAAGCAGGACAATGGTGATTATTTTAGGGGCAGATTGTAAATGCAAAGGTTTTTTTTACAATTGAAATAATAAAGCTCTGTAACAAATGGCAGGTGAATATCCTAAATATATAGCTAATAAAATTTAAAAAAATAGAAATTAAAATTTTAATTATATATGAATTTTTATCTCTAAGAAGTCAGTGATTAACTTAGGAGTACACCAACCTATATTAGTGTATATGAGAATGAGTGACATGGTTACATTGACACATTGCAGGCATGAGGAATGTGTTATGTTATATTCCTCTATTCCTCATGCCATTTAGGAGGGGACACAAATTATTTTAAATCCCAACAATGGTAAATTAATGCATTTTACTTGCATAAGAAGCTGCAGGCATCTGTTTCAGTAAAATACATATATCTATATATGCAGCAGAATATGAATAGTTATTTTTCAGTCTTTGTTAAAGTTTTGGTAAAAAATCTTAGCTATTCAAAACTGAGAGGTCTTGATAGCCAAAGCCAGGAATGAGAACTGTAAAAATATGTGTATTTCCTGTGTGTCCTTCTGCTTGAGTTACCAAAAGATAATTTTTCCCAGATATCAGCTTGCTGTGGGTTATTTCAAAGTTTAGACCTCATAGGTATCCTGTGTAATCTCAGCATTTCATTGCATTTACAGGGAGATTGAATGATCTGAAAATGTAGTTCAAGGGCTAGTCTTCAAAAATTCAGGTGCTTCTTATCTAGGGCCACTTATCAGTTAATACTGATAAATATTTACTTTATAAGATTCAGGTGCTTGGAGGGAAAACTGTGTGAATAGTATGTGAGTAGCATCAACAGGAAAACTTTGTGTTCCCATATTCATGTTGGATGCATTTTGCCCCCATCCTGAAGACCTCTCTCCATTCTATTCCCTGCAATTATAATTCAGTTATGACTCTCATGATATCCACTCTCACACACATCGATTTTGGGTTCTTGGTTGTTTCAGTTTTTACAGAGATAGGGTGGTTGCTAGTCACCTTCCTTTCCACCCTCTTTGCTGTCCTAGTCACAACTGCAGACCCCTGACAGGTTTTGAGTAAGAGGGACCTGCAATATCTATATAAAATCTGCAGTATAGCTTGACCTAGATTTCATTGTTATTATCATTTATTCAAACAGCCTTCCTCACTGCTGAGTCCCTGCTTTGACAATGTGAGCTGAAAAATGTCCATGGACATTTCCAAGGATGTAGAGCAGGAATGCTAAATTCCTCATGTTATTGCAATAACAGAGAGGGGTGAAGGAAGCATAGATAGCACTTTTATTATTGAACCAAGGTGAAACAGTCGCGGTGTTCTCTGCTGCTGTGTTCCTGTCAGGAACCAGCTGCTGGGGTGTCCCAGCATGACTTTGTGTCTGCAGCCTCCTGAGAAATGCTGTGACCTGGTGAGGCCAGTGTGGCTCAATGGGGGCACTAAGGAAACAGGTGGCAGAACTCCTTAACAGCTTCCCTACATAGCCCTGCAACCCCATCTGGTTTGCAGCTCAAAGACTGCTGCTTAGACTTGGGATTCAGAGGTAAGAACACACTCGTTTTTTCCTTACCTGTAATCACAAAGAGACCACCATTGCTGTGCCTGGAGCTCTTTCCACACCCAAGCCCCATTTAAATTGGCATTTGTTAGGTTATTTGAAGAGCAAGACACTATCACCTTACAGTAATTATACCTTGGACATGGTTAGAGATAACCTCAGTTATCAGTCATCCGTGATGAATGATGAATTATAAATATTACTTTATTTCAAGGGGGCTGGCTGGTTTTTGTTTATAAACAAACAGCAGTCATGAAGGTGTTTTGACATCTGCCATTGCTGCAGCATAAGTTTCCAAGAACTTCTTGCTATACTCATTGTAAAACACTTTGTTATGCTAAAATGTATTTCCTCTATTTAAATGCAACTTAAGAGTACTCTTTAATTTCATTGAATTCTTCTTGAGTAATTTTTCCATTTAACTCTTGTGATGTAATAATCTAAAGAAAAAATCTTTACGTTCTTGTTACAGCAGGGAACAGGTTTGAAAACTGAAAGATCTGGTTCAGGTAATATCCATGAATCGATTCAATGAAGTTTTGAGTGAGGTGTCAGGGGTTTAAGGTTGGTTTATTCTATATGCCTAAATTTATGCACATTTATAGTTATATTTTGTCACATGATTTATCAATGTCCATTACCACATTTTGCTTTTAGCCTAATGTACTATCCTTGCTTTTAAGACTGAGTGTTACTTTGCATAAAAGTGGTCTCATCCAGACCTTCCCAAGCTCCTTTTTCCTTCTGGGTCTCATTCTATCTAGAGAGTAGGGTTAGATGGTTTGGTTCAGAAAAGCTTTTACAGACTGAAGAGGTTAAAAAATTTTTGCTCAATTTCTTGTTGAATAGGCTTTTAATTTTTAAAAAAATTTGGAGCTGGCAGAGCCTGCTATACTGACAGGGTCTGAGGCTGCCGTTTGCTTTGCTGCACACAAGCAAAGGTGCACAAGACGGCAGAGCAGAGTTTGGGTGAAGGTTTGTGAGTTCCTATTTTACCTGAATGTGTCATGCAATCCCATTAAAAACTATAATTAGGGGCCAGAATCTGGACTTTTTTTTTATATTACTATTAGTCTTGTTCCTAAGTTATCCTCTTTACTCTGATAATCTTCTCTACTTCCAAAATATAGGAAGTGCTATCAGGCACAGGAAAGAGTGGCAGAGCTTAGTTGTCTCATGCAAACAACAGGATTCCTTAAATGTATTTATTTCCAAAGGATTCATACAGAAACCACTGAGACCTAAGGATCTGGGCACTTATCCTGTTTCTGAGTCCAGATACATCCAGAAACCTGCCCTAAGGCAGACCCATCACTAGCTGTGTCGAACTTCATGACCGCTCATCTGTGAGCTACCCCCTACCTTTTTCTCTCAGGACAATCTGAGGATGCTGGCACAGAAATTCAGCTCCCTTTCCTTTTCTAGAAAAGTTCCCATTGATAGTGAAATAAATCACAGAGAAAATGATACTGCAATCTCTCTTCTTCGTCCTAAACATGTTTATCCTTGTATTGTCTCCTACATGACAATAGCTCCCAGAGTAACTATACCTAAACAAATTAAAGGTATATGAATACTCTTCATACTATAGTGAGTTTGGAAATAGGAAATTTTTGCTATAAGTATCCTCATTCCAAACTTGCTTTCTTCTAATCTCTTGTGTATGCTGCCATACTATAGAAAACATTAAAGTAAATTTAGATAATAAGAAACTAATATGATCCATTTATGGGTCAAATAGTGAATTTAGATGTTCTTTTTAAGCTCTTAATTGTTTTTTCGAAGTCATGCTACGGAAAGACATAGAAGAATACTTGGAACAGGTGCAGTAAGATAGACTAAAAGCTTTCAGATAATTTATATACATTTTTCTTGGCAAAAAATATACATCACAGGCCAATAATATTTTAATTGGCTTTTTGGAACCCAATACCATACATGTGCTATAGCCAGACTTAAATGTTACTTTAAATTAATATGAAGAATAGGCCTTATTTTTAGATCCAAAGCAACAAAATCATGATGGACATCATTTCACTTTGAGTGCAATTGTAAGACTCTCCAGTCTCACAGGTAATAAATAATAACTTGACAAGGCTCCACTTCATGCTATATGAAAATAATCATTATGAAAATCAAGCTCTTAAATTTCATCTTTAATTTTCTTTCCTTTCTTTTGGTAACAGAATTTTGTTGATTTTGTTTCTAAACTCTGATTCTGGAGTTCAATGCGGCTCATTTGGCATTTCATAGTTAGGAAATTCTTACATTTTATTTGTTTCCATAAAGATTGATATAGGAAGAGAAAATGCTACTCTCTCCTATACCCTGCACATGTTAACTGATTATGTAGTTGAACTCTATGACCTATTTATCTTCCTGAAAGAAACAGAAATGACTTTGTCACAAGCTACAGAATATATGCAGGACTGCACAGTGCTCAGTCTCTACTACATTCTGAACAGTGATATATTTTAGCATCTAATATTTATGTTCATTTCAACTTATATTCTCATTTTTCATCTGCAGTGCCCTTGGTGATGGTAGAAATTGGTTTTATTACAGATTCCTCTAAAGGACATCCATACTTGGAGGAAAAACAGGGAGGGGAAAAGTCATCCAGAGGCATGGGCTCCAAATTGATATGTCAGGGAGGTATATCCATGAATTTCCTGTTGAAGTAGAGTGATCCATAATCCTCTCTTGTATTATAGACTTATAAATTACCTTCTTTTATGGTATGTCATTTAACTATACATTTCTTTGTATAAAAACTCTGGTTTCAAGCCTAGGCTGGAACCCTCAGTGTTGTGGAGGTCACCCTGGGAAAACAAAATAGATAGCAGTCTTGATAAGCAAAGGCTCCCCTTCCCTCAGGCACAGGCATGGCCGTGGCTGCCACAAGTCCCTGGGAAGGCTGGTGGCGATATTTGTTCCTGTTCCGTGGGGCGAGGCTGACACTGCCATCTGTCACTCACTGCCTTGCTCAGCTTTCACGTTTGTGCCTCGTCTTGCTTTTTCCCCCCACATGGCCTCCCTCCAGGCTGCTGCAGCCTAAATCTTAGCATTCAGGTGCTATTTTTCCTGTGTCTAGCCTGTGAGCCTGCATCTCTATGAAACCTCCAGCAGGCCCTTTTCTCCTCCTCACTTTTACAAGAGACACATTTTGCGTAAGACAAGGTTCAGTATGTGCCAGGAAACAGATGAAATAATAAAGCATCCTTCTAATGCCGTATAAAGTTGGGGTAAAGGTGTAATGAAGGAAAGAGTAATTAAAGGGGAAGAAATGTTCTACACTGAGTGATCTTCTACATTCAAAATGACTAAAAATACCACATCAATTCTTCTATAGCTGTAACATTTTTGTAACACAGGCCCTATTAATCTGACACTTGGATAAATTGCCAAAATCTATTAAATATACATGAAACTGTTTTGCAGTATATTGAAAAAAGCCTTGCCCTTTAGAACTCCTGCTTCCGAGATAATAATTTGGTGCTTGCTAAACATTTCATACATGTTTTAAACTTCTACAAGCTGTTTTCTTCTGAGATGAAGCTTCTGAGTTTCTTTAGTGTCTCTATATCTCACTGTGGAGAAGGAAAACAGACAGGAAGGTACCGTGTATAATCAAAAGCTATTTACGAGAAGGTGAATGAGAGAGTGAAAGAAATTCCAGGACTTCCGATTAAATTGAAAAGAATTCAAGCTTGCAGTCAGTGTGCCACTGTTGGCCACACGCAACTGGTTTTTTTTCCATGGGAAAAGAACCTCATTCCCCCAGTGTCTTGAAATCAGGTCAGAGGTGGCGTCTGGGGCTCCAAGGACAGCCAGAGTCCTGGTTGCTGGCAGCTTTGGTCCAGGAGAAATCCTGTGACGTTTTCCATTTTAGGAGGTGGCACCCCACTGTCAGCCACATGCGCCTGGATGCGCACGGTGGCCATTTTCCATGGGAAGTAAAAACTCTTTCTCCCAGGGTAAAAAAAAATGTGATATTCTGAAGTGCAAAACTTAAACCTCACACCACTTCCCACTCTGGCCTTCAACGTTTGCTCTTTTTCACTGTGTGCAGGTGGGGAAAATAAATACTGATTTCCAGGAGTTGTGCAACTCTCAAGTCATTTTTAAAGCCTATCTGCACAGAATGCAGGTCTCAACAACAATCTTTATCCTACAGAGTCCCTCAGTAATAACTAAGTATTTTCTAAAATAATTGCAAGTCATAACTCCGCAAAAGGTGAGGGTACTAGATGAACAAAGACAATGAATTAAATTTTTTCATCAGTTTTCTTGTTGCCTTTCCCACCCCACCCCTCTCCCCATCCCAAGGGGTTTTGCAACCTGGATTATTTCAGTTCATGCCCCTAAAAGTTGCATCAGTTCTATGAGGAGGAGGCAGTCTAGATGAGATACAGATGCAGAACCAAGCTGCAAAAGTGATAAAACCGAGGCTATTTTAAGCCAGGTTTGCTGCTAAAGGACACTTAACACTGGAAGCACGCCACTAAATCTCCAGAGCCTTTGTTCAATCTGTGTTGCATGTTATTTCATCTCCTTTACACTCATCTGTGCTGCATACATAAGGGTCACTTTGGAAGAAAACATTGGTATGTTTAATGTCACTGCTCTGTTAGGGGGAAACTGGCACAAAACTCTTGCATTTCAGTATATCAAAGATAAGTTGTTTTCCCCTTCCAGTGCTGATTAGTAGGAAAGTCCAGAGGTGACCCTGTCTGGTCTCCAGCACTTAATGGTTTATCACGGGGTGCTTCAGCTCTGTCTAGGCTTTCTAAATCACAATACTCAGAGAGGATGCAGGATCTCTCAGGGGTGTTTGTTACAAACTGACTGCTTGCACAACTGCAACAGAATTCCAAACACCAAACAATAGGCAAGAAACAAAAATACTATTTTTAGCAATTCCCTGTGAAGAACTGGGGAGGAGTTGCACAAAGGAGGAACCCACACAGCCAAATGCTTGATGCAGTGCTTGAACAGGCAGCATTCTCTCTATTGTAGGGAAAAGTTCAGATTTGTGCTGTCAGGCTGCCTGGCAGAAGCTGTGTAAGGGCAAGGGGGTTCTCTGTTGGAACAGCATGGGCTTGGGGTGCTGGTGAATTATTGAGGTACAGAGGTAAATTAGAAATACTGCCAGGAGGCCAGTGAGTGTTCCAGGTAGTTATTTTCAGTACAGGCAGGACCTGACTGACTGCAGGCTTATCTTTCCAACTTCACATCACACTGTGAAACACTTTGTGCGTACCTCAGCTGTACCTGTTTCTGAAAATCCCAGGCAGAAAGGAGAATTGCAGTGCTTTGTGGCTGCCATAGCTTCTTCTGTGGCTACCCAGCTGCTGCAGGGAGGAGAAAAACCTCTCCTGTGCTGCCCTGCCCTGCAGGCAGAGCCTCTGAGGAGGATGAGCTCAGCCAGGTGCCAGTGCAAAGGTCAGGCCTCGAAATTTCTGCATATACAGTAAAATCCTCTCAGCAGCAGACCCTCCTTGTGCACTGCAGATGGTTCAGCTGCAAGTAGTGCCTCCCGAGCCCACAGGGAAGACTGGAGGGAAAGATACGGTCTTCTGCAAAGGTGTGCTGGAGTGTAGGCTGCAAGCCAGATTTAAAAACATGAACTATAATGGTTTAGGGCATGGCCTTCAGCAAAATAAAAATGAGATGTTCAGGAGAGAGCTGTGATACCATGAGTTGCATGTCTGATGGAAGAAAATATGGTCCAGATATCAATCATCTTGGTCCTTATGTAACTCGTAATTCTTTTCAGACTGTATTCCTGCATAACAGGGCTAACTAATTGTATTCTCTAAATTAAACCAGACAAATTCTCACCCAATATGAAACCGTGATGATGGGGGAGTTTAAGTTATGGTAGTTATACTTGTGTTTAGGGTATGTATTCTAAAATAAGTAATCTAAATGAAATACAGAAAGACCTTGTACAGGAAGGATCCAAAGAAAGCAAGGAGTAGAATGAAGATTAGGAGTAGAAATGAAAAGGAAGATGAACAGATAAAGCAGTCACTAGAAGGCAGCGTCATACAACTTTGGAGAGACATGCAGCAAGGCTGAAGCAGAAAAAAAGAGATATGGGAAGAATAAAGAACAGGGAAGGTATGGGAAAACAGATATTGTCCATATAGCATGTGAAGAAGTAATCTATGTCTAATATAAAATAAGGCCTAGAAGAAAGACAAATATCTAAGTGTATCAAAGTCATAACAAAGAATCACAAGAAAAATTAAATATTGAAGAGAGCTGTAGGAAGTAAGAGAATAAACAAACTGTAGAAACACTATAGGGATTTAAAAGATTTTTTTGTGTCTTCCTCATTAAGCCTCATCATTAACAGGAATACTGTGTGGTCTTATTTACAGCATCAGTACACTGCTGCTGTAAAATCTTCTCCAATACTGTATCAGCAGCAGCAGCTGCAAGTAAATTTGAAAGCTTCAGCAGAGCAGTGCAAGGTAAAGCCACAGTCAGCCATTGCTTTCTCTCCTCTCCAAAGATGCTGATCCTTTGGACTTCAGCAAAGTTCTCCTCTGCTGAGGTGCCTTTGAGACTCTCCAGCATCTTCATTGGAAAAACATGCAGAGCAGGCAGTCAGAGTAAGAAGAAGCCTATTATGGTAATGATTGATAAGGAGGAGAAGAGGAAAGCAGACTGCTATGGAACCCATGTTTGCTGATCAGTGCGGAAAATAATGGGATTAATACTATAATCATAAAATAGGGAGATGGCTAATAACAGAAAGAGGAAAGGATAGAATGGAGGAGGGTAAGTGGGAACACTTCAAATAATGGGAATAGTGTATGAATTCAGAGAATAGATACCACATGTAAATGAACCTTTTGGAGTAAGATAAATGCTGCCATACACTGATGTCAGTTTTGACAGTAATAGTGATTAGTGTGAGTCGATAATTGACAACAAGGAACTACAGCCAGAGCAGAAACTGTCTGCACGAAAGTCCTGTGACAATATTACTTAACTCAATTAGCTCAAATTACAGAGGTGTAGCTGAATAAGCAATATTATGAACTGTGACTCACAGAAGCATTTCACTCTGGGAAGGTAATTCAGAATCTACTAACTAGAAGCTAATAGCCAGCAGGAGCACATGCACAATTTATGACTTTCATTTAAACGGGACTGCTTAACACAAAATAGCTACTTTAAAAATGAGAGTGCTTAAGCCTGTTTTAACACCTTTCTCAGCACTAGAGAAAAATCTGTGTTAAATCAAAACCATCTTTACAACCTGTAAAACTCTCATGTTTTGCTATTAGTGTTGACAAAAATAGATGCAGCATCATCAACATAGATACTTCCTTATGTCAGAAAGGTGCTATTAGCTTTACTTCAAACATCAGCTAAGCTGTGGTTTGAAAGAGGTACTAAAAATATTTCTGAGTACAGGTTGTTTCATCTAACATCTGACATTGGCTACCAGGTTCAGCTTTCCTACCACATTGATCCAGGCAGGGTTTCTACTGACTCTCACATCTATTAACTCAAGCAGAGTCAGGTCAATTGAATCTAAAGGTGAAAATATTAATATAGCAGTGAGAGCTTTCTCTGAAAAGCTCTTCAAAACTTACCCCAGAAGAAAAAAATCCCTCTGTATTTATAATTGCCACTTCACATTCACCAATCACCTCATGTACACAAATCACATTTCTTAAAGCAGGATAATTTTTTCTCATCAACTGTCACGTATATCCAATCTGAGAAAGTCATTGCTTCTCAGGTGGTCTTCAAGGAATATGAGATGTCCTTATCTTCTCTTCAGATTCTTGCCTCCACATTGCCAGGACTTGGGGGAACTTGGATAGGGGCAGACAGATTGTTGATTTGTGAAGTTTTCTGCTTTCAGTTCTCTTCTCATGGATCATTGCCCAAACTTTCTCTCACCCATGTTTTGTGCATGCCGCATGTGAGAAGATATTTTTTGGTTTAATAATGGTATGAACTGAGCCTTGAGATTTCACAAAGAGTTGTGTGGAGCCATATGCAATGCTGAGAGAGAATCAGATTGTCCTCAGAACATCTGCCAGATGTGGCATGCCCCAGGGCTGCCATCCCATTGATCCCATCAACTGACCGTACAGCCTGCCGTGTACTTCAGTAAGTCCAAGTAGATGACATTAGAGCACATAGTATTTCCTGCAGTCCACTTTCTCCTTGGTTTGCACTCATTCTTGTGCTTAAAATTGTAATCCCTGCTTTGAATACACACCTGAAATGATGACAGCATAACCTTCTTGTTTTCAAGTATGAAAGACCTCTGTTGTTGAAAACCCCACAAAAACCTATAATATTATGTCACAGATGTGCTTCTTCTCATTTAATAACTTCTCCACAAAGTCTCTCTTATAACTATTGCAGCTGATGTGGCATTATCTCATTTTGAAGTATTGCTCAGAAACTATTTTCATGTAGTCTTTCTGCCACACTAATAGCTTAGCAAAAAAATCTCAAAACAACAGGTTAAAAGTGTCTAGAAGTCTTTAGTGGAATATAACACAACATGTAGATCAAATCTAGGTTGAGAAAAATTTCCAGAGCTGGACGTCTAAATATATGTAATCATTCAGACCTAAACTACTGATAATTTCCATTGTAAAAAATCACAAAAATGGATTTTGACACCTATGTCTTAATGGCTACCATGAGGCCTCTTTACTCAGTATTTGGAACATTTAGACATCCAAGGAGGGACTTGTTTCTGCACTTTGAAGTTCCTCAGGTGCCTGAATTTGCTTCTCAGCATTGTCTCAGCAATCCTGACCAGACTCTGACTCGCAGCATCAAGGATGCGTGCAAACAAGTTGGTGTTCAGACACCAGGCTTTGCCTTAGTCCCTGTGGAGCTTATTCTAGCAGGAAGGGCCCAAGTGTACCTGCTGGTTTGATTGATTTAGGCTTCTGAACTGAGACTGGAATTAGGGATTGCCAAATCAGGGAGATGGAGATCCTAGTCCAATGTATTCCCTGCACAAGGATTTTAAACACCCGTGTGTCACCTTCCAGAGTACTGACCTTGAGGTTAAAATGCTCTAAATCGGTGTCAGTAAGATTGCTGGAAAAACTATGCTGTTGTGCAAAGAATGCCGAAAGCAGACAGAGTCTTGGCAGAGAAAGAGTTCTGCTCATAGCCTGTTTTCACCCACCTGGGAGGAAGGGAACTGGGATACATGCTGCTGTGATCCACTGCTCCAGTGGCTCAAAAAACTCAGAGGAGCTCATGCATTTTTCAGTGTTGACTACCCTTGTTTTGCAGGTGATGAATTACAGACCCTTTAGCAGCTATGACACTCTCTCTAATTGTGTTTCCTCAAATTAGCTCAGAGCTCTGAGAAACTGGCATGCAGTGAGACAACCCAGTGGGAGTGTGGGATTTTCCTGCCCTTGCACGGTGTACAAATACAGACCCTTTTCTACAATCCTTATGAACAGATAGCCAGCTCCTTGTCTGAAGCTGGTCGGAATAGATCCAGTGACTTCAGCGAGACTGTGCACACTCACATCAGCTGAGAATCTGGCCTGAAGTATTATTAAATCACGCATTTCTGTTCCATAAGCAGCCATGTCCTGCTGAGATGATGTGCCTGATTCATGGGGCCTGTTTTGCTGCGGAGGGCAGTTGATGGGCAAGATAACCAGTAGTCAGATCATTAAAACACAATTAGACAGAAGGAAGCCAGAAATTCAGCCGCAATCCTCCCTCTCCATTTTGTGCCCCACCATACGCTGACAATTCCTGCGGACAGCTGGAGACACACGAGGATGTTACCTCCTAGCTGCCGTGCCATACCTTCTCCAAGGAGAGCAGCAGCTGAAGAGCAGATTGCCTTCCTGAAAATGGGACATCCTGTCAGCAGGGAAAAGCAAACCGAACAAAAGGTCTGTGTGAAAATAATGCAGTCATCCTCCAGCTCAAGGTGTATTCAGACCAACTCTTCATTAATTCTTTCAGATAAGTGGTCCAAATAAAAGCAAGCAATATGTGAAGCAGCAGGATATATGTGGTTATTTATGGACTTCTGTTCATTCCTAAACCAAGGCTTTTCTTGTAGGCAATGATTGTTTCTATTGTTCTCAGCAGAAACATTGGAGCTTCTATTTGAAAAGAAGCAAGTTAAAACATACCAGAATCTTTTTCCCAAGTGGTATTTCCCAGAAATACATTATGGCAACATCTCTTTCCTAGACAGTGAACTGTCAGGGCCAAGCCGACAGTTTATGTATATTTATATATAAACAGAATTGAAATTGTTTTCTCTAATATATGGTACTACCTTTATCCAAATTTAACGTCTCCAGTCCTTTCATCTCCAGTCAGTGCTAGAGGTCTTTCTGCACCTTTACAAATCTGCTTTCCCTTTTTACTACCTTGGGCAAGCGAGTATTGGCAGCTGCCTTCGTCCCCTCAGTGTTGGTGCTGTTTTCCAAATCACCTCTGAGTAGCTATCTAGTGTAACTTGCTTTTCTTCAATAAAATTGTGCTAAAAAAAATATGAGGGATTGGATGAGACCCTTTTGCTCTGCTGTCAGTAGAGGTTTAATGTTGACTTTAATGAGGCTAGAGCTGGACACGTCAGGATTAGATTACTCCAGCACCTCCTTTATTTGATTTTTAGAAAGACAGAAATTAACATAAATTTTAGTTCTTCTCTTCCTTTTTTGTTTTTCTCATGTCCATAAAGCCTTTAACAAGAATGAATCAGGTTTAAGGGAATGTGACCCACTCGGGGCCTTCATCATGGCTAATACTTTCTAGCACTGTTCAGCCCTGCAATACTTTATTACAGATAGTTTGCAAAATTTGGTCATCTTGCCGGTAAGATAGCCAAGGTTCCATTTTTTGCAGTTAGATGATGGCAAGCACTGGGAAAGGTACTGGATAATTATTTAGCAGAAATATGAAGTCATTTATACTATGTAAACTGAACTTACCAAGGTCTGAAAATTCCTCCTTGTAGCAATGCTTAGCACTTATATAGTGTCTTGCATCTCCAATAAAGAGTGCAAACATCCACTAATTAATCTTCACACCCTATAGGTAACCTGGAGCTGCCATTAGTTAATATCTCATATCAGCTACAGGCTCTTTGCATTTCTCTGAGGGAAAAGCTAGAGATTCTGGACTTTTTTTTTAATTCACACTACCTGCTTTCAAAATTGTCAAAGCCTAAATTCTGTTACTTCTTCTCACCTCATCACAAGCTGTAAATAAAGACTTTACATGTTTAGCCATTTCTGGAAACTTGCTATTTCTTTTTACAAAATAGGAAGTATGAAATAACTCAAAAAAAAGTGTAGGAGCCTCAGCGAGAAGATACGGAACAATCTGTGAAAATGTTACTTTTAATTTTTAATTTAGAAAATGCATAATGACCCACTTTGAAGTACAGCTACCTGTAGCTGATCACTTGATCCTTCCTTTAGGCAATTCTTGGCTACAACAAGAATTTCCCAAATATTTTCCAAATATTTCTTTCCTTTGCAATAATTAAAAATTTTAATTCAAATGAGTTTCAAAGCTATTCTAGATAAAGTTTCCCAGTCTTACTCCCAGTTAATCTAATATTAACTGGTTTTATATAACTTTCCTGCTCATTTATGATTTGAAGTGCCCAAAGTCTACAAGTAGCTCTTCAGTATGCCAGGAGCCCTCTTAATATCAATCAACATTGCATATGTTTTAAAGATGCAGGTTTAGTGCTTCTTTAGGCATTTCTATGTTCATGTTTTCTGGCAATAAGTTGGCATGTACCAGTGTGATGAAGAGGAAAGCAGAGTAAGAATAATTAATAATTATTGCCAATGGACTCTAGATCTGAGGAGAAGGGTGTAGCAGGTGCAGTCATCTCTGATGTGAGCTCTTTTTTCAAATGGAAAAGACCAGGGTCTGAAGTGGTGCCCCAGACATAATTTAAGGGTGAACAAACAGACTCTAACTCACAAAATGTGCACATAGGCTCAGGTTTTCAGAAGTGATTTCTCAATTAGGGAAGCTGCTCAGAGAGTGCATAACCTTAGTCTTCAGGATCAATTAGTGGACTCTGTTGATGAAGGCTGTTTTCATTATTATACACTGCTTCGGACACTTCATGTGTGAAGGACAGGGAGTGGTATCCAAATACCTCACTGTCCCATCTGTCCTCTCTGTTCTGCACCCTACCCAAGAATCTGCTTTCCATTTCTTTACAAAACTGCACCATGTTGTTGTCAAAGTCATAATTTTCCTGTTACCCAAAATGTCTCATGTTTTAGGATCTGATACTTAATTTTGTCTATACTTGTGTTTCAAGCTGGTTTTTCTCTGTTTTATTTCTTGATCCATTAGACCATGGTGGTTACAGATAGCTGTGCATTCCTTATGGCGCTGCTACCAGTGGCAGAGGTGACTGGACGTGCTGTTCTCCATCCTTCTCATCCCAACAGGTGCTGAGTTTGTCCCCCATTCAGTGGCTGCTACTTTCCTCGTGGTGTTTGGCATTTGCCTTGCAATCCCCAGATGAGCCAGCGATGTCTTCTTTGGTGCTCAGCCACTTCTGATAAAACAAGCATGTTTTTGACAGATAAAATCACTGTCTTTGTCCTGTGAGTGCTTCACTGACCCGAATGACAGCCTCTCCATACACACTTCTGGGTTATGGTTGTTGTGTGATGCGGGAGCTGTCAGGAGGAATGCTGGGTGGAAATGAGGCAGACGTTTCTAATTTGTCCAACAGTTTGAAAATTTCACATTAGTTCCTCACTTGTGTTTGTGTTGCCATGGTCACACACACACTCCTGATGTCTTTAATGTTACCTTCATCTTAAACTGGTCCTTGCCAAAGGCAGCATAGAAATACATGTGGTTCAAATTTTTCGTGGTTGGGGATCTTGATATCCTAAATATTTACAAACATTTCAAAGGAATGTTTGAACTTAAGAATGGTTGTCCACAAAATTTTTCCATAATGCTTTTATATTGTTCACTGTTGTAGCACTGACTGTTGTGAGAGTTTGATGTCACTCAAGATTATGCAATTTTTTAGAAACTACCCCGGTTCCAGACAAACCAAGTCACTGTTCAGCGCTGCTGGACTGCTGCAGGTTGAGAAGTCTTTAAAGCTCAGGTCAAATGTGCAGCTCAAGCAAAGGAAAGTGGCTTTGGTTGCAGTTGAAGAGACCCAGTACCAGCTTGCTAGTAGGAGGTTGGGCTGTGGTCTGAGACCTGCTACTGCAGTTCCACTGAGAAGATACTTGAGAGGTAAATGAAGTGATGCTCAGATATGAAAATGCAATTGAGATTATTTGTAAATGAGATTTTACATATCTCAGGGGGTCAGGAGCTGAGTATGTGGGCTGGGTGATGGACTTGGGTATTTGGGCACCTTCCTTCAATGAAACAATCCTGGTGCATGCATTCTATACACAATATCCAATTACTTATGCCTAAATATATAGAATTCAATTGTCCTTGAGTGTGTGATTTGCGCCTAGCACAAAGCCATGACTGACAGAGTACATGGACAGGGAGAACATTGCAATAGGAAGGGAAAGATGGTGAAGCTGCTAAGCCAGTAGGCTCCTGGGTTCTTACATTCTTCCTGAGAGCTTTTTGGATTTGTGAGTTACAGAGAAGGGGCTAATTTAAGGTCTTTATGAAGTTTCCTGAAAGTCAAATAAGTCCTTTCATAGTACAGCTATTCTATCTTTAGGGCCAGTGATATCTTCCCACTCTTTTTTGCAGATCTATGAAACACTGAGGTGAAAACCATATTTTGTAAGAGGATGTCTATCCTTCATCTTTCATATACCTTGACTGGATTCTTGGCTAAGCTTGTGTGGAGTAATTTTCTAAAATACTGCTCAAAAACATATACAACCTGACTGAAAATATGTGGAGAAGGGAAAAAACCTATTTTTTTTCTTTTTTCTGTCCACAGACTTCTGTTAAAAAATATCAAATTTATGTAGTATAGACTTTTTACTGTCTGGCAAGAAGTCAGCTGTGAATTCATTTCAGTGACGTTTTAGTGATGAATTGTACTATTAGAAAAACAAATATTTAAAATCAGAAAACCATGTATGCATTATTTGAATGTGAAAACTACTTTTAATGTGCAAGTTACTACCACCTGGAACTTCAGCACAGTTTTTAAAAAATAAGTTATATTAATAAAATTGCTAAATATCTTTAAAATCTGGTCACATGCTTAGAAATTGAATATGGGCTTAGAATTTTCTGCTAATAATTTAGAGTTGTTAATGCATAATACAGAGTTGTTGTTGTTCAGAGAAGTTTTTAACGTGTCTTGCTTGCATGATGAGAGAAACACTTTTCCCACCTAGTCTTCTGAAATCAATTTCACATTTCTAAAACAAACTGATGTACTTTTTATTCCTGGAGCATACACAGACACTAAAAATTCAACAACGTCTTTTCTCGCAAGAAGAGAGCATATTAGTCAGAACAAGAGTTTAAAACCTTCAACCCATAGCTTTCAACCTGCAACTTAACAGCTCTCTCTTGGTGCAAGACCAGGGTATTTGATTCCCTCCCAGTGACCGTAGGAGTTGAAAGGTTGGCCCTGCTCCCTTTGTGTGATTTCAGATCCGTGTCAGGCTTCAAATCAAGCTTCACAGCCAGTACAGCCAAAAAAAGGCTTTTCATCACAACACTGGAGAGAAAAATAGTGCTCCAATGAGATCAAAACTTTAAAAGGCCTCCCTGTGTGGTCTGGGTGCAGTAGCCAAGCAATCCTGGCCAGATCTCCAGCATAGCAGTCCATTATTCTCAGCAAATGATTTCCTGCTGACAAGATGCCCCTTTGCGTCTCTGTGTGTTGTAAACAATTGCTAGTTAATATAGAGATTAATTACTGCCTCTTTATTTTTGGGCACCCATGGGCATTAAAAGACCAACTGCATACTTGCAAAGATACTCTCATTAGTGTCACCTTAGTATTATTAATGATTCTAACATCAATCTTCTGTGATCTTTGATCCCACATGCCTGGGGTATATCAGGTAGATAAACCTAAATCGAAAGTGCCACCAACACACAGTCTTATTTTTCCAGATAAGATTTTTAAACACTTGCAAGTGAAAAGTTCTTCATCCTCCCTAGCTTTCTGCAAGACTGAGTCCCAAGAGTCTTGCTTGACTTCCATAAATGCAATAGATTCACATATTCAAACATAACCGGAGAATTGCTAAAGATGACTAAGTATTGGAAGTAATTAAAAATTTCTCTTGCAGTACTGGAATCATTACCTTTTATTTCCATGGAAACTTTTTAATGGATAGTAATTCGGGACTGGCTGCCTGACAGAGACAGCAAGCAGTCTGTTACTGCAATACATCAGCAGTCTTACTCTTGACACTTGCATGCATTATTTAAGTATTTACAGTAAAATTTCTTTGCAAAACTGTAATCCAAGGTTGATGAGTCTAGCAAGTTTGGGTGGCTGTAGACTACAATTTTTTCCAAGGTTAACTGTAGTAAGCTTATAGTGCACCTGATTACTTTTTGGTTATTCAGCATGGATTTTGTTTAAAAAAGAAATATTAAAAACCAGGTAGTCCAGTGGCCAGTCCCTGATTGTTTGCAGAAAGATAAAATGGTCTGCAAGGAAAAAGGAATTGTGGCCTCATAGAAACAGCAGGTCCATTACATGAACCACATGTATTTCCTTTGAAACATATTCTGTGAAAACTCAACAGCTGGCATTGGCACTATGATTATAGAGGGATTCTAATATTTCTCTGAAAAATTTTAAATCCAAAATTTAGACTTGTAACCTATAATTTAAACTAGACTTTTCTATTATGTTTCTTGTAGGGATGTGATCCTGCCCCTCTACTCAGCCCTTGTGAGGTACATCTGGAGTGCTGTGTCCAGTCTGGGCTCCTCAGGACAAGAGAGACCTGGAGCTCCTGGAACAGGTCCAGTGGAGGGTGACAAAAATTATTAAGGGACTGGAGCACTTGTCTTACAAGGTCGGGCTGAGGGAGCTGAGCCTGTTCAGACTTCAGAAGAGGTGACTCAGAGGGGACCTTACCAATGTCTCTGTAAAATGCAATGTAAAATTGTAAATGTATGTTGCTGATAACGTAAGTTTTATGATCTTGTAAACAGTTCTTAAAAAGTCAAACTACCTATGGGACACCTTTCTTCTGACTGATAAAATTTCTAGCATATAGAAAAGATTCTTCTCCTGACACTTTGTAAGTTCTGGATTTAGGATTACTCTGCCCTGGACATGTGCTGTTGCACCTGGAGAATGTCAACATCTCATCCTGCATGAGACTCCCAAAGGGAGCAAAGCTCTTCGCTACAGGGACTGCTTCTTTCTTCATCAGCATCTGACTTAGTGAACAGCAGGCAGTGTTTTATGGAATACTCGATTTGTAAGGAAAAAAACATTTTGAAAAGGCATTTAAATCACAGACTGGATCATTTTTACCCTGGTTTCCTCAAAACTTTGAATCTCTGGATGACCCCATTCTGGTTTTGATCTGCTCCTCTGCCTCCCCAGTGCAATGCCTCTGCTTCCTCAGAAGCAAATCCCTGGCTGTACACGACTACACAATATGTGACAAAATAAACCAGTTGGAGAATCCCCCAGCAGTGAAATCTGCCTCAAACACCTCCTTCCTCCTGCATAGCTTTAGGGGACTCATGATGCCCCAGGTAGCTATGCAAACATACAGATGGGTTCTAGTTATGGAACTAATTAACAATTATATATATGTGTGTATTTCCTTTTTATAGCCACTGCCATTTGGATGACTGCCTGCTTGTGTGTTGTATCTTTGCGGTAAGGAGCTAAAAAATAAAGGAAGGGAAAGGAGAATGAGGGCCTCAAGGGTGCTTTATATCGAATATTGCACTACTGATGAAGTAACATCACTAAGTGGTGGGATCTCTAGCAGTCCCTCAATATCTACTACAGAAGAAATTTCATTGTTTTTAAGTTCTTAATTAGTTTCCTAGCATTTTTAAACGTGTAAATTCTTATTGGTGATTTTGAATTCAAAGTATATGTATAGTCAGAATACTAGATATTGTGCTATTATTCAATCCTTTTTTCTGCATAGAGTTTATCTGCTTGAAATACGTTTTTATATTTTTCTAGTTGCAAAATCAGTATAGGTATGGCAAATCAATAAAGGTATGGCAAATGCCTTTGTCTAGTGCATAATAGAGCTGGCTGAAGGACTACAGTCCCTTTTCAAAACAGTCTTTGAGATTTTAAATTTGTTTTCCTTTCTTTTTTCTCAAATTTTAAAGTAAAATTGCTTTTGGCGTTTTAGAGAAAAAAATTACTTTAAAGGTCAGTTTGTATGTTTTCCTAATAGTCATGAAAAAAAAAAAAAACACAGAAAATAAGTCAGCCCACAATTGATCTACTTCTGCAATGTGTAACCAGTAGTAAGCAGCTCCTCTCAGATTATAAACTGTGGTTCATCCAATATATTGTATGACTCAAAGGTCTGTAAGGACCCAAATAGATTTAATCTGTAAACCTATTCTACAGCATGACATATTATCCCTCCAATTTATTTTCTCACAAAACAACCAAGGGAGGCTCTTATGATTTTGTGTTGATACTTGATTGAGTAAAATTGTGCACTGTTTTCAAAGGATAGAAGTTTAAAAAAAGAAAAAACAAACAACCTGGCTGGGAGGCAAAATATACTATCATTTGATTAAGAAAGTATTTTAACCTTTTCCTTTCACCCTTTGCACTTTCATTTGATTTTTTTTTTCTTTAAATTATTTTTTTCTCAAATATGGCAAGTGGGCCTCTTGAAGACCAAAGTATTCTGACTTTCTAAGAATTTGTTTACAGACCTTCAAATAGATTTTTAACAAGGGAAATACTAGTAGCTGTATCCTATCACCTCTCACCTGAGCCATTCTTCCCTCAGCAACTGTGATTTTCTGTATGAATTTTTAAGTGACTTATTTGCTGTAGCTGCACAGTGACAGCAATACTGCTTGCTCCTGAACTGGAGAAAGAGCCTCCATTGAGCTTTTACTTCTCCTTGCCTTCTCACCTCTGCAAAGCAGAGACAATTCACAAGTAAAATCCATCAGCATATTTTATCAGAGGAAGTGAAGGACAAAAGACTTGTATGCTTAATATTAGAGAAGAAAAGAACCTCTCTGATTTGTACCTCAGCCTTCAGGCTTTATATGTGAGCCATAAAGCGCTGTATATTTTTTAATCCCCTGAGCCTTCATCAGTCTGATGCTGTAGAATGCAGAGAGAAAATCTGGATTTCTTTTTAAAAATTATGTTCTTAATGCTTAATTGGAAGAGCACAGTATAAAGGAATATGACTAAACACCTTATAAAATCACAGAATCAATTGGATTGGAAGAAACTTTTAAGGACTGTCTGGTTTCAACCCTCTGCCACAGGCAGGGACACCTTTCACTACACCAGGTTGCTCAAAGCCCATCCAACCTGGCCTTGAACACTTCCAGGAATGGGGAATCCAAGACATCTCTGGAAAACCTGTGCCAGTGTCTCACCACACTCACAGTAAAAATTTCTTCCTATCTAACCTAAATCTACCCTCTTTCAGTTTGAAGCCCCCATTTGTTAGAGGATGTTTTGTCTGTTCTGAGAGGAAAAGCATGGGCAGTGAAGTGTCTACAGGAAGCTCTAAGGGCGTTTTTATAAAAATACTTCGTGGAGACTGTATGTATGTAATGTTATTATGTATTGATTTTAGATAAAGATCAAGATATAATGACTCACAATTTTATAGCCTGCCATGAGCAGAAGAAAAGCTTGATGTGCTTGAAGTAGTTGTGTTGCTAAAGATATGTTATATGGTTCTAATCCAGCTGAGTGATGGTCAAGGAAGTAATAACCTGTTATTATCCATCAGATAGGAGTTCCTTGCCAACCAGAGACAGAAATCATAATTCACAGAGGTTGCTATGTGAGAATTTAGTTTCTGGAATCTAAATAGGCACAAACCAAATTAATAAGTTGTTGGTGTCACTGTCTATGAAGAACCACCTTGAATCCAAATTCTTTGAATATTTTCTTATGCCCAGCAATAAGATCTTTCTCTTATCTAGGGTCAAATTTATGTGCTGTCTGTTGTCTGCTTTCCAACTCAGTCGTCATGTTTATGGATTTGAAGATTTTAGTGAAAAATAATAGGAACTTGTGTTCATTGCCAAAAGCTAAGATTAAAGCAGTCCAATGAAAAACTAATTTATTTGAAGTGCTGAAAATTTTATATGACTGACTTTCATCCTTCTTGGCATTAGACACCAAACCTGCACCCTAAGGACATGTTGGGCTCTGATCAGGAGGTAGAGACAAAATTACCTCCACAAAGTCCCCGAGAGCTTGCAAATGATCACAAAGGTCTCATGATACTGTGTGTTACTCTTTCTTAAGAAAATGGCATGTTCTGATTTCAGGTTGAATAAAAACTTTCATATTTTCTTCTACAGTGTTACCTGGAGACTCAGAATAAAGAGACGGATCTGCTACTAACTGTAGACATGTTGTGTGCCAAGGTAAAGCTGTATTTATAGGAGCTCCTGTAGTGCAAAGGCCAAAGGCTGAGGGAAATAGAGTGGGCACAACTCAAAACATCCAGGAAAATGAAATGATAGAACAGGCACGTTGCAGGATTTGTCTTTTCTAACAAGCACACTTATCTGTGTGGACTAAACAAAGTTAGTCTGGTAAGATCACTTGGTGTTTCAAAGAAACTAATCAGGAGAGGCCTATCCACAGGCCAGTGATGAATTTAGTAATTTTGTGGTTTTAAGTTGGTTGCCTGAATGCCAATAAGAAAAAAAACCAAAACCAAAACCCAAGCACTGTAAGTAAGGCAGATCTGCAGCACTGTGGGTGCATGTCTTTGCAGCAGTCTGGGGTAGATACTGCACCAGGTTTGCTTCCCGAGCACCTGCCCTTCCTGCCAGCCTTGTGCTGGGGACAGCATGAACAGCTGGAATAACGGGGATGTGGCCTCCTCCCCTCCATCTGTTGTACTGATTCCTAAACCAGTTACACCTTCCTCCGCTGCTGGGTCTGATACTTCATGGCTGTGTATCTTTTGGAGTCCCTTATTGTGACTATTGGCTTTGAGTGCCAACCTTCCTGTTTATTAGGTAAGGAATTTACCTAAGGAACTTTTAAATAAGAAACATAATTTCTTTCGGTCTTTTCTTAAGTACAGGTTTTCCCCTTCTCTTGATCTGTTGACCAAGACTAAGAAAGATATAGGGTTTTTGGTTCCAAGCCTATACCTCACTGGCTCTAATGCTGTATCAAGCACTCAGAGTGTCTCTGGGACAAGCTGTATTTTGCATGTCTAATTTCTGTAACTTTATTGAATCCAAAGTGTATGTAGCTTTGAAAAGCAGCTGCTTCTGGTTAGTTTAGTAATTCTCTCTCAAAGCACAAACAGATTGTGGAGTCATATTCTCCAGATCGTCCCAAATATTGTTTTGTTTCTCCTTGCCACTGTGGCTGATCTGACAATGATACAATGATACAATCTTACAAGAGAGTTATGGAAGATCTCTGTTTCAGACTGGGATTTTTCTGTTCACCTGAATGAACTTGCCAAAGATGGATACTGTGTGTCTATGGCACTAATGCTCTGAAGTAAGCAGACTTCCATCAAGCGTGAGCACAGTCCTGCTGTTTTCCTTCCCTGTGTGAATGTGCCTGTGTGAGAGAATATTTATTTATAATTATGCTTGTATCAGTAACAAAACCACTTGTTTAAACGAGAGGAAGGGGAATGAGTGACAGTAGGTGTTCAGCCCACGGGGTGAGTGACCAGACAAAGGCGAGTGGCTGAGCAGCCCTGCTGAGCTGATGCCTGCAGAGCACATGCTGCCAGGCAGGGCTGCTTGCTGGGGACCACTGATCCATTGGATGAACAAGGCTCCAATCAAAGACCAGGAGACAAGCCATGTCCTTTCCCTTTCCACTCCTTTGCTATCCATTAACCCGCACACATTTTCCTCTAACAAAAATGCAGACACACACACACACACACACAACCATCTGTCCTTCTTGCTGTGTTTCATTTTCAAGATGACTGATGAGGGAAAGAAACCTCTTTGGAGATGTTCACTGAAAACCTATCAGACAAGACACAAATATAAGCTCACTGTATATATTTCAGGATTTACTTTTTCTGTAATAGGTGGTCTTTCCTGTGGTGAAACACACTAGCAAAGAAATAGGCAGGTACCTCTTTAGCTGCAATGCTAACTGTGAGTGACTTTCAGTGCAAGAACATTGTGGAACTTGAAGTAGAAAATGCTGTTTCGGAGGAAGGTAACTCTCATGGATTATGGAATAACAGAGCTATGTAACACTTTGAACACGGGTCTAAGTGACCTTAGGCCCACATATTGGCCTCTGCTTGCTCAATGATTAAGAAAACTTACTTAATGTTACTTAAGTAAAACTTACTTAATTAAGAAAACTCATACTTAATGTACTTTTCAGCCACATATCTGAAAGTGTTAACAAAGAAAACCATTGTCTAAATGATCTAATGGCATCTCTGTTTAGATTTTGAGCTGCATGGCACTGCTGGTGAGGAATATTACCTTTAGTGCTGTGCACAAGACGAGAATGCCTAAATCCAATGCAACTCCAAATTTTCAAATTTTCAGAGATGTTTGAACCTGGAAGTGTCTTTTTAAATCAGTTTTAAAGGTTAACAGATCTTTTTCTGATCAATATGATCAGAACTGTGACAAATACATCACTAATATTAAACACAGGAGTGAGGATAAAGATCTTGATTTTGCTATAATCATGTCAATTGGAGTGGACTGTGCTACGGAGGTGGTACTTATACCTGTTTCAAAAAAACCCCAATGAAGTGGTTTTTTGAAAATTTTACTTATAGGACAGCAATTCAGCACATCTAAGGGCAGGATAAGATTGCACTGACTGCTTACATTGTATCTTGTGAAGGAGAACAATGAAAATTACTACAAGCGAGCTGTTAAATTAATGATTATTCAGAATATGCTATGCTGGTTTTTGTTGCTTGGATTTCACATGACACTAATCTGGTGAAGGTTAGGTTTCAGGGTCAGAGGCAATAACTTTTCTCCAGAGAGTTTTTTCATATTCAGACTGTGACTCAAAGCCAGACTGCACTTTACACAGACCTGATATAGAAATCCCAGGCTGAAATTGGAGCATGTGAAAGGGACTTGCATCTGTGCTTCTGCTCTGCAGTGCTCAACCTTTCATGGAGAAAAAGGGGGCAGAAACCTTAAGTTATCAGCAGAAATGCGAGTGCTGTGTAACATATGGTTCTGTGGGAGGCAGTCCCTTAGTAACAATCCAGATTTCAAAATTGATATTTGCTTCTGGCAAGAAGTTAAAAAACTGCACTCTAGTGTCTCTAGGTTACTGTAACACTGGCTTTGGCCATGACTTTCAAGGGCTTTGAGGGACTTTCTAAGCTGTGTCAGGATCCCAAAAAGGAAAAAAAAAATCGTTCATAACCTTCAAACTAAGACACTTCCTTATATTACAAGATTTCCTTCATCTTGGAAGAGTGTGATCATAGGAAGTTGCTATCTTTAGGTTTCTCAGGGATTTCCTGACTAGAGAGAGGGATCTTTGCCTTCCACATTAAAGTGCTTTGGAGTTGTTGGATGAAAATAACAGGAAATTACTGTTTTGGTAAACATCTACAGTTTTCAGAAAATTTGAATCAGTGACGGAGTTGATAGCAGGACATATCTTGAGAGAAATGCAAATTATATTTCACTTGTAATATGGTGCTTAATTATAGTGCTTATCTTCCTTGAAGTATTTCACAGCAATGTATAATATGCAATGACCAGTAGAAAGGAAAATTGACCCAGGGAATATTGATTGTATCCACTTTAATCAAATGTTAAATTCTACTGTAATGTGCCACATTAAGGAGGCACTTGCTCAGTGTGCCCGATCCCAGCACAGACTCCTCCTAATTTTCTGGCATGACCTTGGAAACACTGCAAACGATCTGTCTTCTCATATTCCCTGCATCACTAAGAACAGAAAGGTAATTCTACCTTGCTCTGGTACAAGAGTTTGCATCTACCTCTAGCAGCACTGCTGGGGAGGAACAAGTCACTTCAGGCTGGTTTCCAAAGTTGCAGAGGAGTAGCAGGATGCATCTTCACTTTCAAGACACTGTTACCAAAGTATTACTTGGATAACAAATTTACTTAACCCAATTGCCGCTAATGAGTTCCAGTGCATGTAAATTGTACTTGCATGGAAAAGAAGAAAACAAAACCAAATAGTTCTCTAGCTATGAGAGCTGAAAAGGGATTGATTTCTTTGTCCAGTGGCTTTTTGGCCTCTTACTTTTCTCTTCCTGGAGAACACTTGTTGGCTGGGGCGGCTGTGATGGAGAAGCCTGTGTGCAGTAGCCTGGCAGGGAAGGAGCATCGCCCTCCTCTCTGAGGTTCAGCCCATGGCTAGTTGATGAGCCTGAACAAATCATGTAACCTACCGGAGTCCCACAACTTCTCCCTAAAATTTAGAGGCAATAATGCTTTCCTACACTGACTGGGAAACAACAAATCCATATTTCATTACCAAGGAGTGCTTAAGGGCTTGTTTCATGCAGTAAGGGAAGCACATCTGCATGCAGTAAAGGATACTCTCCTGTCAGTATCCATCCATGGCTGCTTTCTGCCCTTTTTTTCCCCAGAACCGGGCAGACTATTTTACAATGGTTTAGGCTGAGAAAAACAAATTTTGTAGCAACTTCATGGTTCGGTTAAAGGCATATCCGTCTCTGAGAAGAGAGGCAGTCCTTTATGGCACTCACATCTCTTCAATATGCCAACAAATTATGCTATGGATTTTACTTTTTCACTTCATCCTGGTACTTCAGAAGTGAATTTGAAATGTGAGCTCATTTCACTAGATGGCCATGTATATTACTGACAGGTGTCAAAAGTGCAATTCAGCTGCTGAATAGGCTCCTATGTATCTCTAGTGAAGAATTTTTACTGTTCTCTGGCTTGTATCCTTTTGTCCACTGCTTTGGGACAAAGATAACTATAGATTTAGTGTGTAAAGCCTTGGTTTTCCACCTCTGGGATAATGGCTCACATGCAACTTGACCCTCTTAAGTGCAGTCACTGAAACAGATGGAGATGAGGCTTGGGTGGGCATAAATCTGACCGGTTATGAAGGCAATTTGTAGCAATTTGAACTCTCTAGACATAGAAGGCAAAATATACGTGAGTAATGGGAACCACATTGAGCACATCCTTCTGAGGAACACCAGTACATGCACAGGGAAGGAGAAGGAATCAAAAGGTTTTCAGAAAACTCACTAATTGGGCTGGAACATGTTTTCAGAGGAACATGGAGTGGTGGGCAGGTAACAGCACTTCCTGTTCTGCACTGCAGCCTCTGAAGTCAAAGGGGATTGTACTGAGCCCACATAATCTTCTCTGTATGATGCTTCTGATGATCACGGTGTGGAGTTCTGATTAATTTAACTTTAAGGTTGTTGAAAAAGAGAAAAAGGAATTCAGGAGTGAGATATAGGGAGAAAAAAGGAGATCTTTGATATACTTGGGGCTCTGGAGACAGCTAGTGGTTTTTACCTTGAAAATTTGTAGGGAATTTTCAAAGCCTGAACACTAACGGCTTCGATGACAGGGTTCTCCTAGGATCTGTAGAATTATTGCTATTTACTCCACAACTCATCTACAAGTTCCTTATGACCTCTCATGGGCTTTAGTCAAAAGTAAAGTTGTCCAATCTGAGTAGTTTAGGGTTTTTTTTCTAGGACTTTTGTATAGGCTCAGTTCTGCAAGTTTTTAAAACTGCAAGTTCATGTTCTGTGATCTTTAAGAAGTGCAGCTGAGCTTATAAAGGGAGAGAGGGTTAAATTTTTTTGTTTAAATACCTTCAAATTCTTACTCCCTGCCTCAGGTAGCATTTTAGCTTTTGTTTGGGGGTGGGGGAGAGTTTTGTTTGTTTGTTTCTTTGTTGGGGTTTTTTTGGATTGTTTTTAACAGATAGTTTTTATTTTCCACCCCACCACCCTGACATACTTGGGTTTCAGCTCTGTAGCCTTTAATTGCTGGTGTTAGCAATTCTCTTTTTGTTTGGGTTTTTTTTTTTTTTTTTTTTGATCCCTCATCTGCACTTTTCTCTTAATCTTTAAATTGTGTTTTGAGTGCTGGCATAATTAGATCATCAGCTACCAGGTGAGGAAAGTTGAAACAGCCATTTAATCAAGCTGAAAAAACACTGGCTTGGGGGACTATGTGGTGTGCTGCTTTTTTCCTTTTCCTTTTTTTTTTTCATCAGATATTTTTCAGAAGCATCCTAAGACCCTAAGGATAACATTTCATTTTTTAATGGTAGAAAAAGAAAATTTTTTATTCTCATTATTTGTGTACAGACATATTTCTTGTCTGTTGTTTTATATAACATCTGTAGGCCTACTTTGATACATTTATAAGCATTATCCCAAAGAGCACTAGTTGGATTATTAAAAATAATAATCTACAATTTAAGGTCTTTTAAGATAGGGGTTTTTTCCCTCTAACCTCACTTGTAAGTGCAAGAAGTACGATATTCTGAAATTCATTCATATTTTTTAAGAGTAAACAAACAACCAAGTGAACACACTGCAGGCGATTTGGTGCAATTAATATGAGACCTGTCAGGGGGGTATATTATAATAAGATGTTGTTTGAACATTGTTGAACAATGCTGTTCAAAGGCTGAACCTAAAGTTTCTACTCCAAGAAGAAAATTATATTTATGCTGATTATAACTTGCTTTTCAATGACAGGCTTCTTTTATGAGAGAGAAATTTATTTTGTGTTGTGAGTAGATGAGAAAAAAACCTGTTCCTTTCCTTGAAGGAACTGGCTTAGAACTTAAAATTGCAGTGGCTGAAACATTAGGGGAAAATACAAAGCTCACAACAAACACCAAACAGCTGCTTCTGCTGTATATTTAATATGTACAGCTCTATTAGATTGGTTTATTAATCCATCTGCAGGTAGTCTGTAACAGGGGCCAGATGGCTCAGGAGATGAATAACAGCATAAAAAGGTCTGCAAGTAGCAATCTACTGCGGGTCAGAAATATCCAAATGATGTTGCCTTCAGGTGTCTGTTCAGTAACAGCAGGGATGACTCTGGAGGGACAGTCACACTCCTGTGCCTCATCCTGCTCCAAGAATTTCTCCCATCTGAAAAGAAAAACAAAACACTAGAAATGGTGGCAGACAATCAGGCAAGAGCTGCCTACACATGGGTGGTGATTGTCCCTGGTAGGATGCTGCATGATGTTTTATTTTGGGATAAAGCTCAGCAGGTGACTCCACAGGTGGCAGTGGTCCATGTTCACAGCTGTCTCCTGGGCTCTGAAACCTGCACACAGCAGGCTTCCAAAAAGTTGCATCAAGGTCTGTACTGGAAACCTGCCAAGGGATTACATGTTTTGTGCACACTGTAATACACAGATTTGCACACACCCTAATATAACAGACTCCATTTTTAAACTTACCTGATCGAATCTGGTCTTGAATTGTAAATTGAAGTGCATTCTTTTAGCTGGGTTTTCTGAAAACGTAGGCAACAAACATTGAGAAAAAATTAGTGCCAGGCTTTGTGCCTGCTTCTCTGCATTTATCTTCTAAAAGTGGTTTGTTTTTTTGAATTTATGATTATGGAAACGGGTATTATTAGGTAAGAGGTGAAAAAAAAAAAAAGAGAAGACATGGTACCACAGTATTAATAAAGCTGGTATAAAATAAGTTATACAGATGCAATACAAACATAATCCTGCTTTCTCTATTTGATGGGACTATAAAGAATCGTGGGAAGATTCATCATGACCAAACCTGCAAAAACTCAGTTTCATGGTCAGAGTGTGCTACAGGTGTATTTCTCCAGACACCCTACCTGTGTGTGGAAATTACCTTGTCACTCAGAGTAACATGACACAGTCATAATACAACATATTAATTGTATCAGATCCCTTGTGTCAGTTCTGGTTTCAGACATCAAAAGGAAAATGAATTTGTCCTGCCTCTTGGGTCCCAGGAAGGCAATCCTTTGCCTTTAATCCTTTGAACTGTTTTTGGAATTAAGGGAGTGATACTACCTGGATTGTAGGCTTGCATTGGAGGTCTGTTTTGATGTCAGCTAGGCCAGGCATACCACATAACTCAGAGGAAATATGATGCATATGTGTATAAAGGGATTGACTACAGCATGAATACAGACTGTGAATGACTTTGCACCCAGCTGAAGGGAGATGCTGCCTGACACTGGCCTGTTTTAAGTCTGGAGGTGTGCTTAGAACAGCTGTTGAGGGCGGTCTGGGGAGGTATCCGTGACACCAAGATAAGTGGTTCTCTGATGTCTGTCTCTTGTAACACTCTGTGGGCATTTGTACCTTGCTTTTGGCTTTGGAATAAGTCACTCTGATGACTATTTAGTACAATATGATGTAGTAAATACTATTTATGACTATTTAGCACAAAAGATGACATGTCCTGTTGCTGTACTTCAAATTCAAATAATCCCTGGGTCTCTTTGCTTTTCAGGGCATCAGTTGAAACTGAAATTCCTCATCCCCAAATGCTAATGGATATGGCTGCCAAAATAAACAGAGAGTCGCTTAAAATTAATTATTATTTTGGGATTTATTGAATATTGGTTCTTTGTGTGGTTTTGTTGGGGTTTTTTTTAATTATTTGTTTGTTATGTTCTTCCTCATGCTTTGTTGTGGCTAGGCTGGTAGATTATACCAAAGATAGGAAATCCTGAGATTTCAAATAGAAGCAGGGACAGGGCTGGATTCAGAGCCACAGCTACATGTAATTCTTGAGCCTCTTGAAGAACATCAGCTTTGTGTCCGTGTGTTTCTCAGCTCATGTACATTAGTGAAGTAAATGATGTTAAAATGCAGGAATAAAGGCCAGATATCTAAGTGGTTTAAATCTATTCAACCTCATAGCTTGACCCACAGCAGTTTGCATTTGCTGAGGATTTGACTCAGTATACTAAGTCCAAATATCTATAAAAATAAAACCTGTAGAAACAATAAAAAATTAAAACCCCTGTTACATAATTAATTGTAAATCTTAATTCTTTGATTAAATGATAACCTGACATGAAAATACAATTTTAATACTGTATATGAAAAGGATAGTTATTAATATTGTTAATATCATATTGTTAATATGACCAGACAGTATGAAATATTGAGTGAAACATGAGCTGAAGGACTTGGGTATGTAAAAGTAGTTAGTGTTCAAGTCCAAAATTACATCCTGCATGAATTCAGGTGGAAGAATCAGATTTGAGGTGTTAAATCTGAACACAACTAGAATTTGTTTCTACTATCTAGTGATTTCTAACTTGATCTGCTCTAGCAGATAAGTAATTACCGTATCTAAAACCAACCCCCCCTATTTTATTTATTTAGCATGCTTTCAGGCTGACCTTAGATAAAATAAGAGAAAGTATAGCAAGAAGGTTCTTGGCTAAAATTGAGTATATTTGACTTTACAAGGCAAGAATCTAATCAAATGCAATGTCATAAATCAATAATTAATTCATTTTATAATTGCTGCATCTATCTTTTATTCATCCTAGGTGTCCTACCTATAGGGAGCCCTGAAGCTGCCTGTTTGGTGTTCCCTGAATGGCTGCAGATGGTCACTCTTTTCTCGCCGTTAGCTTCTTTAGTTTCCATTGAGTGGTTTTTTTACGGAGACTCGGTTATGTCCTTTAACTTCCCCTCTCTGTTCTCTCTTGGAACTACTTATCTTCATCACACATCTCTTTCAATCTGTCTCAAAATTCGCTCTTGCTTTTTGCTGTGTATCTCCTCACTGTTCACACATGGGTAATGCTTCATTCTTCCAATCATGTGTTACTCCGTCACTTTTAGTGCACGGGAATAAAAAAGGCTTTTCACGGTGCCTGCTGTCAAGTGCATTTTAGGGACTGTATTCATGGCAGAGAGTAACAACCATGGCTGGGGGCAATTAAATGCACTAGTGAAGCAGAGGAGTTTCCTGACTTCAGGGTCCACATGAGCATAATCCATCCAAGAGCTGAGGAAGTCTTATCCTTCACTGAGGCCACAGGGAGCTGCAAGTCTCTGAACACTTTGCAGGAGCACATAATGAAATTTATGGAGAAGCCAAAGAATATCTCATAAGGATGACTTTATGAAACGTTACTCTTGCCTTGTAGGGGCCCATAGGTTTTATGATGCTGCCTTGTTCAAGGCAACACCATTGTCAACATAATAAGAGCCTTGGCAGCACATCAGTTAAGAGATAAAAATGGAAAATGCTCTAGTGAGGCTTAGATTTTGTTGGTTTCTCTGCTTTTGTGGCCCTGCTCTGCTTCTCAGTGATGAATAAAAGCAAGCACCACATAACCATGGCAGTAGGAGTGTTATAAATGTACTCAGCTGTGCTAATAATCCTCCACCTTTTTGTGGTACCTGGGTTGAGGTGGTTTGTGGTGTAAATAGCTGGAATAGCATCTCAGAGTCTGATTCTCTAGTCTGAATTTGTTAATAAGCTCATTGGGGTGCATATTAAAAAAGATTCTTAAGGTATTTACACATGTACAATAGAAGATTTTCAATCTTTTATCTACTTGTCTGCAATAAAGAAAATCAATTAAATGAAAAAATGCCATCTACTAAGGATTAGTGCTTGCAGAGATTTCATTGCAGTAAAGATTTTTCAGGAAGAAAAGCTTAAACTGGTAGATTGGGGGATGTTGTCTTGGTTGGTTTTTTTTTTGGTCTTAACTGGCTTACATATTTTCAGATGTGTTTCAGTTAATTTAAGTGTTCCACTTGTGTGTTCCTCTCCCCCTCTACTTTTGTGTTCACCAAAGAAAAAATTCATGTGCTAACCCAGAAGAATATTTTAATCCTTTAAATTACATTGAAATCTTGAAAATATAGAGAAACATAATGAGAGTTTTCAAGGATATGCAGAATGCATCTAGTAAGTGTGAATCAAGTGCAATAGAACTGTTTCAAAATTAACTAGCTCCAAAATAGCAAAATCCTGCTCTATTTCCCTTCCAAAAAACTTGCTTAGATTATTTCATGAGAATGAAATTAATCTGGAACAGCAACTTCATCCAAAAATCATGCTGTTCTGCTTTCTTTCATCCACATCTCTCAATTTGCCTTGCTGACCAACACTGGGCAGATTTAGTGTCCAGTGCATTTCTGTACTCAAAATGTTAAATCTCATGATACACTCAATATCCAAAGGTGCTGTGCCACTATATTTTTTCTGGTGGTCAGAACAATGGCTTCTAACATAATTAATTCCTCAATTCCTGCTCTCCTGGCCATCTACACCAATGAGAAAGGTGTCCCACATTCCTATCCTCTCCTGCATATAGGGAGAATTCAGACCTGTTGTGCACGGACACAGATTTTAGAGTTGCCTCCTGACTTAGGCGCTGGGTGAGTTTGATCTCTAACTGCAAAATTTGTTAGAACAAGATGATCCTCAAAAAACAGTTAATACGATACTTCAGAAGGATAAATATGCTGCTGATTTAAAAAATGATTGCAAAGTCTTGCCAAGTGGAAAGGTAGCTCAAACTCATATGGAAAGTTTTGCTGACTGAATTTGCTGCTGAATGTTCTCAGATGACCTTATATACTGATGTAGCTCCCCAATCCAGCCTGGCTGAAAATTTGTATCAGTGTTTCTGTTGCCTTTCCATAAGTGTGTATGTGTGTGTATGTTTGGACCTGCATGGCCATACTCAGTGAATGTGATTTTTTTCTTCAGTGAAATGGGGCAGGACTTGAAGTAACATCTTCAAAATGAGGTTGGATTAATCACGCCAACCAAAAAATTGCATTTCTAAGAGATGATTCTATGCCCTATGGATTCCTATTCAGTGCAGCCTATGTATGTAATATTCAGATCAGAATTATACTAGGGGAAAAAATTGTGAAACATCATGATTGTATTGAGGTGGAACAATTATAATATAATTAACTACACTGCTTAAATATTAATTTTTATGAAAGACATTTATTATGCTCTTCATCTGATAAGCTGCTCTCACTTAAGACACATTCCAGTGTTCACAATCTCCAATAGAACATTGGAAAAAAATCATAACATATTTAAATGCTCTCATTAAGTTTTAGGCAGCTTGTATTGACAGTGAACTCCACACTTCATTTACAATCAAGCTTACAATCACTGCTTAGACATAGCTGCAGCTCCTCTGAGTTTTTGCTTCTAAGAGTTAAAATGAGAATTGCTATGAGAGAACAAACTGAAAACTAAAAAGCCCTTGACTAACCTACCATTTTTGAGACCAGCACTGAACCCTTATCTTAATTTATAGGGCAGATACCAACAGCTAGACACACTGTTGGCATCTAGCATTGCGTACAAGACCATCCAGCATAATATGCAACGCCAGATAAAAATGGCATGAAATGGTATCCTGGTATGTTACAGCATTTTAATCTCTTATCTTGTGCTTTGTTCTATCTTGTCTTGAACTTCTGCCAATTCATAGTAAAAAAAAAAAGTAACAGGTACATTTGTAATTTCGTGCACTTATTAAACCACCTACTGTTGAATGTGTGCCTGTCTTAGGACTGAATTGCAGTGCTAGCAGTGTTTTTGCTATGCAGCTGTCTTAGCTGTCCACCTCCCTTGCAAAAAAAAGGGTTTCATTTGGCAGGGAGAGCCAGAGATACCTTGGTCGCCTTTGTGCTGAAATATTTTCTGTAAGAACAACACATTCTTTGAAGACAAACTGAAAAAGATACACGTATGTCACTGGACCGAGGCTAGCCACAGCAACTCTGAGGCAGCATTTCAGACAACCTTTTCAAAACTGAATTAGTTTCTGAATATTTTGAGGAAGGCTGAGTTTTTCTAGCTATGTCTGCCCATGCATTCTCTGTAAAGTCTTCCAGGAATATTCTAAATGCAGAGGACAACCATGATTGCCAGCCACCTTGGAGATGCATCCTTGGGCCCTGTCTAATAGCTTAAAGCACAGATGGTGAGTTTCAACACTTTTCCTGTGAATTTATAACGAGAAAAAGTTTTAAATTAGTATAACTTGTACAATGACTTTGACTTTAGCCTTCTCTGCCTTCCTTCTGCATGTCACACATCCTGGAATATAGATTTTTCAGGGTGAGCCATTGTATTTTCACCATTATTTGCCTAATGCTTTCGCCAACAGTGTCTTATTGTCCTGAAGTTCCAGGTATGGCTGTAACATAAAAATGAATAATAATTTAAGTCTCTGAGAAGGTAAGAAGTTGTCTTCCCCTTCCTAAGGTAACAGGAGCAAGGAATGGTCACAGCTGCTTTAGCTGTATGAACCAGTTATGTGCAGTCAGATAAATGGAGATGAAGGAGCCACTTGGGTTTTAGTGGCCATGGGGAACTTAGTGATAGAAAAAACTTCATTGATTGAAGCTTTCTATTCAGAATTTCTCAGTGATGCTTTAGTACCCATCTTAACATATGTAAACTTAAAATCCTCTCTGTCATGAACAAAGTAACAATCAGGGAAAGGATACTTACTCTGTAATGATGGAAATGCCCAGGGAAATTTTGGGAAGTACCAAAGGCAACATGCTGTCAGACCCTTTCTCTGGAGCTTGAAAGATTGATGGCAATGCAAATAACAGGAATACTCTTCTGTGAACTTCACTGTGAGGTGACATTGACAGAAGCATTTCCCAGAAGAAGCTGTTGGAGATAACCTTGCATCATGGAAGATAAGCAGAGTAAAATATGATCACTCTATCTGAAATACCTATAGCAGGATGAGTCCTAACAGATTAGGACCAGGTACAGGAGCAATGCCTTCATTTTTGAATCATGCTGTCCACCGAAACTGAAACATGGCAGGATTCTCTCGAAGTGAGAAAGCATCAGCACAGAGGTGATGGAACATTAGGTTATTGGACATTTGCACTGGAGTGTGGTGAACAAACATAACTCATTATTTTGTCCCAAAACTAAGGGTTGCTTTTATCCTTTCACAGATTTATTGTCAAATGCTTTTACAAGCTGCCCTTGTGAACTTTTTTCTCTCCTCCACTAAGGTTTTTCTCTTTCTTTATACTCATCACTTATAAATGGGAATGCCTTGCTTTTTAAGAGGACTTTGGTGTTCCCTTACCCTCCCTTTTTCCTCCCTTCCCTGCTAGCCCTGGCCACTCCCTTGAGCTTCTCCTATTGGTCTCTGAGGGACCCCAACTCCACCCTCCTTGTCCCCATAAAACTTCAGACCCTTTGCCTTCCTGGGTCTTTGCCTCTGGGGACCTGCATGCTACTCTGTGAATAAAGATCTTCTGTGCTCCCCACGCGGAGGCCTCATCTCCTTTACTGCTGCCTTGTTGGGAAGAGCTAAGATGCCAGAGCTGGCCTTGTGGCTCCCCAGCCAGTGAGGGTGCCATGAAGGGCCAACCTGGGCTCGGTAGAAACATTCTTTGGCACTGCTTGCTGTTTGCCACTCCACCGAAAAGCCAGCAAACCGCAACAGAGGACCTTACATGCTAATTAGTTAACCCTCAAATTCTAGATTGATGAACCTGGTATTATTTTAAGAGGGAATCTTAGCTGTTTCTACCCAGCCTTTGTGGTAACAACTGCATCTAACAAAATGGTTATAATAATAAAGCATTCCCTGCTTGATGCTTTTGCAATGTTGACTTATTCAGCAGCAATCATGAAGGATTATTCAAAGCACAGACCAATGGGCAGCATCAAGAGCAGTGCCTTCAAAAATGCGGGGTAATCAATGATGTCTATTTTCTGAACAAGAATATTTTCAGTTGTACTGCAGACAGAATTCCCTTCGGTTGAATAAGCTGCTGAAGTGGAAAATTTTATTTAACAGCATTTGGTAAGAGTCTTGCAAGTCTCCAGTGAGTCATTAGGAGTGCTACAAAGAGTCCACTTTAGCTGAGAGTTGATTTTTGAGTCCTTCCTGGGTGAATATTGTTGTGAGAGGTTGTAGTAACCCTGCTGTGCTCTCTAACACCCTTCCTGCCCATCCACACAGAGCAGCAAAGTGAGTCACAGTCAAGGACTCCTGGGTAAAATTGCCCAGCTTTCTAAAATACACCAGCTGTGTCTAAAAACTAAAATACCAGGATATTTAAATATGACAGAATTTAGGTTTATGCTGTTGAATCATGCTGTAGAAGCCCCTAGACTTCACTGATTATCTACAAGATCAAATGTTTCAGCCAGACCAAATATGGTTTGGTAAGGGCCACATTGACCAGAGATCCAGGAAGCTACTGAGGGCTAATATCGATTTTACCTGTGTTTCTTCACTTATCTCTCCAGGACCGTGAGCATTACACACATACATCAAGAGCAAAAGTTTGCTGGATGATATCCTGTCATGCTTCTTACTGCTTCACTGAGGTATGTCCAAACATGTCAGATATTATCAGAAAATGCCAACTGCTCAGACTTGATCTCACCCAGCCCAAACACATGCACAGGACAAGCATTTCCTTAGGAAATGGGAAACAAATTTTCAAGTTTTCCTACTACTTGATTGAACATAAGCTTTCAAGGCCAGACTCCTGTGAATGGCTGAGAAGGAAGCAGGTCTCTCCTTTTGGGGACCTCCCACCCTGCATAAAGTAGCTGTTATTTGTCTCCCTTGGTGTAAACTTCTGCTGATTCAAACCACTGTCTGAACTTACTGAAGTTCCAGGCAGTCTGTCCTTCTCTCTGATTCTTCTTTCATTCATATTTGGGGTGCGGAGGGAGAAAAAGAAGATATTAGTGTGAATATTTTGATTGCATCTTGACGTTGGAGGTGAGAAAATATATAATAAAATACAGGTGGGAAGGAAAAACAGTTTCTGAGAAACTGCATTTCCACTACAAATTTCCCTTTGTTGTGTGGGTGAATTAATATATACACTTTCTGGTCAAATTAGAAACCTATGGCTAACCTGTTGCTAACACGTTTATAGTATTTGTGGAGATACATCATTGAAGAGATGAGCAAAGGCATCCTACACCTTTTACATCAACTCAACTTGATGGCCCCTCTCTGAGTCCAGCTGTAGCCTGGCACAGGAAGAGAGAGCAGCGAGACAACTCTGTCCTTTCTTCCCTTCCCTCAATGTCACACTCTGCATTAGCTGACACGGGCTGGGATCCAGAGCCCCCAGCCTGAGCTCCCCTGGGACAACGCTGCACTCACACCAGCCCCCAGGGCCAGAAGACAAATGAGAGCACCTCAGGAGGAACCTGACTGAGTAATAGCAGAGCCAGCTGGAAAGGTTAAAGGCCACCAACCATTTGCACTGCAGTAGGTTAACATCCCTGGTCTCCCGTAGAGCACAGCCACCAAAAAAAGCAAAACCTGTGACTTTTAGCCTATTATTTTGAGTTACCAGAATGCTTTAACTTAAGCAGAGCAGGCAAAGTCAATTCAAAATGTTATAAACTGTTTGTCTGCACAGGAGACATCCAGACAGCATGCTCTCCTCTCCTGAAGGGATACCCGAGCTAGCTCTCGGAGCTAGTTCAGCTACTGCGAGTAATAGAACCAGACGAGCGTGGCACTCTGCCCAGACTAATTTATCTGTCTTTCTGAAGGCAGGAAGTCTGACAGGTCTGCTTTATTCAGTGCCTTAGTCGTCACTAATGAGCGCTGTGTAACCAGAGCCTCTGAAGAGCACAGTAATCAATTTAAAACAGCTCTCGCAAGAACTCCTTGAAGTTGAGTTCTCAGCCCTGTTAATGATACCAGATGAGAGTCCATCTATGCAGACTGGCTGCCTAGAGCAAGCTGGCCTGAACACTACAGAAGCACGACACGAGTTAGAAGCTACCTCTCTGTGGCTGGAAGCAGACACACCACCTTCGGGTCTGAAATACCAGGGTTGGCCCACCTGTGCACCTACTAAAAACCAAAGCTAAAACATCAAGGACTTGAAAGAGTGCTCAACTTGTGCTTGAAAATCCCACCCTCTGTCTGTAATGACCCTGTTTCAGCTATTACTGCATTTTAAATTCCTCAGCATGCTGTTAAGTCAAGCCATCAGTGAGAGGGCAGCAGAGATGTTAAGCCTCACGGTCTGGCCCTGGCACTTTGCTTTGACATTTTTATCAGTTTTTCCCTTCTTTTGTCTGTTTAATCTATTTCATTTCCCAAAGCCATAATCTGTCTACCAACCTTATTTTCTTTCCAAGCATTATTACTTTTTTTTTTATTATTATTTGAAGGGGTTATTGACAAGTATGATGCAGGCAAACTGATGTCTAATGCAATAATAAATCAACTACAGCTGAATCCCAGTTTCCTGATATAATCATATTGGAAAAAAATATTGTGTTATACACATGAGACCTTAATGAAGTCAACACAGCTCCTTATGTGTAAAACCACTAGAATTTGATCCACTGAGTTCAGCTGGATCTGGCAGCTTTCCAAATATTCTGAGCTGAACTATTTTAGTTTTGGACTTCAGCGTTGCCACTAGGAGCCAGTAACATTCAACATCAGAGCAGAACTTCCCAGAGATAGTCCTCTCTAGAGGCGAATAAAATAACATAACCTCCAGACATGTAATATCAACAACTGTATTTACATTTATTGCTTGAGGGGATATTAGTTTACTGTGCATTATATTGTAACATTCAAAATAATAGTTATCATAGCCTGAACCAATTCTTTGCTCAGAGCCATTTGTAAAACTCAATGAAAGCATGGATTAATCTCCTAACTCTATTCTAATGGTTCAGAAACCTCTATCTCCTTTCTTGAGCTCTTCCCTCTAAACTCCAATTTTAGTTTGTGCTGCTCACCCCACTTTTTTCCAGTTTTCATATAAAACTCAGAAAGAACAAATTGGATTATCTAATCTTCCTCTTCAAACTCTGCTATGCCCTTTCCAGAAGATGGTGACTCATAACTCTCTTCTTCCTTTCATATTCTTTTCCAATCTGGCATCTCCATGCATGGCATCCAGGCTATGTCTGCTTCAGAGAAGGGTTTGAGAATTTTTTTGTCCCTAAACCATAAAAGCAGCTCTAAGACAAGAGGTTTTTTGCTTCTCTAAATGCCTAATTAGTTCATCTGCTCTGATCACCTCTCAAGTGCTACAATATCCTTTTCAATGGTTTTGATAAAGTATAACTTAAGTAAGCAGCATCTCCCTGTAAATGGAATTTACCTTACCAACAGCTACTTCATTAACTTCTTTCACATCTAATCTCAGATGTGAAAATATACATTTAATTTTCTATGATGCCACAAAATTTTTTAGTCCAGTAAAGTGATGATTTTCGTAATAATTTTGGCTATGCATTCTTTTCAGATTCTTGTCTCCTTGTATTATTTGTACATTGTATCTTCAGATTTATTTTGACTTAATTCAATAGGATAGAGTGATAGACCCACACAGTCCCTAGCCTGAAGGTTTTCTAATAACAAGAATGTACAAGCACTGCACAAGCATAAATTACAGTGTCAACAGTATCTTAAATTTATATAGAAGGAATAGCAACTATAATTTCAGTGGGTTTTTTACTGCATACATATTCTCATGCTTGCCCCTGCTAAAACAGGTATCGAGAATGTGGAACTTCTGAATAGTGTGAGATACTGGAAATGCAGAAAATTATTTTGAGACAAACAAGCAAACAAAACCCAAGCAAGAATAATCAATATACTAAGATATAAGCAAAAGCAATGTGAAGTAATTTGCTAGCAATGTTAAATGCTTCCACTATTTTATTCCACATTTTCACACTACTTGAATGGATGAAACCAAAGAAAATTCCACTAAAGTTAGATATTTTTTCCTGTAACATGCCAGGGAATGTAGGAAAGTGGTTTTATCCAAGATATATATTGAGTCTTGATAATACAGTAAATCCAACACCAGTAGAAGATGGAAAAGTGCATCAGCACTACTCCTGCTACTCCTACATGAAACACACATGGGCTCAGTGCTTCAAAGTGTGTAACCCACCAGCTCTGAAGAACATGCCACGAGAGAGATGCTTTTGGAACTAATACCTTGGCCTTGGAGAAGAACATACGAACACATACTTTATTTTGTAGGTCTTTCTCAGAATCTTTTTCCTGCCAATATGTAAATAAGATGCTAATCAAGAGGTGTGCAGGGAAAACATATTCTGACACGTTGGCACACGGCATTTTCCAGCAATACACAGCACATTTATCATTATGTTAATGTGAGATCCCAGAGGCAGCTCTGCCTTTAAGGCATACTTAAGCATGCCAAAGTTTTCCCTTTCGTAGGAGGCAAAATAGAAGATAGATTTTTCATTCATGAGAATGTGAAGACTCCCTGAGTTATGCACAGCAGTCAGAAACCCTAAAATAAAATAATATTTTGCATTTGTGCAGAGATTTTTTTTCCTTTTGAAAACACGAGCAGTTTGCTATCCACATTATTTTCCCCCTTTTAGAGATGGCATAACTGAGGCAGAGCTTAATGCACCATTTTTTCAATAATGGTGGCGAGCATTTTGGCTGTTAGTGGTGTTAAACACCAATAGTTTCCTTGTCCTTTCCTTTTGTAACTTATACCTGAAAAGAAGATTATCTAGATAAAACAAAGAACACAAAAGCAGAGAGAACTTCTAAAGTGTTTGCCCAAGCCACTTGCTCAAGGTCACACAGCAAGTCAGTGCAAGGGCTGGGAAAATATTCATGACCCCTATTTCTCAGCTCATTCCAACCCTCAGGTCAGATAATACTGCAAAAGCTTAAAAGATTTTCCAAATGTCATATGAATTTTCTTCAAGAAGGGATGCAAATCTGAAGGACATGGCTTATGGTAAGGAACAGCTTTTTCCTGCGAGCTTTAGGTGGTGAGGTTTAGCTACATTCCTGTATCAGTAAGTGTTCTCAAACTTTCAGGTATCCCAAGTTTAATTTGAAAATATAATTGATAACAACTTAGCCTGTATCTCCTTGTGCTTCTTCTTCTACTTCTTAACAAAAAGTAAGGCACAGAAATAACAATTAAAATATACAAATTTATGGTAAAGGAAACCATTTCAACACAGAAACTCAATGATTTGGAGGCTGAACCCATTTCCCTCCTGCCAAAATTAAGTATACATAACATGCATAAATGCACCAAGAATCATGTTAACACCAATTGGCTGTCTTAGCTTTCTTCTCTCATTATTAGAAGGCTGCTCCAGAAAATGAGATGTAACTCATCAAACCTAGACCCCACATATCTGCAAATTATTAGCTATTCTCAAACCATTCAGCCAAAGGCAAACAAATCCCCTCCAACAAAGAACAAGCACTTTCACATCCAGCAACTGCACGTGACAGGTTCAGAGGACATATTGGAGATAAGTGGGTGTTCTGTTTCTAACCTGAACCTCTTCAAGAAATACCCTGAACCTCTTGAAGATGCAGTTTGCTACTGTTATGAGTCACTGCTCTGCCTTCTCTCATGTTGTTTAGTGATAGTGGGCTCAAGCATCAGAAATGTGTTCCATCTACTCATAAATTTGTCCTTTTGCTGAGAATATAAATAGTGGTGAAGATATGCCAATATTAAGGGTTTCAGATATCCTAAAAGACAATTTAATTCAAAGTCAGTAAAAACATAAAAACTGTTAGAGCAATCACATCTTTTTGGTTCTTGATTCCTTTACCACCTTAACCTCCATGTGATTGTTTAAGGTAGGTTTAATCATGGATCATTTATATGCACAGTACAATAAAACTGCCCAAAACCAAAATGCTTCTGGTCAGCAGTACTAAAATTTGTAAATGTTGCTTGTTTTCATATGATCATGAAAACTTTTTTGCTTCATCCTACATTACTTTACTTTGTTTTAATCTTATCTATATGCATTAAGGTAGACAGCAATGGCTTAGAATGGCAAACTTGTCACAGTTAACCAAGAAAGTAAAATCTGTATCTGAGGAATGCAACATCCACCAACAACTTTGGCTTGGCTTTCTCTTAGTTGCCAGGGGAACCTTCAATAAAATGGGATGCGTTTATGAAACTGAGGAAAAGCTAAACTGACATTCAACCCTTCTAAAATCAAACACAAAAGGGCACTCTGTTTTAAGAGCTTTATGAGGAATAATGTAAGCATTTGAGCAGTGGGACACCTTAAAACCATACAAATACAGGAGTATCTATTAAAAAAAAAAGAAAGCACAAGTTAGCAAAGTAATTGAAAGCAGAAAATAAATGGAGAATTGTTAGTTGGATAGAAAGCTCACTAACAAAACAACACAGCAACAGTGAATCACTTTCATTAGTTGTGTTCTTTACCAACATGAGGTTATTTGTATCAGCACTGCTGCCCCAGAGCAAGTTCTGAGCCTTCATTTGCTCTGGGCATTAACAGGCTCAAGCTGAAAACTCTGCATCTGTATTCTAGGTGCTTCATAGTCTGCCTTCAGTTTATTTACCTTTCATGGCAATTGGGTGAAACAAGCAATTATTTTCCCATTTTCCCTAATCCTCTTATTTGCCAACCCTTGAGGCAGTAAATTTTTATAAAATTAATTAAAAAATAATATAAAATCTAACTGTCATTTGATAAAGCAAAGTAAGGTTCTTGGGAAGGCAAAACACACATTGTTCTGGACAGCAGGTACTTTGCAAGCCCTGCAGCAGGCATTTTACAGGACTGAATGAGGCTCTGCCACACACACCAGCAAACAGAGGAGGCTGAACACCTGCTGCTGGCTCTGACGGTGCTCAGGTTGCTGTTGTGACAACAGAGAAACCTCACCTTATTTTCCCTAGACCTTGCCACAATGCTCAAACTGAACTTGAGTAGAGCTTAGAGTACATGTTGTCCTCCGCAGATGCTTAGTTGAAGTTCCTTTAAATGCCTGCTTCCCAAGTTGTAGAACTAACAAGCAGATGCTTTGCCTGAATTGATGAACAATAAGCCTGTCCCCATCTACCTGTGCAGGTAAGTGCCCAGCTTCACCAGCCCCTGCTGGAAGGTATCACCCACCCAGCCCAAAGGAGCAAAGAACAATGGACCTTCAGGCATCAGGGAAAAATTCACACTTCTTTCTTCTTTATTGCATTGAAATAGATTTCACCCTATTTATGGATGCATAACTAAATCTAAATAATTAAGAAAATGAAAGTTGAGCTGAGAGAAAGGTGTCATGAGTTTTCTCTTTATGTCACATTACCAGCTGCAGGCCCTGAGCAGGAAGGAGGAGGGTGAGGTAGGAGAGCACAGAGAGCACAGCCGGTGACACAGCAACATGAGCATGCCCATGAGCAAACCCACTGCCTAAATGGGCAAGGCAGACATGGGGGGAAAGGGGAGGCCAGCACAGGGAGCAGAGCTGAAGGTTAACAACAGAGCCAGGATCCAAAGCCCTGACCAGCACGACGACACTCAGGCTGGGGCACACCACTGCCAAAGTCCTTGGCACAAGTAGCTTCAGGGCTGGCAGTGGTGTCTCTGTCACCCACTGTGATGCTTTGTCTCAGGGCACAGGGGTTAATTGCTGGGAATGTCAAATGAGATGGGTTAATGATGAGCTGAAAGCAATTTCAGTATTGCTACTGAACCCTCTGATTACTTGAGTAGCACTGTGGGAGTAAAAACCTCTAATGCTATCATCATTTTCTTCCAGGCAGTTAATTCTTTTTTATATATATTTATATATTTTTCTGTTTAAATCCATGCACACATTTTTTAATTCCAACAATGCTGGGACATGAAATAAGAAGCCTAGCACTTCTTGTCAGTGCTAACCTGCCAAGATGCCACCCCAGCAGCAGCAGGAGAAGCGAAGAGCTCCCTGAATGTGTTTTACCTCTTTGTTACGGCTGCCTCGATATTCAGTCTCCTGTCCTATTATCCAAAACTTATATACATTTATAACATGGCTGATACTTCTAGGTCATGTATGTCTAGAAGTTTTCTGAATTTTCAGCACTTTTAAGGATTATTTTGTGACATGTTCTTATAAATAATAATTTTTGTTCTCATTGCAGCTCCAGTGCCTCCTCTTCATCTGAACTGTTATTTGAGTGCTAGTGAGATAACTGGGTGTATCAACTATTCCTACAGACGTTTTTATGCAAGTACTGATTCACTCTTTCAACATCAATGTTTTAAATGTAGCTAAAGAAACAAAAGATTTTTCAAGGAAACTTCTAGAACTGTGAATAATATCACAAAGGTCTCTTTCTGTGTCTACCACAAATAGCCAAGTGTAAATACTCACAATCTAATTCAAAATCCATGTGTTTTCCGGTCATATTAAATACTGTTGTTTGGTACAGAGTGCAAAAATCCCCTTTTGCTTTAGCTATTCTACTGCAATTAGAAAACTGCATTTTTTTTTTCATTTTAACATTACTGCATTTCTGAGATGTAACTTATTGCTATGTAATTGCCCAACATTTAAAAATAGAATGGCATTCAATCCCAGAGCATATTACAGAGGAGTCTTAGCCAGCAGGAGATACCTATTTAATCACTACTTTGCATAGTTACAGTGACAGCAGGAGAACTATAGAAAGAATTGCCTTAAAAATTAAACCATGGAGGATGTTAGGACTGCCAAAGAATGGATTTCTAAAGAAAAAAAGAAAATTCTGACACTCACAAACAAATCTGTTCTGTTTGTTTGTGATGACAGTGCCTTCCCATAACACAAATGACATTAGGTATTTCATTAAAATCAGGATACCCCGATTATGGAGACTCAGACAATTTTCTAGTTCCTTAAGACACATGTTCAACTTACCTGCAGTGCTCTCAGGCTGCAGCCCAGCATTGTGATGCCCTGAACACACCCTCTCCTCACAGTCACCATCCACCTCACACGGTCACTAATGTGGCATTCCTAGTCCAGCAGCAGTTCTAACTGCATGGCAAGAGAAGTGGGTAAAAGCACAGGACGAAACCACCAGTATTTTAAAACAGAATCAATATTAGTCATTAGCCGGCAGTGGCTATGCTCTGTCTTAATACATATTCCTAAAGCTGCTCAGATGCTCTAAGCATCTAAAGGGGCTCCAATGACTCTGAAAAGGCTGCAAATAATGTACTTGCTGCCAGACTTTATTTTTCAGTGAATTCTACAAAGATTTTGTATCTTAAAGACATTAGGTACAGTGAAGACTCTTTTTCTTCTGTGTTATACCCATAACATAGCTTTGTTATCAAAGCTTCTTTATCAGAGAAAGAGGCCTTCTGAAAGCCTAAGTAAGCTTGTCAGGATTTACCAGGAATGCTTTGTATTTTCTCAAGGATCCAACAGAGCACACAGGATAAAGCTCATTTTCCTGGGAAAGGTAGGAAATACCTTCTTGCTTTGCACTGCATGCAAGTTTTGTTGGTTTTCCTCTGTTAAAGAGGCATTAATTTTGTTACTAGAAAGTCATCAAGTAGCGTATTTATCAATTACACTATTTATTAGCAGATAAGTGCTATCCCTAGGTGAACCTATATATGGCTGCAATACTCCAAAACTCCGTGGTCTAGGATCAAGCAGAGCAGGCAGCACAGCTGTCGACATAAACCAGCATCCCCCCAGTGCTTGTGCACTACCAGTACCAGAACTGATTCTTTCCAACAGCAAAATTTAAGTCCATGATCCATGATGTGATGGGGCATTTGCTTAGAAGAGAACTGCATCAACCCTTACAACCTCATTAACCACCAGGGAATTGTACTTTTGTCTACACAATGGTTATCCCTGCACAGCACAGGGAAGGAAAATCATGCTAAAACAAAGAGCCATGGTGAGGCTGTCCCACTGCAGTAAGTACTAAATACTGCTTAAAATGGACTAGTGAGTTAATTTATTATATAAATTAACTATTATTAATAATCATAGAATCATTAAGGCTGGAAAAGACCTCCAGGAATATCAAGTCCAACCTTTGATTGAAAACCACCATGTTAAATAGACCATGGCACTAAGTGCCACATCCAGTCTTTTCTTGAATATTTCCAGGGATTGTAACTTCGTCACTTTCCTGAGCAGCCTATTCCAATGCCTGACAACTCTTTCAGTGAATAAATTCTTCCTGATGTCCAACCTGGACTTCCCCTGGTGAAGGCAGCTTAAAGAATTGGCGTCCTGAGGTAATTTTCTCTCCTGCTGTCACTACTTGCTTGGGAGAAGAGAATGACCCACATCTTACTAGAATCCACTTTCAGAGTTGTAGAGAGGGATAAAGGACACCAGTCAATCAATCCCAACTCTCTCCAGCCACTCCTCACAGGAGTTTCCTCTAGACCCTTTACCAGCTCTGTTGCCTTCTCGGCACTCCAGCCTCTCAATGTCCTTCTTGCAGTGAGTGGCCCAGAACTGGACACAGCACTTGAAGTGCAACCTCACCAGTGCCGAGTACAGGGGGACAATTCCTTCCCTGGTCCTGCTGGCCACACTATTCCTGACACAAGCAGGATGCCATTGGCTGTCTTGGCCACCTGGGCACACCCTGGCTCATGTTCAGCCACTGCTGACCAGCACCCCCAGGTCCTTTTCCACTGGGCAGCTTCCCAGCCACTGTCCCCAGCCTGTAGCACTGCCTGGAGTTGCTGTGACCCAAGGGCAGGACTTGGCACTTGGCCTTGTTGAACCTAATTCCATTGGTCTCAGCCCATTGATCCAGCCTGTCCAGATCCCCTGCAGAGCCTTCCTATCCTCCAGCAGATTGACATTCCCACCCACCTTGGTGTAATCTGCAAACTTAGTGAGGCTGCACTCGATCTCCTCACCCAGATCAACAAATGATATCAAACAGGACTGGCCCCAATACCAAGTCCTGGGGAACTTTATTAGTGATAAGCCACCAAATGGATGCATTGCCATTCAACACCAGTAATAAAATCCGTGGTATTTCTGCACAACATTACATTACATTGTCTAACCAATCCATCGCTATAACTGCACCTCCCAATCTGCCTAAAGATGGGGGTCTGGTCCTGTTCTAGCATTTAATTCTCTTCTGAAAATTATGCTTTTATTTTTTACATTTGAAAACTGTATGTTTTTTGATTTTGTCCTAGAGCTGGTATTGCCTTTTCTTCACACACACTCACACTCCCCCTCCAGTCCCCCCCCCCCCCCCCCCCCCCC
>VZRF01002949.1:0-112138 GCA_013396875.1 Vireo altiloquus | reverse complement strand
ACCCCCCACCCCCCCATCCCCTTCACCTAATAGAAAACTTTGCAAATAGAAGGGTACTGTGGTTTATGGTTAAAGATTTTTTTCTGCTCTGACAGCATTATTTAAATAAAGGATTTGTTGCTTTGGCTGTAATTCCAATGGTTAATTGGAGGACTTGCCCATTTTTTAATTTAAGCATTCTCCTACTCATTTGCAGTGAGTTTTTTTGAAACAAATTCTGTGTGAGAAACACCATTTAACTAAAACCATTTTCCTAAATATATAATACCTTTTTTTAACAGCATTGTTTTATGGGGGAAAAAAGTATTTTCAACACTTCCAGACATTCATTTGTTCAGCTCCTTTGGAGTATGGATTCTAAACAATTAGGAGTAGTGCTCCATTATGTAAATTGTAAGGATAGAATGGAAGAAAAAGGTTTATTAGAAATTTTAGCACTGTCAGTAAGTGGACTGTGGCTCTGACAATTTTTTTCAGATGTTCTTGCCTTTATGAGAAAATAATAAATCCATGTGCTCCCTTTGTTTTCAGGAAATGTAATTTATGGATGCCTTATTATAGAGGTGAAAAAGTACTCAACTATGCACAGATTCAACTTCTATCTACTTGCATTCAGGAGAGTTTTCTGAAGCATGTGTTGCTTTTTAAAAGTCTCCTGTAGCATATCCATGCATTCAAGTCACCAAAGGCTTGGATCTCAGTTTTGCTCTAAAATCCCCATTGTACACCACGACTTTTAAGTCTTTGAGGCTGTGCCTGCAAAACAGCTGGGCAGTCTTAAGGAGGTTTAAGGGCTTTAGATTTAATACTGGACTGTATGCCCCAGTGAACCTGGGAATGACAAATGCTGAGCACAGACAGTCCCATGGAGCATTCTGCTGGCACTTACTCTGAAGCCCTACACTCCAGGCTTCCTCTTATCTCCCACCCTATGGCCAGTAAGGTACTTGAAAAAGGGAATTTTTGGCATTGTAAAGAACTTGGAAATATCATTTTGCCTCCTCTGACACCTTCTGGAAAAAAGGATAAGTCTTTCCTAAATTTGACACAAAGCCAAAGCCTTCTTGATGCTGTCAGTGAGTGGAGAGGCAGGGAAAAAGCTCATATTGATTACAGAAGGTTAAACCCAAAGGGACTGTGAAAATGTGGGTTTTCACACAGATCTAAGAAAAATTGTTTGTGCTTCAGAGATGCTAAAATGTTGGTTTGAAGTTGTAAGCCGTGTCTAATGGCTTTAGTAACATTGCTATGTAAATTTGGAGCTGCAGAAGTTACTCAGCGTGTACAATCGAGAGGTACACAGGAAAGTATATTCTGTGTGTGTCAAGTGCGCCCTATCCTATTCATAAGTCTCCCTCCTCGTTGTGGTGGGCAGAAGGTGGGTGCCACAACCTTCCAGAAGCGTCTCCCCCAAGAAGCCACTCGGCTGTGCCAACACACACACGCTCACACACACCGGATAGCTGTAAGATGAGTCGAAGGCAAAGAGGCAGGAAGGGTCTTCGTACAGAATTCCACGGGAGAGGTTTAGTCCAGCCACAAATGTGGAGAGGTCGAGGGACGAAGACCAAGAATGTGGGAGGGTCCATGTTTATATACGGGGTCGGTAAGGGCGGAGAAAGCATCAGGGACCAATGATGTGAGGGCACAGGGGCGGTGCACAGGTGGGGCTCGGGTATGGGAGCCACTGGGGAAATGGAGAGGGAGTGGTGGAGAACAAGGGCCAATGGGGGAGCAGGGAAGGGAGAACATTCTAGGGCAGGGACACATATGGTCAAAGGGGCAGGGAGGCCAATGGGCCAACCGGGGAAGCAGAACTGGGGTACATTAGCATAACTAAATAAAGCATCCTGGGAGAAGCCTTTCCTGTCTCCCTGACCTGGGGAGTATTTCCTGCCTTAGGGTCTGTCCCTCCAGTGGACTCACATGTTCCCTCAGTCAGTAGGCTCACCGGCCTCCACACCTCCTTTTTTCAGTTGATTAGATACAAGAGATCAAAAAAAAAAAGTCCTCTTATGAAAACCTGGAGAATCTGCTTGTGGAAACAAAGTGGTTTGATATATTGTGTTTGTTTACACACAGACCCGTTTTATCTATGATATGGTTGTAGTATATATTTTGCCACTCAAAGTTTGTGCACACAACATTTTATCTAGTAGTGTCTGGAAAAGCTACATTAAAAGTACTACACGCTTCTGAAGTTCTTTTCAATGTTTTCCAAGAGCACATGTAAAAAATGTTCTTGTCTGATACTGGAAGTGATCCCTATCAGTTCTACTTCATAAAATTCCTAGAGCTTTCATTTTCATGCACCTTCACATTCTTCACAACCAGTGGTATTGATATGCCATATAACAACCTCTCTCCAGGATGACTGCTGCAAATAAGTACTACTAAAAATATCACAAAGATTGATCCTTTTTCTCCTGCCCAGTTATCAATGTTCAAATGATTAGATAGTGTCCCTGGGCATAAACATGAATAACAAAAAGAGGCCTTTGAGAAGCAGCATAGAACACTCTGGACAAGCACCAAATTTTGCAGACATTTGGACAAACCTAGACCAAAATTTATATGTATTAAATCCCTCTCTCCTATGTGAAAAGAGCACAGTGTCATGACATCTATGGTCCTCTAGTCTACCCATGGTTTTCCCTGATCAGTGTGTGATGAAATTGGTTTATTGCTACATGAGAAAACAAGAAGTGGATTCTGACACTAGCACCACTATGAATGTGTTTGCTTCAAGGCTACACAGTTCCATTGCACTTTAGATGAGCTGGTCTAACCTGTAATAACAGATCAATAGGTCTGTGTGCATTACCCTTGATGTGGCAGTTTATGTGATCTGGTGTGCCTACACGCACCGGTGTGCTTCCTGTGTCTCTGACACGCTCTTCTCACTACACATGCATGCATGCAAATAATTCCAAGAAGCACCCAGAAATTTTTAAATTGCAGTTTACAAGCCCCCAGTGCCCAGAAAGCTAAGAATACCTTCTGCAGCAATACTATTACTCCTGCTGAATATAAGCTGCTGTGTGGAAAAAAAAGAAACATTCAATCTTGGTGTTTAGGTTTCAAGGGATTGCATGAACATTTGACAGCACTTACCAGATATGCATATTTACACTGCCATAGAATCACAGAATGGTTTGGATTGGATTGGAAGGGAGTGAAAAGGTCATCTAGTTTCAACCCCCTGCTGCCATGGGCCTGGACACCTTCCAGTGGACCAGGCTGCTCAGAGTCCTGACTAATCAGGCCTTGAACCCTTCCAGGGTTGGAGTATCTAAAACTTTTCTGGGTNTCAGGCCTTGAACCCTTCCAGGGTAAAACTTTTCTGGGCAACATTTTCCAGAATCTCACCACCTGCACAGTAAGGAATTTCTTCCTAATATCCAATCTAAACTTGCCCTCTTAAGTTTAAAGCTATTCCCCCTTGTTCTATCACTGCACACTCTTGTAAAGAAGTCCCTTTCCAGCTTTCTTGTAGGCCCCCTTCAGGTACTGACAGGCCATCATGAGGTCACCCCAGACTTCTCCAGTCGGAACAACCTCAACTCTCTCAGGGTTTTCTCATAGGAAAGGTGTTCCATTCCTATAATTATCTTAATCTAGGAAAAGTATTTCTGTCCTATAATCATCTTCTTCTACATTTATATGTATAAACATAAGCAGGAACAGAAAACAAATGGAATACAAGCAGCCCTGCTTGCTAGTCTGATGACTTTAGCAGGTTTGGACTGAACTAAGAGAATCATGAGCATTTTTATTTCATTCTCTTGACTGGGCTTTTCAGATGTGCAGAGAAGTCAGCTGAACTATCCCATGTCTGAAAAATGGCAGAGAAGAGAAATACCCTGGACAGCAGCTCAGAGTTGAGTTACTTCCAACTCTGTTAATCCTTTGGTAATACCAGCTTGAATCCTTGAATACCAGCTTGTTTCTAACAGCAGCTTTACTCAACCACATGCACCAACAACAGATTCCACCTCCTCAAAACACCACACTGGGTACCTGACTTCTACCCTCTAAGAAAAAGTCTTACTCTTTCCATTCAATCAAATGCCCCCAAGTCCAAAGCAACTTAATGCCTTTATTTCTTTTTCCATAGCAGAGGCAACAGACACCTTGCCATGCCCTTCTTCAAGAAGGGAAGGAATTTCCAGCAGAAACTTGAGTTGGATGTGCACTGGAGGATCTGGAGGATCTTTGGGTGCAGAGGATCAGAGTGCAGAGGCTGGGGGAACAGAGAGGGGAGAAACTTCCCAGGAACAAGTGTGGGGCTTCTGGGTTTTTTTCTCTGAAGAGGGGGAATACAGCAGCAATGCTTTGAGGAGAGCAGAGTATATAGGATTAGTGCATTTGGAGTAAAACAACAGAAGCAAAAACTGTGGAGATGCACCTTTGCTTAAAATATTGGCAGGAACTTGCTTCGGCTTACACTTCTTTTATTAAGTATTGTCCTTTGGAAAGGAGATGCAGCAGTTTGAAAACTTTGGTTTAGTAACAGATCATATAGCACCAATAAAAAGGGAGTGGTGGGGGGAGCCCATTCCTCTCAAATTCCTAAGAGCTAATAAAAACTCTGACAGAGTCATTACCACCATAGGGGTTCTGATTACATCTTTTGATACAACATTTTTCTTGGCCCACAGTCAAATGCCATCTTTGCAAACAGCTCACAACAATACTGCCCCTGGGGGGTTATTTTGGAGCCACTGACTTAGGTGGCACTGTTTGGTTTACTGTTTTCTCGTGAATGTTCCCAGACATTTTGGTGCCTGCCTAAGTACAGGGCTGCCAAGAGCAGCCAATACAGGTCATAAAACACTGTAAATAGAGAATTTCCATTTCAGCTGTGCCTCTGTCCTGAATTCAGGATGGCTGCCTCTGAAGCACTATACTTAAGGGTGCTTATGATTCACAAGAAGTTTCAAGCCCTGTAGTAGTCTCAGCTTTTATCTCTTTAGCTTTGATCTCCTCTGTATTCTCTTAAATATAATTAAACCTGTCACATCATTTCCCGTCTTTTGGATTTCTCCCTGAAAAAAACCATTTATGCACAAATTAGGAATTTTAAACAAAGACAGTTCCAAAGAGTAATAAAATATATTTGGGACATTTCCTCTCCACCTCATATATCATTTCCTGACAAATGTGGTGCATTCCATTCTGAAAAACTCCTGAACAAGAACATTTTATTTCATTTTTTCTAGCACTGTGTATTTTTCTGCAATTTTTCTTAATGTTTGCCATCGCTAACCTGGAATCTTCTTGACACAAATTCGACAACACCGGTATAAAACATAGCATAAGTCTCATTGAAAAACTGCATAAACTTCAACTTGTGGTTTGACACATTGATTTAACTAATGCAAAAGATTTTTAAGGAAACAAATTCCTTGAAACTTTCAACAAATCTGTACATTGTTCAGAGTTTTAACATAGGCCAAAGCTGTATTTTCCCCCTTAAACTGCATCTAAGCTCAGTGTCTTAAGGAGATGCGAAGTGCACAATATTGCTATGAACCATTCATTTTATTCCTTACTGTGTATGCAGTTTTGCACAGCAGAAAGAAACAAAACCCAAAAAATTTTCAAAAGCTGTTTTGCTTTTTCCTGTTAAAATCAGAATTCAGTCCTCCAAATCGTTGTATCTTCAGCAAGAATTCTCCACTTTCTATCTTTCCTAGCATCTCTAATTGCAATATCCCTTTACATTCCAAGTAGTTACAGGTTTATCCTCACAATGCTCCCATAGCAGCAAAATTATTACTATCTTACAGATGAAGACCTGAGGCACAAAGTGATTACATGATTACCCACTGTAGCAACAGAATTTTGAAGCATAGCAAATTGTTATCACATGTTGAAGGAATGCTTTAACACTGACACTAGAATACTGTGCAATAACAAGAAAAAATAAAAATAGCATGTTAGGAGGGACACCTGGTATGATTAACTCAACTGAACATGGTGGATTACCTGAAAGACTTATGTGAAAGACTACAGAAGCTAAATGCTCTGTACTGAATTTCATTAAAAGTGTCCATGAGTTACAGCAAGTGATGGCTCCCTGGGAAAGGCAGGAGCTTGTGGTTAACACCCATAACAGATGAATCACAAAATGGGCTGTACTTTATCTTGCTAGGTCATGTGAAGAGTTTCTCTAAACTCTATCTAAACAGGGTGTTGCCAAGTCAGTAGCCCTGTCCAAGTGACCTGAGCCAGGTGAGGGCAGCCAGGATGAGGTAGAGCTGCTGTTCCTGTGCACAGGTGCAGCACAATGGGTGGGATTGCATCAGTTCTTGCATTTCCCAGGACCACTGGGGCAATTGCACACATGCAAGAGCTTTGCAATGGTTCTGAATGCAGCTATCACTTAATACCAGCCAAGTGACAAGTCTAGAAAGCAGAGATCCTGGATTTAGTTAGTGTATCCATAAGAAGATTAAAAAATGATCTGTTTGGTTTTAAGAATATTTATAGAGGGAAAAAAATGAACATCAGGTATTTCGTCAAGCTAACAAAAGAAGGTATTGCCAGTGTATGGGAACAGAAGCTACATAAATTTCAGTGGCTTTATTGATGTGATTTTTTTCACCTCTAATGCAAGTCTCATGATATAAGGATTTTTCATAAAGCCTCCAACTGCTGTAATTATTTCATTCCTAGCATCAGTGTTTCCACAAAAAAAAAAAAAAATTGATTTCTATCCCTCAGTGGCTTCACACAAAATACATTTAAACTATGAACACTGAAGTCTAAAGTACAGAACAAGAATGAAAAAGAAATCCACGCCTTTTTTGTGCATGACGTTGGCAGTGGGGATATTAAGCTGGGAATTAAATGCTCCACAGTTTTAAGTGAATATGAGAGGTACTTAGCAACAGGTTGTGCAGACATGTTGCCCCATTACATGGAGTCTTTAATTTGCATGAATACTGGAATGGAATAAAAAAATTTTTTTGGATTCTTGGATATAAAAATATTAAAGGTACTTTGGCTTCTGCTGTGCAAAAAGTGGAATTAGATGCCTGTCATGGCTCTTCCCCAGCTTTAAAAAATGCCCACAGAATGTGATTCCCAGCCCTGTCTCCCACTCGCAGGGCATCCTGGAGGGATGCTCTGTCAGCCTCACACTGCAAATACTCTGCAAGAGCTGTCTCATACATTCTCAGAGGTTTTGTCATCTTTCAGCCACAGATCTTTGATATTGCTACTCAAAAAAAGCTTAGGAAAAAAAAAACAAGAGTAGATGCACAGAATGAAGGGATGAATAAACAAAACAGAAGCCTAGCATCTGGAGAATGTGTGACTACTCTGAGTCTGTGTTTTACAAATAAATGAAGGCTAGAAAAGTGAGCACACAGCAGTCTTGAAGACAGCACATTCTCTTTTTGGGGGAAAAATAAAAGAAAAAAGACATGTAATCCAGTTCTGTTAGCATATGTCATATAAGGCTTTTTTTGGTCCTATAAGACACTATCTGATATAACAAGTTTTGTCAGCAGCTTGATGTGACAGCACAACATGACTCAAGAGAACCTCAAAGGAACTGACTGTTTCAGGTGTGTTTTGTTTAAAAACAGTCTTTTCCCAGGTTCCAGTCTTCGAAATAGTGGCAGGCTGGAGCAGACTTATATTGCTGGAAGACACAGATACTTCTGCTGAGTTGACAAGAAGCTATTCCTTCTAGACATGCTCTGTAAAGCACGTGGGGCTGTCACATGTGTCTCATTAAATGAACTGAACTGCTGAGCTAGCAGCATAGGTTATTATTTATAGAGCCCTACTATTTCAGATGCATACAGAAGATAGTGCCAAACATGTAGGACTATCCATACTTCTCAATTTGAGCACTGAATATATTCATTTTGGAGAGAGAATGGAAAAGGCAAAGTATAAAGAATGGAGAAAAAAAGGAGGTGAATCAGTGAACACCACCTTAAAGCTCTACTTTGAGAGCACTGTCCATTGATTACATCAATAAATTGTCTCATTTATCCCATCTAAACTGAAATTTTCTTTCCCTGTGTCCTTGTACTGCACTTGGTCCATTGCTGACATCTTACACTATGCCAGCAAAATCAACTCAGTAATTACCAAGGACTCATTTGGAGAGAAGAAGCATGAGCCACACATGAGCCTCATTCCCACAGAAAAGCCTTCAAGGCATGCTGCAGAAATAGAGGAGAAAGTTAAAAGGATACAGAGAAATATTATCAATTATGGCCTGTTATTTATTTGGGTAAAGATAATACCAATTCTTCAGTTTTCCAAAGTGGGCCCCTGTATTTCTAATTATTGTATAAGAAAAGGGGGATATCACATAGGAGGTAGATGGGAGCATATGATTTTCAACTTGCCGTGATATAGTTGTAGACGGTTTAAGGTTATTTACCAGGTCAGAAAGAATTAAAATAATTGACATTTATCCCTTCAAACAAATTAGATCTAAACATAGCCCTCTTTCTTCAGGAGCTCAGCGTGACTTAGGGAAGGCAAAAGCCCTCTGCAGTAGCTGAGGTATGATGTAGACCTCCACATTGACAGAAATATCAAAGAAGCTTCACAACTCACTTCAGATCACACAAAAAAATGAGGTGAAATGCTCTCTTCAAAGAAATGGGTTCAAAAGTTACTTCCTGACCATTTTCTAGTTGACTTATAGCTACAAAACACCTTCAAAAGATTGTGAGCAACAGTGTGACAAATAAACAGCAAGAAACATAGAGAAAGGGAAAGAAAAAATGGAACAAAAATTGCAAAATTGAAAACATAATATAAATTGAATAATCATGGCAGTCAATAATGTTTACAACTGTGGCATTCCCTGAGAGCTGTGAAGACTAAAGGGACATAATTGGAAAAAAAAAAATTTAAAATAAAAAACCCTACAATTAGGAGAGCCAAATTTTGTTTGAAAACTTCTCCCATCTCTCTCTCTACCACCTCTTGAGCTGGGTGAAGAAATTTGGTATTTTTATAGCTGGCCAAAAGTTGGTAGGAAAGCTTCACTCCATTCACTTGAATATTTTTAACTTTACTGTCTTTGGAAGGATTTGCAGGACTTTTCTACTTCTAATAAATCAGTGTAGTTGGGATAACAGTCAGTGCATTCCACTGAAGTTCTAGAAATAAAACAGAATGAAAATGAGTGTGACAAAAAGGGTCTTGGAAAGCCACTGAGAGACATACAATGTGACTGTTCAAAAACAGAAAAGCGAGAAGAGAAGGGACCTAAACCAGTCCATAGACTACATGCTTCAGCTAGGTCTGCTATCTTTGTGTACTTGTCTCTTGACTGAGTCGGGTCCAGGTATGGCTTATCCTTATTTCTAAATAAAGGAATATCTAAATCAAACAACTCCTCTGTCTCCTGTTGCCCTTAATACCTGAGCATCCACCTGCTGGAGACGAGAAGCCTTTCAAGAATCACTCTGTGTATGACATCCCTTGCATTGATAATTCAGAGAAAATACTCTTTGTGCACCCAGCCCCATCTCACATACAGTGTAAAGGTGGCTGTGCCTAATTATATTCGGTGGCTTTTTCTCTCTCTTGAGAACAAACTGTGTGTCTTGTTTGTCAGGAGGGCTCCAATTGTTAGCAAGGCAGACCCATGAGTTTTTATGGGCTTGGCATGTTCTTTCTGCTTTCACTGGATAGTGCCCCTTATAGCAGGTCAAAAGTTGGAGTCTGTAAAAGAGGACATTAGAGGTTTACAGCTTTTTTGGGAAAAGAAAGAAAAAACAAAAGCAAGCAAGTGCATGACACAATGGGCATTGAGCAGCTCTTTTGGAACTTTGTCATTATAGCACCAGGGAACAAACGATCATTTCTTGAAGGGTACTGATATTCTGATCTACAAGGCAGGCACATGCAGGGTGTTTTCATCCTTGAGAGTTTATTCTCACTGAATCTTGCATGTAAACCTTGTAAAGGTCCCACTCTCCGTAATGTCCTTGGGAAACATGAAGAGCTTCTCAGCAGTGGGCTGACTTTAGGTGCCCCTCCATTACTTCTGAGAAAGGACCACTTCAGTGCATTGGTAGCAGCGTAACAAGATTGAGAACCTCTTGAAACCACCTGCATTGCACAGTACATCACAGCTACTGACAAGGCACATTACCTAGGTGATATCCATCTGATCTTTCGCTGCAGTGATCGCACTTTGGTGAGCTGTTAAGGTAGGAATTGATCTTTTCATCTGCCATAGTCCAGCAGTTCTACAGAAATATTTGGTCTTAACTAAATGATATGATTGTCAAATATGCTTTATTTTTAATTACTGTTTGGATGATTTATTTTGTGTACATTCAATCTAATGGGCAAGTACTTCCAAGAGTAAACATATTAAGCAGCTTTTGAAAAACCTATACAAAACAAGATTCTAAATCTGCTTGCAGTGCATTAATCAAATGGCAGAGTAAGCAAATATTGATATGTAATTTAATCTTACAAACTGTCCGCAAATAAAGACACAGAGATCCAGACAGAGGGTTTCCATATCTGTCCCTTTGTCCATAAACAAGTGTAAGCCCCACTGCATTATAAGGCAGGGAACAGTTTAAGAATGTGCTGCTTAATCATCTGAACTAGAGAGTGCAAAAATATATCAATAATAGCTTTTAATTAAAATGGCGTCACTGAGGATGGAGCAAAGCAGAAACTAATGCCAAAAGCAGCCTCTTAATCAGCACAATGGATTTGTGCATGATGGCTGAACACATTTTTAGACAGGTTGGTAAGGTTTGCACTAGGTATTAGGGCACCACTGTTAATGGCAGAGTGTTGCCAACCTGCAAACAGAGCTCAGCAGTGTTAGCAAAATTAACTGCAGTAAGTAACTGCAAGGAATATGCTGTACTGTTGGCAGAGAAACATCAACCTCTAGTGAGACAGGGATAAAAAGCTTAAAGATGTCCTACTCCTGCCTAAAATGAGCCATTGCTTTAATGACACACCCTGGATCTGAGTGACTCTGAAATAGACCTGTCCCTTCCACAACTGAGCTCCCACAGCTCTGCTATGCCAAACCCTGCACAGGTACAAGACTCCCTCCACATGGCTCGTGTGAAACCCTGTTTAAAAGTGCAGCGCCTGACAACAGACATCTCTGCAGCAGAGATTCCCATGCAGTGCCTGTAGAGACCACTCTGGAGCAGATACCCACACTGCTGACCCATGCTGGAGCAGGGGAATATTCCCTGAGAAGAAAAAGACCATTCTGGAGCATTATCCTGAAGGACTGCTGCCCATGGAGGACCAACACCACAGCAGGGGAACACTGTGAGAAAGAAGGAGAAGCAAAAGGAGCTATCAGGGGGCTGATCACAGCTGTCCTTTGCCCATCCCCCTGTGCTGTTGGGTAGCGGAAGGTAGAAGAGTGGTATCAGAGGAGTGAAACTGAGCCTAAAGGAGAATCCTAATTTTTTGCTTGCTTAAACTCATGCCTTGAACTGGAACACATAGGAGAGGCATGCTCTTCTCCTGCCTGGACAGTGCATTTGTCTGGTGCTCACATAGGTGAACCACTTATATGTAAGATTTACAAGCCTCTGAACTCCTGCCTTTTCTGGCTCACAATCAATAAATGGCACACAGAGACTTCTGATGTTTACTTAAAATAATTTGATTTAAATACCCATTAAACTATTGTGAAGGTCAAGACCAAGGTTCATAAATCTAGGGACAGAGAGTGCATGTACAGAACACTAAGAAGAAATGGAGCTATAGGAAATAAATTCACAATGCAATAATGAGAGATTAAACAGTAGATACGAGTATGATAGATGAGCTTTATCACAGAAAAATTGCAAAAGCTCTCTGATTTCTTCTAGAAAAGGATTATGGGAATCAAAACCTCAGAATTTATTATTCTGATAGATATCACATGTGAATTACTTAAAGCATCTTTTAGCATAGTGACAAGAGCTTTCCTATCAGGACAACATGCATTTAAAAAACTCAATAAGCATTTTGTTTCCTTCATTAGAAGAAAACTATACATGCAAATATTAAATATTGAAATAGCAGTACTGGATATGAGTTCCAATAAAACACACTCTTCCATTTCATAAGCCACATCCAGATGAGGACAAAAAATCCTTCACTTAAACTGGTTTTGATATTTCTGTACTATGAAGTCCCAAATCTAATAATGTTTTTCCATAGAAACACTAGTTTCTACAGGAAACGGTATACGTGTTTGTCTTGCCAGACAATGCATTTTCTGTCAAGTGAATCCACCAGGCCATAAGAGAATTGTCTCTGTAATCAATGCCAGAGAATGCTTTTCTCTACTAGACTCCACTGCAAACTAAAAACTTCCTGTGTCTAACTTCTGAGCAGTTGCATTCACTCATTGCTGTGATTTTTGCTAGCACAGGCTCTATCTGTCCCATGGCGCTGCTCACCAGTGCTGCCTTGGCAAATCTGTGCAGGTGCAAGGCCAAAAAGTCACCTTCCACATACAAAGATTTACATCATTTCAGGAACTGCTGGTTCCTGAGTGTGTGGAGAGGGGCACAAGAAGGCAAAGCTGGCTGCACAGACCCTTGAATAAATTAGAAGAGCCTTAGGGCACCTAGAGGCAGTTTAAGCAGAAGGAGCTGCCCACACTTTGCCCCTTGCGCTGATGCCCAGTAAAATTTAGAACTTGGAATGCTGTACTCTTTGGAAGGAGAAATCTTAAAATGTCACTGCTTACAACACGAGACACACATTTAAAACTGTTCCCTTGTTGCACCGTGTCTGTTTCCTGCCTGCCTTCCTTACGCTTCCTGGTGAAGCAGTGATTTCCTGGGAAGAGGTGTGCACCAGGCGTGCTTCATTAGAGGCTCGCTTCTGCCTCGTGCTCACGGACTCAGGGGGGTCAGAGCTGGCACACAGCTGCCTGCGAGTGATGCCCTGCAATGCCACACTCTGCCCAAAGCTGTGAGTGCCACCACACGCTGTACAGAGCATGTGTTTGCCGCAGTGCAACATGAACCAAGGTTCTGCCCTTAAAAATGGTCATTTGTGCACCCGCAAATTGTAAACACAGGCTCTACAAACTGTGAGCCACAGATGAAGGCTTCCTGAAGTCCTTCGGAAAAAATACAATGCCTTGTTCCAAAGATAACAGAAGATACAGCTCTGGCAGAAACAAGGAAAGCAAAAGGGAAATCAGGTTTCTGAGAATGTCAAAACATCTTTCCCATCAGTTCTGAATTTATGTATTTTTACAGTATTGCAATTCACAGAGAATAGCTGAATTTCCTGATTCTCCTTCATGAAGTAAGGTGTTTTTGTAAGGATTTCTGATCACAGTTTGCGCCATCAGTTTAATTTAAAGTTAATAATGCATGTGGTGTGGGAGCTGTACCTATCCAACCTACCACGATTCTTTAGGCTGTGAGATAAACAGACTGAACTATTGCCCATTGAAAGGGATCACCATGCAGTGACAGAGGAAATGGCAAGGCAGCAGAAATCAAGAAAGGATTTAAAGTAGACAGATCTGAAGGGTGAAAGGTTGCACCTGGCCTCTGGTATTTCCAGCTACTGTTTTAAAATCTGTGTAGCTTGTTCATAGCTGGAAGTTTGAGATGTCAGCTTTGATTCTTGCTTTTTTTTATGACTGCCAACTATACCGAACATGCTTTTTAGATGGAAAACAAAAAAGAATGATCATTAGTATCTCATGCACTGGCACTGGATGTCATTAAATAATTAGCATTTTCCAGTCTGCAGAGCTACAGCATTGACATGTCTGTCATTCCAGGTACAGTAAGAAAATTTCAGTGATTTATGGATTGTATCATATGTGATGAGTTTATAGGAAATCATTTTCTAGATTCGCTCCACTGATAACCTGAACCTTAGATGATACAACTGCATCAGTTCATTAACTGGCAGTACCTTCCAAACACAGCAAGTCTTCTTTTACAGGTTGTTAAGGTCTTTTGTGACAGAGAGTTATAAGCTCTAATGAAATAAAAATTGAGGTACATTTTTGTCCCAGATCTGAATTAATGTTCTTGTTTTTTAAAGAAATATCTTAATGAATTTTTTAGCTTTGTTCTCTGATATTACTTATAATTCAAGGATGATATCATAATATATTCATAATTTAGGCCCCTATTCTTTATGTATTTCACTCTAAAGTGGATTTAACCTGATTCTTAATGACCTTTGCTATTTTTGCCATATTAAAAAATGAAATGGCAATTTCTAAAAGAAACTGATGGTTTTTAGTTCCTACAAGCTACATATGTTAATTGGGATCCAGACTCTGTTAGGTTTTTTGGTAGGCTTTTTTTTCTCAGCATCTAGGACTGAAAGGTAAGGTTGTTAACTGCCTTTAATTAGAAAATTGACTTTACATTCTCTGACATTTGTTTCACATTTTTTCATCACTTAACTCAGTGGAAATTAATTTGGAAACGATACAAGGTAAGGTATCACTTTCCAGTTGCATCTGCTTGGGATTGTTGTGTTTTTCAAGAAGGAAATGGTAACCGCCTATCAGAGACTGAAATACTATAGTTTATGACTTAAACATTTTCATGAAGGACTTTTAAAACTGTATTACAAAAGCTGCAGAGAAGACTATCACACCCTGAATTGGGCTCTGAGAGGCCCTGGACTGTTTGCTGATGAAGATAACATAAAGTAACAGCTCAGGGCTGGGGACATTCACAAAGCACAAGCTTAACACCTCAGGAGTGGAGCTCAGGACCGCAGGGCTCTCAGCTGCCAGGCTGGCACAGACCCTGGCACCAAAGGGTGGGGAAGAGAGGATTTAGGTGAGTGGTCAGAGGCGCAGTGACCGCCCACCCTCCCCTGTGCAGAGAGGCCTGGCTGAGGGGCCTTCACCCGGGAGAAGCTGCATCCATGTGAAGGACAGAGGGGGTGACACAGCTCATCACATGCCCCCCTCAAAGGGCTCCCCAGACCTTGCACCAGAGATGGTGCCACAGAGCCTCAGTGCTGCGAGGGACAGGGTCACGCTGGCCTTGCAAGGGAGACACGTGGGTGTTCCCACCTGCCCAAAGTAACCTGCATCAATCCATGGCATTCTGTGCTCTGCAGCGTGTCAGGCCGTGTTGGGCGTGTGGCGGCAGTGAAGGTGTCAAAAATAGGTTAGAAATTGTTGTACTGTTAATGGTAGTATTGTTAGATGGGACTCTAAGGACCAACCAGTGCCTTAACCTTCATGCAAATGAAGGATCCGACCAGAGACCAATCCAAAAGGACAGAAAACACTATAAAAAGGGGTACATCAAGGTCAGCGACATGCTGCTCAACATTGGCCATCTCAGGAACATCCCTGCTCCAAGAAGAAGATCCAGTGCCAGCGCTGACCGGGAGTGCTCCTGCTCTGCTTTCCCTGGACCTCAGCATGCACTCCACCCATGATCCTCTGTGCTTTAGGCCACAAAATAAAAGATTAAATCAATTAGTACTGGGAGTGCGTTCCCGTTTTCAACAATGGGGGACCCTCACTCCCAGGAGACCAAATGGAGGTGAGCAACAAGATGTCACTGGGACCCCTGGATGGATGATGCACTCCCACCTAACCCCTGCCACTCTCTCCCTGTCTCCCCACCTCCCATGCACACTTCTTTCTCTCTTTCTTTCTCTTTGCCTCTTTTACTATTAAATAGAATACATCAATTTTTTCGCACCAACATCTAACCTCATTTGGTTTTTATCTCATTTTTGGGTATATTTTGAACCTTCTCAGTTCTTTCCGGTTTATACACAAAGACCTTATTTTCTTTGCTCTTCTGGGTTTAAACCAGATCATAACACTGCCCGTCTCCGTAGATGCCTCTTTTATTTTGACACGATTCTCTGATCTGCCCTTACCTTCCTGGTGCCCCCTCTCCACAGCTGTGTGGTCACCTCCCTGTGCAGTTTCACAGGAGGGGAACACTCCCTGTCCTGTGCAGGGAACCTCATAGCAGCAGTCACCAGCTGACAAACAGCACAAGCATTAATTGCTGCCTGCATCCATTTGTGTGCCAAATCTAGGTGCTTTCTGTCTCTGAAGAAAATTGCATAAAAAAATCAATAAGCTCAGGGAAAATGGCTATAAAAATACAATTCTTTAAGTGGAAGGAAAGTAAATTGCCTATACTGCTCAGGTAGTTTTGGATTTGTTGCCTGTTTCCATATGAGAGATTTCCTTCCCAATAACTTAAGTCTCAGAAATTATTGTTAGTCAGTGTAGGCTTAAAAGTCTGATGCATTAATCTTTATATATGTTCCTTTCTATTGCCTCTTGCTTTATTTATGGAAATCATTTTGCTGGAGTAATACCATAAGCTATACAACTTGTTTTCATGAGGAACTGAAGTTGTAAAAAATAAGTCAAAATAAAACTAGACATGAAATATCATTTGAAAAGCACCACATAACAATTACAAATATTTATTACTTGCAGTAAATATTGCTCCAGTTTCTGTGTAGGTGAAGCTTTTTAATACTGCTACAAGCCACTATTTATACCTCTTCTTTATCATCCAGGAGTTTAAAACCTCTCAAGTGCCTCCTCCTTACTTTGAGGATTCACAGGCCACCTATATCTTTTAACACATCGCCCATCTAAACAATAGATTTACAACTCTGAAAATAAACTCAGACTACATGCAAGAGCTTTGCCAACAACACAGATAGCGGCGCTGGTTTTGGATTAAAAATAAAAACTCGGTTTGTTGCAGAAGTAAAGTAACTAAATCTCACCTGAATGGCAGTAAAATATAATATGAAAGGACATTATTTACCTCTGGTATCTCATCAGTGGTTCTCAAAATCTCTTGATTTTTTTTAGACTCCTGGTGTGCTCCAAGCTCATATACCAGCAAGCCAGACGCTCAGCTTGGAAGAAACTACCAGAGGAGTAAGTACTGTAGATGTCATATTGTTTGCAGCACCTGGTCCATGAACTAAAGGAGAATAATGAAATAAGTAAGATAATTGAACGTGTGCAAATAAACTGAGCTTGATTTGCATCTGTAGCTCTGAAGCTGGGTATGCAAATATCAATCTTTATGCACTAATGTTGCACCTGCAGGAATAATCAGGAACACTGTTTCTGGTGTAAAACACTTAGCCTATGTATGAATGTGAAATTTTCATAAAAAAACATACGACAAAACAAACTCACCTCTAAAACCTGTGAAGATCTTGATGCTCGGGTACTGAGGAGATGAGGAGGGAGTTAAGAAATTGTGATTTAGTTGGCATCTGAAAACCTCCGTCTAAACTTTTCTCATTGTCTATCATACTGGGAAGTACCTCCAAGCCTATTATTCTGTTCCCACCCATGTTGCTGCAATCACAAAGGTAACTATTACTGTAACCCTGTGGGCACTGTGTGTGTCTCCCAGTGGTGCTGCATGCACAGGCTGTATGATGTCAAAAGTGTATCAGGGTATTCTGCAGACATTTCAGAATTTAAATACTCTCATAGTAAGAGAATCATTTGATCCATTAGATATATAGATGTCGAAGGATTTGTGCACTTGCTTGATTTAAGCACACTGACATCCCCATCAGCCATCTTTCATGCTCAGGGTAAGGACTCTATGTGAACTCTGTGGTGTAAACAATAGTCTCTCATCCCTGCCTATTGACACTAAAAGGGCAGATGTTGTTCCCAGAATCTCTTCACTAGACTGCTAATTAAAATACCATTTGCACAGTGAAACTCTTCAAAACTGGTATTTTCTGATTTGTTTTGAAAATAATGCAAAAAAGTGCAGAATAAATAAGGTACATAAGTTGCTGTAAAAATGATTCAAATCTGATCCATTCCCAGCATTTATGAATAGGATTATAAACAGCTTCATTTTTTATTTTTCACAAACAAGATTAAGCTTTGTTGTGATTGATCAGAGCTGTGTTTCACTGGCCCAAATCCCTATCTAAACATGCTATTTCTAGCGGTAGATAGGAGCATCAACATTCAAATTAATTAGTTTACAAAGCACCATGTAAACAGCTCAGAATACTTCGAAACCTCTTTTCAAATTGGTTTATAATTTCAGTACTGATAAAATAATTGTGCTTTTTACTCTTCAGTAGCCTTGCTAAATATTTTCATAGAATCAGAGAATATCCTGAGTTGGAAAGGACCCACAAGGATCACCAAAGTCCAGCTCCTGACCCTGTACAGGACATCACAAGGATCACACCCTGTGCCTGAGAGCATTGTCCACACACTTCTTGAACTCTGTCAGGCTTGGGACTGTGGTCACTTCCCTGGGGAGCCTGTTCCAGTGCCTGGTGGTTAGTTTAGTCTTCAGGTAAAAGTTTAGCCTTTACATAAGCCTATTCGCCTCAGTTTGTGTCATGAAATGGTAACTAAATACATGACGGGTCCCCCAGAAAAGATGTGGAAAGTCCATTTTTTTTGTAGGATTTTAAGAACAAGTTAAACAAAGATGAAGCAATGATGGCCAACACGCTGCCTGTGCCAGAGTTGAACTGAACCTGGTATTGCTCCCTTCTTAGCCTGCAGAGTGGTAATGGCCTGTGGTTGTTAGAGGCTGTTTATAAACAACTGGAATAATAAAAAGATAAAAAACTGAATATTCCTACTACCACAAGCAACAAATACTTTAAATGAAGGAAAATGCAAGTAAGAAATGCATGCTCTCAGGCCAGTTATCTTTTCAAATGAGCCTTTAGAAAATCTCTAGATGAAAGTGTGGCAAGTCTGAGGTTAAAACAGCAGTTCCTATACTCCCATACAAGAACTGAGAGCCTTAAGCACATCAGTCCAGCTGGTATGAAGAAACATCTTTCAAAGATTAATCCTGACATAAACACAGGAGCTGTAGGGTAGGAGTTTGTATTTTAGTTAAGTCATAAAAAGAAAGAGTACTAAGTGTTTCCCAATGCGTATAGCCGGTCACAGATCTTCACCTTGCCAGAGGCACCTGACAAAACAGGGACAGAACTTCGGCCGGACAAATAATATCTCCTAGTGCAACACACTTAAATGTAAAACTGCTAGCAAGGAACACAATCCTGCAGCTGGGTTAAATCCTTTCCTACATCTTGTTCGCTCTACACTCTCTCTACAGACCCATCTCCTCTGCTCCCTTTCTCTGTGCCCAGCATTCAGCAGACCCTGTCTATGATGTTGAAGAAAACCTGCCTGTTTTCTCCAAGTGCTTTGTGCCTGGGCTCAGGAATACAACAGCTTGCAAACTACCTGGCAGTCACTGAGTGCATGCATGTCTTCATATGGATTCTGAACAGGCAGCATTTTAACACAATCTCATAAAAATACAAATAGAGGACTTGATGTTTAAAATTCTCTACTGAATATTTGCATTGTTCATTTTTCAGTATTGCCTGCTATCAAACTTGTTTGGTTTGTATGGCTTCTTGCAGGATAGGGCTCTGTTGCATCATGAGGATCAATGCCTACATATTGTACTCATGTAAATGATAATTAGTGACTTGAAGAGTTTGTGCTCATCTTTGCAGTGCATTTGGGCTGTACAAACATTTTTACTAATGCTGGCAGCTGGCAAAATACTGGTAAATAATGAATAATACAACTTAGTTAATAACAGAAAACCAAACACATTGATTTCATTATAAATCAGCTGTTGGTACTTGCAGAGAGCAATATCTTTCTCCATACTGCTAATTACTTCAAAACATCAAAAGCTTCCAGCACTCTAAATTTCATAGCTTAATTACTCAAATGGAGAGAGATTTGCATTTCAGGTAGACAGACCCGTTGGAATTAGACTGCTATTATCACTTTATTTTGACACCTAATTACAAATAAGTACTTCAGGTCAGATGCTTGATTGCATCCAAGATCTGCTGACACAGCAGAAGGGCAGTAAAATAAGGAAAAAGTCAGCTTAAAGTCATCTTTAAGAGCTCCCACGTCTCGGCATAATGTAAAGTTTTAGATATGCCTGCAATAGCCTTCAGAAACCAATTATTCTAAGCAAAGACTTTGGCATTTCAGCACTTAAGCCACTCCATCTTCTCACCGTGCATTTCTCCACTCTGAATTAGGGCTTTTTACTTGGTTCATGTGGCAACCCAAAACTTCTGGTAGTGAGGGGTCTAGAGGGGCAACCACTGTGAGAAGATGCCAGAAGCTTCTGAGCGTCAGGCAGAGCCAATGCCAGCAGATTCCACGATGGACCTGCTAATGGCCAAGGTGGCAGTGGCAGCAGTGCCTCTGCGATAATGTATTTAAGAAGAAAATAAAAGAAGTTATTGCACAGAAGCAAGTTGCAGCCAGAGAAAGAAGGAGTGAGAATATGTGATAGGAACAACTATACAGACATCAAGGTCAGTGCAGAAGGAGAGGGAAGATGTGCTCCAGGTGCTGGAACTGAGATTCCCCTGCAGCCTGGAGGACTCCAGGCCAGAGTAGGTGGATGCCTGAAGGAGTCAGTGACCATGCGGGAGGCCCACACTGGAGCAGACAGGACCTGGGGAGAGAGAGGCCCATGCNCACTGGAGCAGACAGGACCTGGGGGACTTGGGGAGAGAGAAGCCCACATTGTAGCAGGTTTTCTGGCAGGACTTGTGACCCCAAGGGGAACACACACTGGAGTAGCCTGTGCCCAAAAGATTGCACCCTGTGGAAAGGGACCTGCACTGGAGCAGTTCGTGAACTGTAGCTCAGGGAAAGGACTCACATTGGAGAAGTTCATGGAGAACTGTCTCCTATGAGATGGACCCCATGTGGGAGCAGGGACTCGTCTCCCTTAGGAGGGAGCAGAAACAATGTGTGATGAGCTGACCATAACCCCCTTCCCCATCCCCTTGCATCACTAGGGGAGAAGAGGTAGAGAGTTGGGACTAAAGGCAGGCCTGGGATGGAGGGAGGAAAGACAAAAGATGTTTTTAAGATTTGTGTTTACTTCTCATTACCCTACTCTGATTTGATTTACAATAAATTCATTTAATTTTTGCCAAGGTGAGTTTGTTTTGCCATGCTGGTAACTGGTGAATGGTCCCTCTCTGTCCTTAGCTCAACACAAGGTCAACCCACCACAGGCTTGTCCCACTCCCAGGCTTGTACCACTGCCAAACTGCCCTGCCTAGTGCAGGCATGTACAAGATGTGCTAAGAAGGAAGCACATATGGGGCAAGAACTGTGTTTTTTCTGGGGCAGTTATATCAGGTAAGCACAGTACAACAGTGTTAAAGCATATATCCCACCTTATGGTTTTTAACATGGGAAGTTGCTATAATGTCCTATGCAGCTAAATTGCATTTAAAATTGAGCCCACCCATTGTGTTTAGAGGCGCTGCTTTTTAAGGATTAGCTACAATTTCATTTGCATGCTGAAAATTTACAGCCACATCCACAGCATGCAAAGTTGCTTCATCTCTCTCTTTAGATGGCAATAACTAGAGCCAGTGGTTAAGCAATGGAAGTTCATTCAAAAGTAACATCTGTTTGTACTTCAGATTTCAAATCACATTGTTGCGTTTGCTTTTCATCAACACTTCAGCTAAGACGAGCAGTGGCATTCTGCATAATATTCAAGAATTTGCTTATGCAAAACACAGAATAATTACTTGTAAGATTTTGAAGAAAAATCTCCTAAGAGCTCGCATTTTCTACATTCTCATCTAGATGTAAAATGTATAAATCTAATATTCTTCCACTCCTTGTCTCTGTCTGAGCTTTTGTTAGATGACATGTGCTGCTTTGCACATGAAAAGCACTATTTCTGCAAAACTAGCCTTCTTCAGTTCTTTAGGTTTGTGCTGTTCTGTGGTACACTGGTTTCATTGACTTCTACATGGTGCCACTGATCAAATGATCTGTGCTCGTGTGATAATTAGATACTACAGACTGCTGACTAAAAGACAGCTTTTGAGACTGTTACTGGATAACTCTCTCACAAGTCCTTATGGCCCAAACAACATAGACTGATATAATGGCAGAGAGTTTAAAGGAGTTGGGAAAATTATATCAGCTGGAGATCAGAATAGCAATTTCTCATATTCACCAAAGTACTGAGATTAGAGCAGTGGAGAAGCTCAAAGTACAGTGCAGGTGAAGGTGGTTCAGAGGAAATTTATACCTGTAACCCGCCGTGGTGACCTGCATGATCCCCTATGCATCTTTGTTCATGTGCTTTGAAGTCCTTCTTAAGGGAAGTGCTAACACAAGGAAGGACAAATCTATGAAGGGAGAAAATAAATTTTAAATTACAACAATTTTTAAAAGTTCTTCAGGCTTCAACCAAGATTTCCAAAGGTGACCAGTGAATTTATGTTTCTCATCAGCCACACAGCAAAAGACCCTGATCTTCAGAAAAGTGCTGAACCACCTAGAATATTTAATGTACTACTGAACAGCCTTCGAAAGCCAGGCCACTCTTTGCACAAAGGTAAAAACTTAAAATATCAATTTCATTTGAGTTATGCACTCTTCTTTTTTGGTTGCAATTTTCTGTTTGTTTCATGAAACAGTGACAGGCTGTGGAGAAGGTGGATGGTGTGGAGCTTTCTTTGTTCATGTGGAGACATTTCAGCTGCCTGTAGAACAATGGCGTGGTGCAGAGTGGGACTATGTTTTTTCTCATCCTTAGGTCACTGTCCTCATAGAAAGCTGCAACGCACTCTGGCTGAGTGGCGGAGGAGGGTGAGGACAGGAGCATGACATGGTGTGGTCGTGTCCCTGCCCAGAGCTGAGCTGTCAAAACCAGGGAAACAGGAACCAGCAGACACCTTACACCCTGAGCAGTCCCTGCCTGCCTGCACAGGACTCACCTAGCCTTCGTTCAAGGCTGTCCATCCCACATCTCCCTGACAGCCTGGTGACATCTGTCCTGGGCCAGTTATGTCACCAGTTCCCTGTGACACAGACACAAGGTGACCAGAGCTAGTGCAGGAAGCTGGCAGCTGCCCTCTCTAACGTGGCTCTGCCATCCTAAGGGCTGTCGGTGCGGCTTTGGTGTGACACAGCTGTTTGTCTTTTACCACTTGAGTGAGAAGGAGCAAAACCAAAAAAAGTTAAGAAAATAATAAAAAAAAGACATTTTAAAAAGTAAAAAGGGAAGAATAACACCCAGTAATGGCAATGCTGACCCTGCAAGTTAAATGGCTGGAGCAGCAATATAAAGAGCAGCAGCTCAGCAATGGTTAAAAGGAAATTAAAAGCAATGGATCCTCACTGCCCAGTATTAAAGATTTGCATGGTAATTGCTGTTCAGATTTGTGGACTTGAAGGCTTAATTCAGGGAGAAAAATGCAATTTGAGTGGACTGAAGGTAATATTTCACATCTTTGGAGTGCGAGACATGTCCAGTGCCAAATTCTGCATCCACAAACGGGTGAGAGTGCTGAGGAGATTTGAGCATTGACTGCTGGACCCACATCTGTTTTTCTTGGAACTGAACAAAAAGATTTGAATGACCAGGAATGACCTTGTGCTGTAGACTTCTGTTTGTCACTAAAACAAAATAGATAAACTAGGTTTCTTCTGCTTGGTTCACTGTAGACTATTACATCCTCCTGAATTGACAGGACAAGGGGCAATGGGTACAAACTGAAGCACAGGATGTTTCCAGGGATGGAGCATCTGTCTCCTTTCACAGGTACCCTCTGAGCAGCAGGAAACTCTTGCTTTCAGGATGAACTGACACAAGTTGCCCTTTTGGAGATATTCAAAGTCTACATAGAAGTGGCCCTATAAAAGGCAAATATTTTTCTCTGCTATGCAGACCCATGTTTAAGAGTGATCTAAAGAGGGCAGATATTCTCTTTTCTATTTTTTTTTCTTATATTGGGGTGTGCCTTTGAGCTTGTAGGGATTTTTTAGTTTTCTTTACAAGACCACATCATCAACAACTGGTTAATGAGTACTCAAGAAGTGTGGAAATTATCCAAAGTTTGTAAAATTGTCCTTTCCTTTTGAAAATCTTGGGTCAAACCCTGCTCTGTTTGGAAGAATTTGGGGCAAGAACTGAGTAGATAAACTGCTGTGCCTTTTTTTCTCATTCTATACAAAAAAAAAAAATCTTTTTAGTAAAAAAATAACTAAAATTCAAAATTGCATTCATACTCACTGCAAGTAAAATCAAAACACAAAGGTGTCTTCGTGTTGTTGAGTGATGACCTGTTAGGGAAGCAAACAAAACCCAGAGAAGGGTCTTTGGGTGTAAAAAAATATTTTCAAATAAGTTTCTTATCATGTCCCCTTCTGTTCTGACTGTCCCACGTTGCCTTTTCAGAGGAAGACCTCAGCACAGGAACTGGTGTTTAATTAGGTTTAATTTTTGCTTTGCTCTTTCAGTTCACCTTTAAAAGCTGAGAGCCATGGCTTTCCATCAGGTATGCCAGAAGGTGCTGGAAGCAGCACTCTGTGCAGTCTGTTGCAGATCCTTCCTCACAGTCAGCAATTGCACAGCTCTGTCTCCACTCCCACATCCCTGGGGATTCCTCAAGGACGGGCAGTCTATTTTTCTCTTTACAGTGTCCATATCCATCCTAATTAGTTTGAACCTGGCTATAAGGATTAACGAGATCCCCTCAGTAAGAGGCTTTGCAGAAAGGGTGACCTCCCACCCTCCCAAGTTGTATGTGTGTGAGCTCAGTTGCAGATATTTGGAGCACTGTACGTGGTAGACCTGCATTCAGAAATGGCTCAGGAGACTACTACAGTAATTTCCCTTTAATCTCTAGAAACCAGACACTGAATTTTTCCCTTACACAATTTTATGCTGGTATAAATGCCACCAAAGTTGACAAAAAAAAAATTCCAATATCTACAGGCCTGACAGGAGATAACAGGTCCCTGAATATACCCTCTCTGGACTTCAAGGATTTGATGTGCTGCTTCTAATTCTCAAATTATCTGCCCTCTTCATTTCCCTATCTAGGTTACCATATTTCACATGATGCTATTAATCATATATACACTATTGACTTTTTTCTGTTGTAATCATTGATTTCAGCCTATCTTCTGGAACTTTTGACTGCTTTTAGAAAATGGCTATGTTGCTATGACAGAAACTAGATTTGTTTTAATAGGATAACAAAACACGAATGCAGAGAACTTGGAAGCTGTAGGCCTGCAAAGATTTCCCGTGACAATGCTTTGGGAAAATTGATAAATCCACAAGTGAATCAGTGTTGTTGGAACCTGATAAGAATTAAATGTGAAGACAAAAAAAAAGCACAAAGTAGGCTTGTTAAACAGAACATAAGCACAGTTCACAAAAAAGATGAGGTTAAAAAGTACATCAAAACCAGGGCCCTGAAGTGACTTCAGGCTTTTGTATCTCACTGTGATTTCTCCTTAGTGCTAATATCAGGGGGATTTTACCTTGGCTGTTTTAGAAGTTTCCCATAACAAAACTGCTGAGTTCTCACTATGCACCGGATATCCTGGGTATTCTGCAGAATAAATCTCCTCAGGACAGGTTTTGCTTTCCATTACCAGCCAGGATAATTCCAGGCTTCAGCAAAATGAACCTGGATTGACACCAGTGCTAATCAGAACACAGTATCCTGCCTGAAGGGAGAAATCTTCAGGAAAAGTTCTTATGTTTATAACAGTTTCTATTTCGAATTGCCATTTTGTTTTAGAAGAAAAAACGTTTTTATTAGAAGAAACAAAAATTATTATTCCTTTTATTGGTTTTGAAGCTTCTACTCCTAATTCTGCCACCATTATTAAAAAGTCCTTCTTATGCTCTTTAGTAAAGGTACTCATGTTACAGGTAAATCCTTCCTGCCTGCTTTTGATTAAATAATGCTCAAGTCAAAGCCTACGGAAGACAGAAAACCTCTCTCTGACAAAGTGTATAAAAGTTTAATTACTACAAAATACTCCACATATTGTGAGAGTTTCCACTGCATTTCCCAGTGCTCTTCTTTCACCCCCACCACAGTGGGCTGTAACCACAATTGTCTCTAATACCAGACACAATTGCATGTCAGTTTATCTGCATTTTAGCTGTCCTCTCCTGAATCTCATCTAATCTTTTAATTTCAGTTCTGTGATGAGAAGCCCTAAACTGCATGCATTTGTGATTGAGTCCTTACCAAGGCTGCCAGAAAGTTGCTACTTGGAAAGAAGCAAGAGTTATTTATTTCAGTCACTCATTCTTATCCTTAGCAGGTCAGGCTAAGCTGCACTAGGGACATTTACTTCTGTAGAAGGGTTAGCTAAATGTGGAAACTCATATACCGTATTACATCTGTATCACAGATATTAGTTCCCAGTACACTAAGGCTGGCAGAGCTTGAGAATGTTATTTCTTTGTAAGACAACTCATTCTTTTTTAATATATATCTTTGTGTTATTTTTGCAATATAGCTGTACAGTCTTTTAACCCTTTCACTCAGTATACCTCCCACTAAATACACCCTACTGCTCTCATCCACTGGCATTTCTTGTAAACTGACAAACCTGAAGGAATGAGCAACACAGATTACTCAGTTTTCAAATATTAATTATCTTAAACCAGTTTAAACCAGCCCATCACACTTCTAGAAGGTTACACCAATCTGATACTGTACTCCATACTTGAAACCTCTTTCGTGGTTGCTGTCACACCATCATGCCAGCTTAAAAGTGATCAAGCTACATTTGTCCTATTTTACAGAGACAGCACTGAGAAACACACTTTTTTCCTTATTCAAAAATACCAACCATTGTTGGGGCACCCCCTGGGGGGATGGGCCCTGGGTGGGAAGCATGGCTTACACGGGGTTCCCCAGACCCCTGCTCTCTGGTCACATGTCCCCAGGCTCTGTACCCTATTGGCTGTCCATGGCCCCCGGCCCGGGAAACTCTGGGGTTTTGGCGGAAGGGTGGGCAGTCTGGTCCAGGCCCCCAGCCATGAGGCGGCTGGGTGAAATAAAGTAAATCTATGAACATCCATCAAGAATATCGTCTTCTGATTCTTCCCACGGGCAAAGCTGTCTACCAGAGAAGGTTGCAGGCTCCCCACTGCAACAAACCATTTCAGAAGAATCCAGGAAAAAAAAAGAGCCTTCTTGAAATGATGCTTAAGACACAGAATGTCATAGGAACCATGTCTGAAGGGTTAAAGGGATGGTATTAAGGAATATATGCTCTTGTTTTCTTATTATCCAGACAATATTAAAACACAAAACATATATAGTTGCTATACACTGGACAACAACAACAGCAACAACCACAGAAAATGGTTACTTATTTGAGAAAGTGTTGTAAATCCCTCTTTCAAGCTGTTTCTTGCACTTGACCAAAACTTCCCCATAGCTGTTGCAGCCAGCCTGGGGGTAAGCCAGCAAAATCCCCGCTGAGGCTGCTGGCGTAAGTGCAGGACAGCAAGAGAATTCTGCTACTTAAAAATATAGAGTTGTGTCCTGGCAGCCTCTTACATACTGTAAGTAACTTTTACATATTGTAGCTTAGGTGTTGCAACAAAATGCAGGAGATTTGCAGTTACCTCTGTCATGATAGGATAACTCTGCTTGGCATCTTTGAGACAAGTTAACGAAAGACTGTAGGAAGGCCTTTAAGTTCTAGTGAAAATGGGCCATGCTGAGGAAAAGCCACCCTGGAGTTTATAACCCTGGATTTCACCTTCAGCTCACCTACAAAAAAAAATAAAATTTATAACTTTACCTTTCAATCCCATTGCTTGGTTTTATATTTTAGTTTGTATGTATGATTATAATTTGTAGTTTAACTGTAAGCTGCCATATTGCATATGTGCTTATTTGCAGTGCAATGTAATAGAGCTGTGGTGTGACACAGATGATTGAAATCAAATACACCGTAAATTTGAAATGTCTGCATTTACTATGACAGTTAAGGTGTCTGAATTATGCAGGAGAAATAACAGAAATTATAAACTGCATTTTAAATGCCATGATAGTCTTAACCACAGAAAATTCCTGATCTACAAATGAATAAAACTCCATGATTTAAAGGTGAATTCCAAATGGTTTTATTTCTTAAAAATCTAGTACTGATTTCAGTGAAGGCAAACGTCTATTGGTTTCAATCTCTCTGATTAGAGACTTCCTTGGGTATTTCAAATTGTAAAAATATAAACACCAAGCCTGCCAAGGCTGAAAACCAGGCAAAGTCCCCACACTTATTTTCTGCTCTATGCCAGGTCCACATAATTTTTACCATTAATATGTGAAAGGCTTCAAATATGTATCCAACAATTTTGAGATACATACATTTTGCAATGCTAACTGTATTCCTTCCTATGTCAGACTTAATGCTAAATTAACATCAGGGAATAAAAGCCAACAAAAAAACCCAATGAAACAAAACAAAAGAAAAAAAAACTGAAACAAAAAGCAAAAAAGGAAAAATACAAGAAAGCTTAGTAGTCCTAATATTTAGTATAACTTTCTGTGTTAAAAGATTTCTTGAGGCAATGCTGGACACATAAGACTTCTTAACTACCACAAAGCTAACTATAAAATTAGAGTTAATTTCAATCCATGGACATCAAAGGAGAAAGACAAGAAAACATCTCTGTAAACAACCTCCCTCTCCAAGTAATGTAAAATTCAGCAAACATCTATATTCCTGAAGCTGTGGAGTTGTTCAGACTAATCCTGACCTTTCAAATTCCTGGGCAACCATGTCAAAACCTAAGGAAACGTGTACACCTCTTCTGATACCAGGCTTTGCTGCAAGTTCAGGGTTCTTCATAGCCCAATTTGACTTTGTGCTCTTGAACCTTTGTTTTCCTCCATGTAAGGCACCCCTACATCTGACTCAGAAAACCTAGGAAAATCCCAGTGCTCCAGTTTCTGCAGTGCTTATGCCTATCAGTGCTGATCATAAGTACATTCTTGATCTGAGTTTGAGACCAGGGCTCTTACAAATGAGAAATGATCTTTTTCTCACAGTTCAATGAATTAAATGAAGTGTCATATTTAGAAACCATTATGTATTTGCCATCTGGCAACCTACCTCTCCTTTGCCCATAAAACTGCACAGTAACCAAAATAACATTCCACACTCCAGTGAGGGAGACTCTCATCCCAGTAGAAGTCTTCTTTCTGTAACATGTCCAGAAATCCACCTCAGTAACACCAGGCATTTTCATTGGAGTGACACATTCAACTGAAAGAATTAAACGAGACTAGCAGCCAACAACAGTTCAAATTGTTCATACAAGCTTGTAAGAAGTAGTGAAGTGAAGCCATGGGAAGAAGCATCTATTCTTTCTTAATTAGGTGAAAACAAAAGATGTAAAACAACCTCCTGCATTTCCAGATCTTTGGGGGTTTCATTGGAAGGCCACCCACTCCTGCTGTAATTGCTCAAAAAGGAGTTTCCTCCTTATTCATTTGCATCTCTTTCTTGTCCCATTTTTTTCAGTGAGATGATTTAGCACCAGTGTCCACTGAATAAAAAAAAAGTCTGATTAATGTGCAGCAGCTGACATTATAGCATATACATTCATGTTAGTGATGGAAGAGCCTCATGTAATTGGATCAGAAATTGGATAAAATAATGAAAAATTTAACACAGCCTTTGTCTTTATACGTTACAGTGGGATGGCTGTGAGGTCAGAAAATGGGAGACAACTAGGGGAGTTTTAAATGCTTTTCTGGTAAAAATTTGTTTAACGCATGTCCATGATTAAAACGAATGTGGTATCCCACTGCGGCACAGAGGTACAGGAGAGGGAATAATAAATTGGTGGCATTGACAAGGTGTCATTTGTTATCTGCTTTAAAATGTCAGGTCATGTCATTGCACTGAAATATTTTCTCTCTTGATGTATGTCTTACAAAGCAAGTTCAATGTTTGGCACTTTTCGATTTCAATAAGAGAAAACAGCTTTTAATCTGGAAAGCATAGTAACCACCAGGAAAATAAGGTCAATTCAAAGCTCCTATTTGAACATTTTTTCACAAGTCTCTTGAAAAAGCCTACTCTGAGTGGCCTGGTTCATCATGGAGCCCTGTTCTTACTCACAGAGACTTGTCTGGCTTTCTGCCCATTTTTTTCCTTTTTTTTTTTCCTTTTTNGTTTTTGTTTTTTTTTTTTTTTTTTTTTTTTTAAAATAAGTATGTTTCTGTGATTTCAGTAGCAAAAAGTAAAAAAGAGAGAAAATGTAATTTCTTTAGCACTTGAGTCTTGTGATAAATAGATCAACTTTTTGATCACAGAAACTATTAAGGGAATGCTTCCCAGGCTGACATTAACTATGTGCTGAAAATAGAGATGGGGAATTTGAATAAGTTATGACATTATACTCATGACAAAACCCGTGAAATAAACCAGACATCTTATAAGAGAAGAGAGCAGTTGTTATGATTGTATTTTTGCATTAATGGAGAATAAACCTTTTTTCCTATAAATCTATCAGAAACATGGAAAATGAAAAAGTAGGGGAATGAACTGATAATGATAGAACACAATGCAACTTCAAATTAAGTCACAAATTTAACTCATGGGATGCATTTCCTCTGGTGAAGTGTTATGGAAAAAAAACTGAAGCTTTCTTCTACAAAGCGTTCACAAGCACAATTCCTAAAGAACCTGACCATTAGCTACTTCTTGAACCTACTCTCCTAGGAGTACTTTATGTTATTGTTTGGGAAACATGCCTAAAACAAAAGCAATGTGACAGTGATGAGAGGCAGCAGCAGCAAGTTAAAACCTAACTAACTCGATGTTTTTCTGGGTAGGTGTAGACCGAAGCACTCTGGATTCTGCCTTGCCTTTCCTTGAGACACAAGAAGGTTGAGAACAGGGGAGGTAAAGGAGAGAATTCAGCATATGTGCTTAGGGGCAGATTTGGGGAAGTAGATGGCTCTGTTTTGCTGAGGCTGTTGAAGTGTCAGGGCAGGACTAACTGAGCAAGCATCCAGAAAGTGCTGTTGCACTTGAGTTTATGTGCAAGTCTGCTTTTGCAACGTTTTCCTTACCTTCCTTTTTTTGCTGTCCCCTCAGATTCAGCCTCCTTGCACAAAGCTTTGATCCTGCCTTCATGGACTCAGCAGCAAGTTTGCACTGGTAAAGAGCATGCAAAAGAGACAGACTCTGAAGATCCCGGGCTTGGCAGGATAGGCATGGAACAAAGTGAAAAAACAAAGGTGAAAAGGTTTCATTCTGTATTCTCAAACCAGTTTTTACTGGATCCTGCTTCTCTAGGCTATTTTTGTTTTTTCCTCCATCTGTGTGATACATTCAGATCATCAGTGTTCCGATGAATCCTAAAACCAATTTCTTCCAAATGAAGTTATTTAATATCATTTGATATCTATGGCCCAGTTTATCTTCACCAGTTATTTTGTATTTATCCAGAGGAAAATTTGGAAATACAGCAAGTAGTGCCACAGAAATTAAGATCCTAGCATTGTGACCAGGCTTTATTCTGCTTCCTCTGTACATCAGTACCTGCACAGAATAGCTCCTGAAATCAGCAGCTGCTCTTTTTTTCCTGTCATCCTAATGAAGGTCAGATCCTGGTCCACTAAGCCTCTATTTTCCCAGTTCAACCTTATCTCAGCACCAGAAATATTCAGACAATCTCTCCTTACCCCAATTCCTCTGGATTCATCCCCCAGAATTTCAGGAGGTAATCATGGTGGTGGAAGAGGTGAGGAGGAACAGGGTGTAATTACACACAAAAAAAAAAAAAAATCTTTACCAGGTGCGTATTAAAAAATCATATCAATCAATTTGGCCTTGTTTCTCAGGCCCTAATTGCCTTCACTGTTAATGACTCGTTTGTACAACATGCTACTGTAAAGTCTAACCTCTGCTCAGCACCTCACAGAGCACACAGCAAGTTCCCTGACATTTTTCCCATTCTGCAGTCCAGCTAGAAACTGTTCCACCACCTTGAGCTGAATGCCTTGCAGGCACTAGAGAAAGCAAGCACCTTCAGTTGTGAGGCAATGTTTCACTCCAGCTATTACAGCACAATTGTTTAGACTAGTGGAGTAATAAATGGCCCAATTGTCCACAGGGGACCAGGGATTGTCAGGCAGGGAGGATTATTGCTGTTGTCTGTGGTTTATTAGCTAGCATTTTGATTCAATGCCTGATACAGTTCCATAATTAGAATTTAATTTGTGCGTGAGCTTGTAAGAGAGAGACTGACAGGGAAAATATTCATGCATTGTACAGGTGATAGGTAGAGATATTTTCTCTGCATACAGACTGGTTCCAGGGAGAGATTTGGGAAGTTTCTAGGGAGTAGTACAGCAGAGAAACTTGAAACTTAAAAACACCCTGATATCTAGGGTTAAGAATCTATGACAGTGCATGAAAAATCATTGAAAATATGTGCATAGTCACTTAGAACTAGCTACTAAGAAATACTAAACATGCAGGTGCTTGAGAAATCTCACTTCTCCAGAGCTTAGGCACCTGCCTTAAGGATGTCAGGGAAATGCCTTCATTCTCTTTAGGATTCCAATCTGATCATCCATTCCTAAAAGTATTAATATACTCTTTGAACAATTCTTCTCCTGGAGAATAGTTGCTTCTATCCCTCAGTTATTATTTTAATCATCTAGAAATTGAAGGTACATAATTTTTGGCTTGGTTTTGTTTTGGGTTTTTTTTAAATGCATCATCATATTTATATAAGACCTCTGTTATTTAAGTGATGGGATGCTAACACTAAGTTTTACCACTAGATATATTTCAGCAGTCTTATCCCACTTACTGGAATAAGTGCAAGTTTTACCACGAGCAGTGTTAGCAAGATCTTACTACTCCTAAATACAACGCACCAAGAAACATCTTTTCCACTAAGTAAAACAACATTAGGATAGTTTATTTTATATTTCAGTCTGGGAATATTTTGCATTATTATTGAAACAGTGAATCACAGTGAATCACAAATCATTATGACCCAATCTCATTTTAGCAGCAGGAAATAAGTATTTGGCTTTCACTTTCTGAGGAAGCTGTGGCAGAGGGAGCCATAGATGTTCCACATGTACCACAGCTTCCAAAACACTCAGACATATGCTCAGACTATCATTGCTAGTAACTCCTCTGACATTAGAGGCTGTAAGATATGGCTTCTCCACTGCTCTAATCATCGGTCGCATGCCTATAAACTCTCTGCTTAATAAAAGTCCACTTATGAATTAGAGATCATTCAGACTTTCCTGGAGCGTTTTCTGACGGACAAATCATAAAAACTAAACCAATTACAATTTACTGATGTGCAGCTACAGCAGTGGACATTATTACCTTCCTTTAGATTTATTAGGAGACAAATAACAGTAATGCTGGGCTGCAGACTGAATTGTGCAGGCTTCACAGCATGCACATCTTATCTGCTTCCCCATCACTTACCAGAGTGTCCTAGGGCATGTTCTCAGTGATTCCTCAGGTTGTTGTCAGATATTATCAATTCAAGTGTTTCACAAACAAAAATATTACAAATTATTTCTTTCGCTCAGTAGTTTTTTTAAAAAAGATTATTAAGAAATGGAAGTGGTTAGTTGTTGAGCATATTGGAGATACATGATTGATGTAATAAAGGGGCTTGTGTTTGGCTTTAAAGATTATGGTGATACACAAAACTTTTTCCTCTCCAACTGATTTCAGCTGAATAACATTTTTTAACATCTAAAACTCCTTTTTTTGTTGTTTTCTTTTTGGTTTTCTTGGTTTTTTGTGGTTTTTTGGTGGCTTTTTTTGGTTTGGTTTGGTTTTTTTTGTTTAATTTTAACAAGCTTTCTAGGACTGGAAATTAACCAGTTACTCTTTCCTAGATTTTTTTTTTTAATCATTAATAAGAATGAAAGCAAATATCCATGAAAACTGGAAATAAGGAATGAAAATTATTATGAAAGAGAATTTCTGAACAATGGCTGAAATTAAAAATTATTGGGTTTTTTTTAAAGGAAACATTTTGTTTTATATGGAATTTAATGAAATACTTTGTCAAGTCCAAACCCAAGCATTTAAATTCATTTGAGCCCTTAACGCTCTTGAAGTTATATATTAGTAACTAGAAAGTGATTCTGAAACATCTTAGATATTTCATTTGAAATTGGCTTAAATTAAGCATTTTCCCTTTCCCTAAATTTGCATTTTCTGAAGTAATAATTTGAAAATCTAGGTGAAACTTCCCACAAAATTCTAACCTCATGGAATCCTAAAACTAAACATATAAAACTGTGGCTGACTGGTTGCAAATATTTTCTTTCAGCTTTTCATTAGTTGTAATAATAAGGTATCTAAATATTGAAAATACTAAAAGTATTTAAATATTGAAAACATTAGATATTTAAGAACCAGGAGGGAAACATGGATTTGAAAACAAATACATCTAATTTCATGATCTTACTAGCATAGTTCCTAAAAGCAACAGAAAAAATACTATTTGAACAAATGTGAGATATATGGCGTTTTTGAAACTCCTACTGTCAAAAATCTGGAAAAAAAAAAATTACCGCAATATGCTCTTGGAAACTTGCTATAAAACAAAACCTGACAGGTGGAAGTAAACAAATAAGTTTTGTACCCTTTCTCTTTTAGTTTGGATTTCACACACAGTAGTCTATATTCTGGGCATTAAAATAAAAATTCTTTTACAAGAAGACACCAAAGTTCTGTTGATGATGATCATATACACAACATTTTAATTGTTATAAGAAGCCTTTTTATAAAAATAGTTATTGAAATTGATAGAAAAGCATTGAGCTACAACACACGCAAGGGAAAAGTTTTGTAATAGACTTCTCGCATTATACTTGAAAGTTTCAGTCTTAAAGTACACAAAAGGTACATTATTTGTACTGATAATGCTTAATTATGTTTTTATTTTGAAGCACCATCCTTTGATAAAACAAATTCCCTTAAAATGCAGCACTGTTTATCAAGATACTGGAATTGACACAGATAATTTGCACATTTTATTATTATTATTATTAACGGCCGTGTCCAGTATGTGAAGGTCCTCACCCTGCCATTCCCATGTTTGCCTCTATTTCAAGCAGAGAACTTGATTGTGGGGGGTTGGTGGCCCTCTCTGCCATGATTTCCCTCCTGACAGAGCTCACTGCAGAGGAGGTGAGAGGAAGATGACCCCTCTTAACCAAATTGCAAAGTGATAGTGACATGAGAGCATTCCAGGGAGCATTCACAGGCAATGGGAGGCAGCCCTCAGGGAGCAAAACTCAGCATATTGGGAACACGAGGTCCCAACAGGGAACAGAGAGCACACCAGAATGAAATGCCATAAAAAGAGGTCATGAAAAGACTCCTCTTATTGGATCCAAAGCAAAAGATACTAATAAACTTTCACATCTAAGTGTTCTGGTTTTGTCTGGGGTTGTTCATTTTCTTCACAGTACCTGGTATGGGGCTGTATTTGGGATTTGTGCTGGAAACAGCATTGATAACACAGGGATGTTTTCCTAATTGCTGAGCTGGACTTGCACAGTCTCAAGGCCTTTTCTCCTCCTCACCCCACCCCATCAGTGAGGAGGCTGATTGTGCACAAAGAGTTGTGGGGGGGACACAGCCAGAACAGCTGACAACATGTAAATCTGGGGGAAGAAGAAGAAGAAGAAAGGGGAGAACGTTCATTTTGTCTTCCCAAGTCACTGTTCTGAGTGATGGAGACCTGCTGTCCTGGAGTTGGCATGGGAAGCAGTGAATGAAGTCCCTCTTTTGCTTTACAGCAAATTTCCTGTAAATTGCCTTTAACTTAAGCCATGAGTTTTCTCACTGTTACTCTTCTGGTTCTCTCCCTCACCCCAACAAGGCAGGAGTGAGCATGCAGCTGTGCAGGGATTAGTTTCTGGCTGGGGCTAAACAAAAACATCCAGCAAGATCCAAATATATCCTGGTGAAACTCAAGGTAAATTGTTTTATATTTTTCCTCATCCTCTTCAGTTACTGATAATCAAGACCAAAATCAGTTGTATTTCATAATTTCATTTTTCAAAACTGAAGCCTACACTTGAGCAACTTTGGTGTTTTCTGAGAAAAGAATTCATTTCTGTCAATCACTGTAAGGCAAAACTGTCATTTAGGAATAACATCACAAACAGCACTTGAGCTGTACAGTACAGGAAATCTCTTATATGTTAATTTTTAATTTTTTTTTTGTAATTACATTTTAGTTAAAATAAAGTTAGGCCTTGGATTTAGGCCTTGTCTGTTTTTGTTCTTATGCCATGAGAAATAACAAAGCTACCTGCAACTAGGGGAGGATCTCGCCAACTTAAAGATCACAGCCTAAATTAAAAAGAAAAAAAATCACATTTTTGGAACAGATCCAGAAGTGAAGTGAATTCTTCTGATTTTCATTAGAGCCTGACTGAAGGGCACAGATTATACCCATCCATAAATTCATCAAACTTCTTATAAGGATACAAAGGACTAGTTTTGATCTCATATTAAAATAAATATTCAGAATAATAGTACTGAATCAAGTGAAAAGTAACTTGGTCCCAATGACACTCTTGGAAATCTGGAACCACTCAATTAATTTCAATAACATTTTTGCGGTTTAACATTAACACCGAAAAGGTGAGAATAGGGACCACTGGAGCATAGCTGCTTAAAAGGTGTCTCACAAGTGATTAAAGTTCCACAAGCACTGGTTTTCCTCCAGCATAATTCCACAGGGTGACATTAAAAAGTCTTATTTTGTGCCAGTCTTTGTATTAAAGTCTGATGGTAGCCAGCAGATCACAGCAGGGGGGTGGTAATTTATAGGGAAATGCAGAGGGCTGGCAGCAGAAGTGGTTGCACTTCAGTGGATCTCCAAGTGGCCATTGCTGCTGTATAAATAGCACAAAAAGGCAACAGGGAGCAAATTTGCTGGTGAGGGACAAGTACTCTACAGACTCCAGAAACATCGGAACAAAGTGGTAGCAGGAACTTCTTCCCTACATGCTCACCTGTAACCAAATGTGGTGCGTTTCAGCAGAAGCCTCAGCCCACAAGCTCAACAAGCAATGCCCTGTTAGAAAAAGCAACAAAAACACAACAGAAAGCAACAAAAACTCTTCTGCTGGACTGGGGAACAAATATGAGCAGCTATTAAGGAAGGTTGATGAGATGGAAACCTGTGCAGCCAGAACTGGGGCAGGCTGCAAAGTGCCTGTGAAAGAACTGAAGCAGCAAACAGCCATCTGAGAAAGGACGACACAGGGCATGAAAGCCATTCCAGTAGTATTAAAAGGCTGGAGAACCATATCCAAGGGGGATTATAATTAATGAATTTTTAAAGGTGGAGAAGTCCAACCAGGAGCTAACTGAATTAATGCTCCCTACTGGCAGCAATACCCTACTTATCCCAACGTCATGATGAAAACTGGTAGTGTGACGCGTAAAGAAAATTTTCTGCTCAAAGATGGAAAATCTGAAGTTCAGCTGCTCAAGTCCCAAAATTGATAATAAGGTCTAACTATGCCAAAACCACTCCCATGAAGCACTAGGAGACCTCTTCATGCTGCTGAACTGGTGGTACACCATGCAGGACCACTGTTCATCCGGTTACGAATATCCTTACTCCTCGCACTTTGATGACGTATATAAAACACACATAAAATACTACCAAGTCAAACACCTTACAATCCAGCACTTTACATGAAAGCTAACAAACATCCTGAGGCAAATTTGTATTTCTGGTGAGCAAGAATACAGAAAGTGGTGCTTCAGCAGTCCACAGCTCCTCCAGACATCATTCCAAGACATGCCAGTGGTCACAAAGAAACAGCTCAGATTCAAGGGTAAGAAGAAAGGAGCAGAACTGATTCTTGTGCAAACAGATAGGCCAAGACAGATGCAACATCACCCTGTCCTATTGCCTGAGCACCTGTGCTAATCTGACATAGCTGATATCTACAGTCCATTCACAGGGACACCAGATATTTGTAACATGGGCGACCCAGAAGCTGATTTGCACCTACACCGTACAGCAGATGGCACATATATATGTTTCCTGAGCAAGACATCATGAAAAATTACAAGCCAAAAAACTGCAGGAAATGCTATCAATCAGATCACACTAGCCAGAATTTTAAAATGGCATTTCAAATTTGGCCCTGACGTAACTGCAAGAAGTGGCTTATTTTTCCTTGTAGAAATACTTATAAAATTCAAAACAGTTGGCAAGCAAAGTGCCTATTTATTCAAGAGAGTTGTCTTCTTACATGGACAACATGAAGACTATTCACAATTTTGCAAGCTTGTCTTGTAAGACTTCATGTTTCTGTTTAAAAAACATCCCTAAACTATCTGGGATTAGAAATAAAAGTGTGACAGGAAGAGGATCTCTGTGAATGATCCCTATTAGGGAAGTATGGCCTCTGAAAAATATGAGAAATTATTCATCTGCAATGTCAATCTCATATTTTCAGTTTCCCTCACAAAGGTACCCACCAAGGCAAGATATAGCAGCTACAGCAGCATCTTCCTATTTTCTGACAACCATCTGTATATGTCTTTCCATTCCAGTACTATAATATTTTGATTTTAGATATCTGTACATAAAATCTTTTACTGACTATGTGGAATATCACTTTAGAATGGTTTGGGCAACACTAGCTTCCCACATACAGTTTCTCTTAACAGTTTCTGAGTTTCTGAGTTTCTGATTTTTTTATTTCTTTTTCATATCATATTAGAATGAAAACGAAACTTTTACAGTATTCAGAAATCAGAACCACAACTTCTCTTCCGTGTTTCTATTGAATGTCAGAGTCCTTTGGTTCAGGACTTCCCTCTCCCACTTTTTGTCATTTATATAAGAGGCCAGAAGTCAGCAAAGAGAAAATTAAAGCACACAGAGGCTAAAAAATCTCCAGATAGTAATGGAAAGTCAAGTGTGCAGCCAGGTGAAAGAATGGATTTCTTAACTGACATTAACATCACTTTAGTCATTAAAGAGTGATGTTCATCCTGAGACCCTCACAAAGCAAAAAACTATGGCAAGGAAGCCTAGCTGAGATATTGTTCATATTTCCATGACAAAGCACTAAATAATGCCTGCAAAGTGCACAGCTGAACAAACTGCTACAGTTTTCATGCAGGGATATACACTCTTTCATTTATCCTTACCTAACATCTGTGTCTGAGAAGAAAAATTAGACTTCATGAAATGTTTACTTCCATAAGTGACTTAAAGCAAAACAGATTAGGAAAGTAATGTTAATAACAGTGCAGTCTCAACTAATAGAAAAAACTCAAGGGTACTAAAGAGAGCAAATGACAACGAAACCTTCATGTAATTTAGCAATGGATAAGAAAAAAATAGCAACTCCTATTTAAATGTTTTCTTTTGGAAGAAAATTTGTGTAATCCAAGCCTAGCTTCTTTCGCCTAGGTATCCTTAACGTCAACATCTGCCAAAGAAAACACAGTTTTATTTAGGCTGCAGCCTAGTTTTTCCAGTCTTCCTATTCTTTTCTCTATTGAAAATTTTATTAGAAAAATACATAGCATTTACAGGTAGTGGCTATACAGCAAATCCATGACTCCAACTAGGAAGGGTCCTGATACAGAAACCAACAAAGCTTTACTGAAAGTGCCTTCCATGGAGCATTCTGGTATACACCAGCATTTCTTTGTTATGCCAGATTTTTTTGTCATTTTGCCCAAAATCCATTAAATCAGAGAGAAGCTGTAGTGCCTGCATATAGTAAAATTTGTCAACTTGAGATTTACTTCATTTCAGTGGAAGGGGTGGGGCAGGGAAAATTTATTTGAAACTAGAATTCAGAGGGAAAATTGCAAATTAGCTCCTGGCTGTCAAAATGCTGCAGTCTTTAAAGATGAAATAAATAAACAGTTTCAGAGGAAAAAAAAAAAAGATCAGAAGAAAATCTGCCATTTTAGTTTCTTATTTTTTTCCCTGTTCAGTCATTCATATGCAATTCTTATAATCTTCCTTTTCAGGAAGGACAGATTGTCCTTTTAAAAAGGATACTTCCTCCTACACTACCACCAGGAAGATAATATTGTGTGGACTCACCCTGAAAAGAAGGAGGCCTTTTTTAGGAGCTCAGAATAAAACAAAGTGCTGAAAAAGATGAAATTAGGTTTCATTTTCAGAGGATTTGCTTTTTTTTTTAATTAATCTTCTAATTTTCTTTTCTTTTTTTTTTTTTTTCATTTTTCACTGCAAGCAGAAACTCAGAGATAAAGGAAAACTAAGCATATTTCTCTAACATGAAGAGAGGGTCAAATAAAGGACATTGTGCACCTTGTCAAAGGCACCTGTGCTCAGCAGCCTGAACACAAAATGAGCCAATATCACTTGGCAAATGGATTCTTTACTGGATTTAGCAAAATCCTTTGGCTTTTGCTGCTGCCATGACTGTTGTGACTCAGCAATAATGCCACACTTCTTTTTTTCTGCAAGTTTCAGTTGGTAATATTCTCTTCCTTCATGAGGAGGTTTTGAAACAAAAGACACAATCTTTCTCTGCTGCAGCACTATGGGAAAGGTTAACCAATTGTAAGCAAAGTGGTTATCCTTTCAAAGGGTTTTTCTAAAAGAAACAGATTTTTTTTTAAAACCTGAAAAACCTAGGTGAAAAAATAAGGGAAAAAAATACCCCTACATTTGAGGAGGGAAAACCCTAAAAACTAGGAATTTGTTATCAACATCTCAGTCTCATAGTCATCTGAACAGGATCAAAGAATACCAAATGAGATTTATTTCCCTTGGATAAACCCACATGTGCACTTCTAGAAACACTTAAAATGGCAGAAAAAACTGTTCCACTACATCCTCACATTCACTGATGACTCTGCACACTTAGACACACTAGTACACATATTATACAAATCCCTCCATTTTTCTCCATTGTATAAACTAGTGAAATTTAAGCAGTGGCATCCAACAAACTTAAGGCCAGCACAGGAGCTGGCTACACTCACACAACTGTTTTAATTTGGCACCTCATACTCAGAGAGCCTCTGCATTAATAATGCAACACAGTCTTGCAATGACTGGATCAGTTTTTTTCCTCCTCATTGTTTTTAGCATCTCAAATTCCCCTGGCTTGTTTCAGATGTCTCTAATGCTTATACTTGACCTTCACTCAAGTTGTTTCGTAGGGCACCATCAAAATGTACCTCCAAAACAGCTGAAGCATATGGCTTTTTTTAGTACATACAATGATGATTTCTTTCCCTCCAGAGAAAGTTAACTTGTCTAACCTAAAATTCCTTATATTGGTTCTGCAAAATAGGAAGTATCTGTAAAACCAAATAAAAACAGTAGTATTTTCTTTCTCTATCAACAAAACCAGAAATCTGCTGCCATAAGTACTACCATTTCCTCGGGCTACTTTGTCACGACTTTCAAAGATGCTTGGGAAGTTGCTGCAATCAAAAGAGCACTTCAGAGCAGCTCCCATTCTGCCCCAATATCCCAAGGTGCTCTCAGCTCCTATTTTTCAGACATAATACAAAGAGAGAACAGTTCTGCAGAGTGCAGAGGCAGGAGTCTTTGTCCAAGGTCCTAATGCCTGTTAAGAAGCTATAATTTGGGAGAGAAAATGGCAGAGTCCATGAAGTTCCCTCCATTCATGCTCATAGGATAACAGTAATTCTCACTTCATCTGCATAAACTCACCAGCACCGCAACTGAGTCCTTATAAAACAAGGAGTCAATGAAGTCTCCAGACATAAAAAAAGGATCAAATTCCTTCCCAGCTGGCAAGTGGTTACTGAAAAAGGGAAATTTTTTAAAGCAGCTGCAAGCCTAAGCAGGATTTACCTGGTAATACCAATATATCAGGGCTTATTCAGAAAATCAAAGGTAAGTACAGTCTGCTAAGAATATTATCACCTCCACAATATGCCAGCACGACTTGCTATTCACAGACCAACATTTTTCCTCTTTTTTTTTTTTTGTCAGCACTCATTTTTAAAAATCCCATACCAAGACTAACACACACATGTTTTTTCATCCAAGTATGAGGATAAAGTTTACTAATAGCTGCACACTAAGCTCTTGAATTAGGACATGCTTCTCGGGGAGAAGAACTCCTGAATATTATTTCTTCATCATTTGTAACAGGTGCTGCTAATGCTGTGTATTTTCAAGTTAGAATATGAAATCCTACCTTGATTTCTGGATCTGTAAATTGATCAATAAGATTTTTAGATTAATGTCACTGTTGCTCACAGTAAGAGCTGAATTTCACTCCCTCACAATTATATACAAGAGCCTCTCACAGATTCTCACAGTATGATTTGGGTTGGAAGGGGCTTCTAGAGATCACCTAGTCCAACCCTGCTTCTAGAGCAGGTCCAGCTGCAGCAGGTAGCAAGGATTGTGTCCAGATGGGTTTTGAGTATTTCCAGAGAAGGAGACTCCACAACCTCTCCAGGCAGCCTGTTTCAGTGCTCTGTCACCCTTGAAGTAAAGTTTTTTCTCATATTCGTATGGACCTTCCTGTGTTTCAGTTTGTGCTCGTTGCCCCTTGTCCTGGGCGCCACTAAAAAGAGTCTAGTCCTGTTGTGATATGAAGTGACACAGATTCTCTAGGGAGGTGTAAAGAAGAGCCTTTTATTGCAAAAACCTGCCCTTTTAAAGTAGTTAGTTGGTTATTAGATTATATCGTTTTAAAGCACAACAAACATAATTTAACTGATCACCATACACTGTGATGTGAACACACGACGGTCACACAGCCTGTTTTTCTACCCCTAATTCAGCTGTGTCTCTTTCCCTCGGTCCTTTTCTGCTCAGCCAAAGTCACAGGCCTGAGCCATGATTTTACAAAGGCATCAAGACCTTCATGCAACATGGCCCCATCTTCTTGACAGTCACCCTTGTATGCATTGGTAAGATCCCCTCTGTCCTCTCTTCTCCAGGCTGAAGAGGCCCAGCTCCCTCAGCCTTTCCTTTAGGGTGAGATGCTCCAGACCTCTCATCACCCTTGTGGGCCTGCTCCAGGAGCTCCATGTCTCTCTTGTACTGAGTAGCCCAGAACTGGACACAGCACTCCAGATGCTGTTCCACCAAGCAGAAGAGAGGGGAAGGATCACCTCAACCTGCTGGCCACACTCTTCCTCATGCACCCCAGGATACCAATGTCCTTCTTGGCCACAAGGGCACTGCTGGCTCATGGACAGCTTGTCGGCCACCAGGACCCACAGGTCCTTCTCCTCAGAGATGCTCTCCAGCAGGTTGGCCCAGAATCTGTGCTGGTACCTGGGGTGGTTCTTCCCGGAGGTGCTGAACCCTGCATTTGCCTTTATTGAACTTCATTAAGTTCCTCAGCTACCAGAGAAATAATTTTTTCGTCCTCCTTTTTCTTTTTTTTTTTTCAAAACTTTTCATTAGCCTACTTTATGATAAAACAGAAGCCATTGACACACCAAAGATCATCCATAGCAGAGTTATTTAAACCTGCCTGTAAGAAGGACTGTAGAACTGGCAAAAGGCAGCCAGCTACCCAGTGATCAAAAACTGCAGCATGACCTAGAGGCAGAAAGGTCATTGTTTTGAGCTCTCCTCTCACCAAATAAAACCTCAGTTCCCAGCTTCCCAGCTAGATGCCTGCTTTTCTTCTCTGGTTAGGCTTCTTCTGTTATAAAATCCAATTGAACTGAGTCAGCTTCCATCATTCTCAAGGCATAATTCAGACAGCCTCCTCCTGCTCTGACATTGAGACCCCATAGAACTTCATTTCCAGTGTGTAGATTTTTCTGAGAACCCAAGAAACAAAGTTTTGTGACAGTTCAAAATATTTTTATTACTGTGGACTATGTCATAATTGCTGGAAAGAAAACTTATGACATATTCTATCACTTCATATTTATCACTACATTTTTTTCAGTCAAAATGATTAAATTCTGCACTGAATACATAAAAGTTTCTTCACAGACATTCCCCTGATAAAAAAAATTTCATGAGGAAAATACTGCTCACTTTTCCACCTCTGTAGAAGATTCTGAAGGAATAAGTCACTAAATATTTTCAGTAATATTTTTTCATTTAGAGTGAGACACATAGCAATACAAGGGAACACCAGAAAAATAGAATACCAATATTTGCCTTTAATGTTTTCTGCTCCAACTGAACAAATAATTTGTGCTGTCTCTGATACTTTGTGCAGAATCCAAATTAGACCACTTTGTTTATTGATCACTTGACTGTTTGAATGAAGCCAGAGAACAATCTGCATGCTATAACACTCATCTTCCTGCATGTGTAGTTTAATCAGAACTGAAAAATCTGAATTACTTTAACATTATGTTTGCTTACTGAATTTATCTCCTGAAAATATAATTTTTGTCTATTATATACCTCATTCATTGTAAATCAAGAATACTCATGTGTTTTATCCTGATGTTATTTCAATTCACACCAGTAAAACAACAGCAGAATTTAGCTAACTAATGGCTGAACAGATCTGCTACTGCATTTGGTGTTACCATATGCTTATTAGTAAAGTGTGTTCTTAAAGAAATTGATAGGAGCTATGCTTTGCACATTTCACATAGGAGTGTTGACACTTCCTCAGGTCTGCTTCCAGCGTGGATTGTCTGCTCTTTGTGGCTGTTGGGCAGCCACAGGTCATTAGCAGAGGCCATTCACTGGGCACAGTTTTACTCAGCATAACAGCTTGAAAGGCCTTCAGATCTGCTCTGTATGATAATTTCATTAGATTTATGCATAAAGCCTTAGAAATTTTATTAATGATCTGGAAAAATATAAAAACAAATTGCAAAACTCAGGGGGTTCACACATCCAAGCAGGTAGAGCACGCTGCTAGTTTAACTAAGCACGCTGCTAGTTTAACTAAATGAAATTATTGCTTCATTTTTAGAAACGTTTTATCTTTTATTTCCCAGAACTTTCACTATTCCTTGTATTGGAAGGGCAGCTACTCCCTGTTGTTATCGACCAATTAAGACTGAATGTCTGATATTATAAGGACTCATCTCTAACAAGTTGAAATAAGCTCTCTGGGCTGACAGCCCTCCTGAGACCACAAATTAGTGAGATGCACAGCACACGAAGCTCTCCAGTAGGTCAGCTTTTAAGTAAATAAAAGCAAGTACACTGTGGAAGAAATAATAGTAAGAGACAAAGTGGATTTCTCTTTAAGAGACTTCTATTTTCCTACTGATATAAAGTCTTGCATAATGTCTTGAGAATGTTTTAAAAGATTCTGCTTTTTAAAAGGTCACCAATTCAATGATAAATACATGAGCACACACTCACACATACATATAAGTATTTAGATACACAGTATTTGATTACTTATATCTGTAAAACCTGCTTTGTGTGAAATTGTTTTGGATTCTTTATACAGTGTGGAATAAAACTTTCCAGTTTGCTAATGGAAATAAAAAAGTAGCCAAAAACCACAATAACTCTCCACCTAACTGAAGGCAGGAAGTAATTCTTTACATTCAGATATTTTCAGTCAGATTTTTGTTGTTTAATTTAGGAGAAAGCAAATATCATAAGCACCCCCCAGAAACTTAGAGCACCCACATTTACTCATGATTCTTCTTGGTGTGCATTACAAAGAAGAGCTGGCACAATTTTAACCAACCCATCTATTTTGTAGGGCTCACCATCTCCCACATGTAATCTACATAACAGAGCATGTAATTTGAGATGTGCATTGCTCCTCCCCACATTCATTTCCAGTGTGTCACAGTTCACCTGTTTAGTAACAGCAATTCATCACCCTCTGACAAACAATAAAACTGCTCTCTCTGTCTTGTGATGGGAGCCAAACCAAACCAAAAGAAAAAAGTCTTGCCCTCACATTTTGGACTAGACTCAGACCCATGTAATACCATCACAAATTCAATTAACTTTGTACTGTGATTATTAATGACAGAACAGTGTAATGAGTCAGAATGAAGATAAAATTCCTGCGGTTAAGTGAGTCCTTGATGCTGAAATTTCTTCACCAAATTAAAGAACTTCTTCCCCAGGCATTTGGGAGTCTCATTAAAAGCCAATTTAAGCCAATGAGAATCTTCCCATTGACAGACAAAAGTTTGAATTAAATCCTCACTGCATTAAAATTGAAACATGTAGGGGTTAATTTTTAGGAAAAACAATTTCTTAGTACTGGCTTGGTATTGTTCTGTATCTGCTCATGCATCCAGCACAGATTTGTGAGTTCATATCAAATAACTATACACAAATGTATATAGAGAAATCTACATATATACATGTAATAATCCCATCTGAAAATATAAATGGTGACATCAGATACTTTTTAAAAGGCCTCAGACTTCTTTCAAAGCTTCTTAGCTCATAGGTATTACATGAAAGATATGCCTTATTCTTTATTCTATTTTATTATTAAGAATCACATGAATTTTGCACTTTAATTCCCCATCCATAGCTGTATAAATTTATCCAGAGTCTTCAGCTACATAGAGAACATGGTTGCCTAAATCCAAACTAATTCTGGGCCACTGTGATACCCTAATAACAAAGCTGCTTTTCAAATTCCACTGTCAAGTATCATCTAGATCTGTATAATCCTAGACACCTTTGGCTTTTATATTGAAATTTTACAGGTACCAGAGTACTTGTGGCTTCCCCAATGACAATATCTCATTTTCTAGGAGACTAGAAAGGATGCAGCCATCTCCTCTTTGTGCAACTACTAAACATTTCCCTAAAAATATATACACATGTATTTGTACATATCTACCATATGTACATATATACTTACATATATATATACATAAAATAAAATTTAATTTTAAGACAGTGTGCAAGACTGCATAGGACTATTTAGCCTAAATTAAACCTTAATTTGGAGGCTCCTTGATTCAAGACCCCTCCTCTAAGTGTTGCTACATATTAAAAAAAAATCACTCAGGTGTAACAATGGGAATAAAAGTCTTTTTCTCACATGGTTACAGACCAGGACTATCCAGTAAGTTGTAGACATTGTCCTTCTTTGTCTTATTTACACTGAATTGAAGAGAGCAGATTCAAACCAAAATTGGTGTCATTCCCATTCCTACCCTATCCCAATACTCTACTGGAAATTATGCAAAGGCTTTTAAGGAGAGAAGATCAAGCAGTGCAATAAATTACCAGAGGAATTGATGACAAAATGATAAATTCAGTCTGAGATCCAATATCTTTCTGTAATACAATCTTTAGCAAAACCCCCCAATATATTTTAGACAGACTCAAGTTAGCTGCATGAAAAACATAACTGGCTACCTGATGATGCCTTAGGTTTTAACTTTTATATTTTTTGAATCCCTGTACTGCTAGTGTAACTCTGAAGTTTCCTGTAGCTTGTTAAGTGCTGTTCTCTCATGCTCAGACAGACATAACAAAGCCTCTCCAGCTTGCTCTCCAAGGACACCCAGAACAAGAACTGCAAACCATCACCTTGGGGAGAGGGGGGCAAGCTTGGGGAAATTCCATCATTGGCTGGGTTCTGGTTGGTGAATTTATGCTGATATAAAAGTGTGAAGAACTCGTGACCTGTTGTCCATTTTGGGATCCACTGAGGCAGGACCCTCTGGAGCCCAAAGTGTACCTCTGGAGGCCTTTCAAATAAATACCTCCTTTATTCCTTTATTCCTGTCTAGTCTCTGTTTCTAGGCAGCTATTTAAGGCATCACTGAAAGAAGCAAAACTGACCCACTCAGCCCCAGGAATACCTTCTGCTGTTAAGTTGTATGACCTTTAGCAGGTAGCACATGCATTTACCTAGAGGCAGTAATATATGTGTTTTTTCTAAGATCACTTTCCATCTTTATTGCAAAACTCTTTCAAATATCCAAATAACTAGCTGAGTTTTTCTGGACTGTATCATGCAGATAATCAAACCAGATGATCTCATAGGTCCCCTTTGGTTTAAAATTTCATGCACTGGTTCTTACTTTTATCTGCCAAAGACATTTTTTATGCTCTGAGGATTTTTCCAAAGATAGATGAAAGCTGAACATTTGTTATCTAGCTGTTTCCTTACAAATGGCATGGCCAACTTCCTGCTTCCATGCGTGACATTACAAATGGAGATATCAACTGATAAGAGAAAGGCATCTGAAAAAAAGTGACACATTTTCAATATTCTGAGATTATTTTCAGAAGTTCATTTAAACTGGAGGTGCTTCTCGTTTAGCTATATATCTCCTCCTAATGGCCAGCAAACAGCTAAAGCTTCTTACCTCAAGCTGACAATGCGCTCTTGCTTCCCCAGATATAAGATAGCCATTTGACTAAAACCAGCAGACTGTAGTCTGCTATTGAAGTTATAGTCAAAGACAGATCGACATCAGCTTTGTCTCATAAAAGAGATTTTTACAGCTCCCTTGGAGCCAAGTCCATTACATATATTTCACATTTGCACTAAAATTCATAGCCCTTGGAAGAGTTTGGATTCAGTCCCCATCCTAAGTATTTGGATCTGACTTGGAATAGCTGAAAGAGGATATGCTAGCACTTTGGCGCTGCAAATAGAAATACAAAAGAACCTTCTCCTCTCCTTCCTTTCTAAAATTATTCTCCAACTTTACAGTACAATGCACATCTTACTTGAATATTATCATATATAATGACTGAAACTTGAGAAATTTTAGTAAATTCTATTCAAGGTATGCATAAATCTTCTGAAAAATTAGAAAGAAAAATCCACAGAACTACTTGATTCATTTTTTCTGCCAGTTACAGAAAGCAGTGAATAGAAATAGCCCAATAGAAATTTCAGTCTGCCAAATTACTCTTGCTGGGTTACTTGAAAATAATGTGGTGCTCTCACTACAAAGATTCTGACATACCAATATTAAGATGAGAAAAACAACAAAAAAAGTAAAAACAAAACCAAAAAAAACAACAAAAAACCCCCAGCCAAACAAAAAACCAACTCATTGCAACCAAGAGACAAAAGTCATCCAAAGTCCTGTTACCCAAGGTTGATAAGAGTTAAATTTTGCCTAATAAAAGCATATCCACATTCCAAACATATTTTCATACTTCACTCTTTTTTTTCAGTCCATTTGCATTGTGATTAAAAATCAAATGTAGTGTGATAAATAATTGGTTAAAATCTTGTCCTAAACAAGATCCACGTGAAAGAGAAAAGTTTCTGCAGATGCAACATGGGTTGAAGATTTTTCCTGTCTTCAGTGTTCTGTCAGTGCATGGGCATGATCAAATGCACAACTTTCTGGTTTGGGTTAGTGCTACAGAAACATAAATCCAGAACCTTTTGAATCGAAATGCTACAGTTTAAAGCATAGCTTTGGAAGAAGTCAAAGCTGTATTATTTTACCTCAGGGGTTGTTGCTACATAAGCTTTCTTTATCTGAACAGAAACAAAAAAGCTTCAGATTTATAAAAAGCTCACAGCCTGTTCTGTGAAGATTTCTAACCCAATTTTGTAGCTCTAACACATCATAAGATTATACTCAACCCTGCATGACAGACGAGAGGAAACCTGTAGTCCCTCAAAGACCTTGAATGACTGGGGATGAAGAGAGGTGTCCTGATAACACCAAAGTGTATATTTTCTGGCTTCTAGAAGTATTTGAAAGGCAAGGAAAAGGCTCCTAGGCCTAGCTAAATATTAGATAATTTTCCTAACACTTAGATGGTTGTCTAAAAAACAAACTGACAAAACAGCCATTACAAGCCATTTGTTTTCTTCTTGTGAAGGACAAAGACACTAGTGCAGCCTAGACCAATCCAAGCATTTGAGAATGAACAAGGTGAACTCCACACTACAAAGCTGTGTTGCTTTAATTAAGACTTTTCAAATAAACCAGTTCCAAACCAGCATGTACACCATGCATAGAAAAGTGGTGTGAGTCAGCTGCTGCTCACCCTCTGCGACATGCACCTATGGAAAAAAAAAGGTAAGAACTATAATTGTGAAAGAAAACTGACAGTGGTAGCAGGCAAATAAGTATCAGAAGCGTGAGATGTACTTTACTGGCATTGATGAGACAGAACACAGAAGTTGAGTGACCAGAACCAAACCCAACCCACAGCCATCAGAGATGGGGGAGTTTTTGTTTGTATTTCTGTTTATAGGGTGACCTGTCTGCCAGCTACCTCTCCTGTCCCATAGCTTCCTGGTTCAGTGTTGCCCTCTGCCTCTGGTCCCATGTGAAAATACTGTGAGGGGTGTGATAGAACTCCCTGAACATCTCTCTCAGTGTTTCTGTGTCTGTTGAGACTCTCACAGCAAATTCAGAGGTTTGATTTCCAAGTATTTTCTAAACCAAGAGATGCAGCCTGCTTTTAACCAGGCAAGTCAACTAGAATAAAAGCACACACAGTGCTATAAAAAATGTGAACCATTTCAAATTATTCCTTATTAAATAATTAATGAATATTTCAATATTCAATTGCACTTTTTTATTTTTTAAGAATTTAACAAGAAAGTTACAGAAATTACAATGATCTACCTAGCAGCAAGAATGTGTTAATTTTCTTAGCAGGTATCTCCCACTAATGGAATATTTTCACAGCATTACCATATCAGCATGTTAATACCATTTGCGGAATTCAATGAGAGTTAATGAGAACAATAATTATTTGAGAGTGAATGTTGCTTTGGGCTTTATTATTCCTTTCTCATAATGTGGAGTTCTTTGTTTTGGACTCTGTGTAATGGTAAACTGACTACCTCACCAAGTAATTGAATTTTTCTTATTACATACACACACACTATCCCCCATCAAGAGCATGTGATGCAGCCAGGACTTCGACAATGCTTTTCTCCTCCTTGCTGGATCATTCAACTTCTTCGTGGGAATAAATCAGATCCTACTTACAAGAACACCACTGAAACTCAGTGCAATGTCCACAAATGCTAGTAGATATTTTTCATTTTCAAGGGGGTTCTGTAATCAAGATTATTGGCCCCATTGACCGCATATTCAAGCAGACTAAAGGTTTATAGAATTAATTAGCAAAAATAATCCCATTAAGTCTTGAACTTAATAATGAACTGGTACAACATTAACATTTTGGTCATTAAACTTACTCAATTAAATTTAATCGAGCTCTCACATTATTATGGCTACAGTAAACTAACTACCCACATTGCTTTCCATCCCCCACCAGGAGAAAGAACGAGAAAGAGGTAAAAGAGGAGAATAATGAAAAAGAAAAAAAGAAAAAGAGAAAAAAGTCAGATTTTGTCAGAGGTAGACTGATTCAAAAAGTGGTTCAAAAGCACCTCTTATCAGAGCTGGGCTTCATAAAATCAGAGAATGAAATCTTTACAAGTAAAGAGGAAAACCTCTTAAGACAATTTCCCTAACCTTTTGAGTGACCTGGGATGTTAAATCCTAATTTCTGTTATACACTGTTTTGTCACTAATAAGGAATTATTTGTGTTTAGGGCACCTTCACAGTCCTTGTGGCAAACAAATAATTTTACATTAAGTCAGTGAAGAAACTAGTCAAGAAATACTGTTTGGACAAGTGTATAAAATATGAGCCAGATGCTTTTTTTGCTAAGAGTTTCCTCTCTGTGTGTTTGAAATGGGCCTAATTTTACCTTTTGAAAAATCTGCAACACACCAAGTTATAAATTACAAGTGCAAAACTCTGTCCATTCTGAATTACACTTTCGTTATAAAGTATCATTAAGTCAGCATTCACTTTTGCCAAAACTGTGTATATTCCCTAAGGAAATTACCTTTTAAGGCAGAGAGCTTATGTATTGTAGTTATGACTTTGATATGAGTTTGACAATGAAAGTCATTGAGTTATGACTTTCACTTTTAGCAGCACTTCCACTGAAGTAAGTAGACAAGGCAAACTCTGTATGTTTGTAGTTTCACCTCTATACTGCCAAGAAGAAAACTCAGGCTTCATTTTCTTCCTGGGTTAATTCTTTACACAAAACAGATTATTTACTAACACTAGATATGCAGTCTGAGCCTTCTCCTTTCCAAGCAGGAGCTTGGCAGGGATGTTGCCAGCAGCAGCACCTATATACTTTTCCACAAGAAAAAGCTGCAGAAGTTCCAGTTCAACTAAATTCAAGTGTCTGCTTTGCACATTTTCCGTCAAAAAATATCTGGGAAATAAAAATATTGTGATTTAGACATATCACTGCTGTGTTTCACAGCAGTTACGGAGAAATTACCTCATGACTTCAGCCTTCTAAGGAAAGACAGTGATGTCTTCTGGAACAGTTAAATTGGGGGCATAAATGATACAGATAAATGGAGTCATGAGGCACTAAAATAAGAATCCTCAGAGATACCATGACAGCATTACCAAATACAAATACTAAAGATTAATACCAAAAAATTAGGGTTTGATTTTTCACCAGAAGTTCAGACATTTCCAAGGAGAGAAAAGCCTGGCTTTCAATCAGTTCAAATCATCAAGATTTATAACATTTAGAATGGATCCCAGCAGATCTTTATGCAAGAAATTCCACTAGAATTTTCCCCTTGTCCAAGTGTCTAAAGGATCATAGAAAATATCTCTCAAAGGCTTTGTAGTAAAATATTCATTCAATCCCCATATTTTTCTGCTGTAATTCATTTGAAGTCCATAAATACCATAACTTCTGCTACATCAAACTCCACTGAACCACTTCCATGTTTTTTTAAAAGTTTTCCAACAGTAAATTCTGAATATAAAATAGAGATGTGGCTGCAATTTCTATCAGAAATATTTTCTCTTGATTTCAAGATATTTTGAAATACCAGATCCTAAATAGTAGAATACACTTAGCAATTAAGAAAGATTTAAAACTGGGAGAATTATAGTTTGAATTTCCCTTTTAGAGTGAAAAAGTTATCATAACATTTTGTTGGCTGCTAGACATCATTGTCAAAAATGTCAGAGAGGTGTGGATTCAAAGGCTGTCACCTTAATGCAAATAACTTGACTGACAAAAGCCTCACTTTTTCTAGTGAAGAGGCAAAGAAAGACTATAATCTTCAATCAGTAAATCAAGTTTATGCAGAAAAGGGGACAAAGACTTTTGTTGTTAATATACTTCACCCCTTGAAAAACCCAGCACCATTAATAGTGAACAACTAAGTCAAACATTTCAATTACCTGTAGAAAACTGCACCATCACAAAACAATCTGGAATCTCTCTATACATATCAGCAGATTTAATGGAGCTCACTAATTCCTCTCATAACAGAAGCCAAAAACTTGCATTACAAGTAAAAATTCAAACTGATAAATACCCTGTTCTACTACAAAAGCAAGTGTAAACCTTTTCCTAACCAAAATCAGCTTTTATATTAGATATTTATGTGAATAACTTGATTCCACTCTTCCTTTCTCTTTAGGGTACCAGTGTGACTAAGATGAGAAAAAACAATGGAGAATCACCAAACTGCTACTTGAAATCAACATAAAGAGTGAACCAAAAAGTCACGCTTATAAATATTTATAAGATAGGATTTCCCATTATATGTTCAGCATTGAATGGTGCATGTTATTCTTATTAATGTTTCATAAGCATTTGTACAGAAAACAATATGCTTTACTTTTCTTCTAAGTATTAAGTAGAATCATAACAGCATCTGCTTTCAACAGTTGAGTGCACAAGCTATTCATGCCCTGTCGTAAATTCCATGATGCATTAAGATGCCATTAAATGTACCTTCTGTGGCTGTCTGCTCATTTACATACCTTGTAAATCATCGTGTAAAAATCAAGTGAACTAGGGAGTAATCACCTGCACTCTTCCCTTCTGCCACAGAATCCAGTGCCATTCACATCTTCCTCCATCAGGATCATCACCATTAAACATAAAGTCAATTATGTCAATGATAAGAAACTTAATTGCTAAGGGCAATTTGAGCTACATTTTTTTAACAAGTCCATTTTCTATAGAAAAATTTGAAAGCCAAGCACTATAGGCAAGCCAGAAGATATAAGGATGGTTGGTGAGCCCTCTCTCCTCAAGGATCCTCAACTGGGAGTCTTACATAAAATAAACAAACAAAGGAACAAATAGATAAAAAACCCTTGAGGAATGAAAAGAAATTAAAACAAAAATCTATCTCTTTGTGCTCTTTCCTCCTCACACACAGTCTTTAGCATGCTTCCTATACTGCCTTTGTACATGAGCAAAACAGTGAAGAATAATATTTCAGCTTTTGCAGAACTAGGACATACTGGAGGAGAATGTCTCCCTTTTTATTATTATTTTTTATTTCATTAGTGTTTTAAGGACTGTTTTTTCACTGTACTTGCAGGTTTAGTTTCTACAAGCCAGTTTTTAAGGAGATACCTGGAAAAGGTTTACTTTTATTAAAACATCCAAGCAGTTTCCTGTGTTGGTTGGCAGGATAGTTTTGTCAGTGTTGCAGCTGTAGCTCCCCTGACTGCAGACTTTCTCACCACTCTGGTGATTCAGCCTCTAATGGTCAGGAGCTTGGAAATGGGCATCTGCACCTGGGTACCAGAGCTGGCAAAGGAATGTGCTGCTGGCAGGATATCCACTATGTTTCATTGTTTCCCCTCCAACATTTAAACATTTCAGTCCCTCTAAATTAGTCAGATCAGCTTTCTCTGAATTTAACAATTAGTTCCACGCACTTCTTATGAGCTTTGCTCTTTCTAAGAAGCCAGACAAAAATGTTTACCCTATAGAAACATTGCCCAATATATTTATTCTGTCGGAGTGTCCTTGAAAGGGAACAAGCCTGGTGAACTGCAAGGTCTGAAGTCAGTAACAAAGGAAGGCAGGAGAGGAGCTCTGGAGGGAAGGAGAAAGGGAAGGAGAGAGAATGGTAAACACTGCTGAGGGCACATATGCATCCAAGGTGAACTGCGAGACTGCCAGAGGTAACTAATTTATTTCCTTTTGAGTCTGTCGACTTCCACTGGAAAAATATTTTTTAAACTTAAGAAAATGAAATAACCCTTGATTTTAGTGTCAGGCTTTCACCTAGCACACACAACTCCCTTGCTATGAGAATGCAGCCCATGGGACTTCTTAGCATCCTTTTCAAAGCAACAGCTTTTGAAAATAATCAGATCACAGTTTTTTTGCCTCAGAAGAAGAATAAAAAAGGGGAGGAGGGAAGCTAATAAATAATATGAAGTTTCTTGCATTTAGTGACAAACGTTATGAAAAAAAGCACAGCCCTTTGTAACTGATGCTTTCTCCTTGCCTGTCATCTGTGTTTATACCATATCTATCAGTCTTTGCAACCCTCAGTCCTTGAATTCCTTCTGCAAGCAATAAAGAGAAGCATCTACCATGTGCTTCATTACCAAACATCAAGACTCTTCTCTTTGTTTAGCCTTTTAAGAAATAGTGGGGGAGAAGGAATTTTCTTCTAAAATTAGAGGAAAGAGATGTTGAATTTGGGGTGATAGGTCTGATAAAAACTTGTGAGTACAGAGAATAGACCTCACAGATGAAATAGGAACAGTTCTGCAAACAGCACACCAATGTCTAAGGATTTTTGGTGGGAGAGCCCCTTTCAAGCCAGCTCTTCAAACAGGATGAGGTCAAGTTTGAGTGGTTTAGGCACTCTGAAAAGCCCAGGTAGACAATGGAAACCCCACTTTTACAGATATCTCTTAGCATATCAGTCATTTATAAATGAAAATATTTCAGTTCTATTAGCAAAACATTAACAATGAAAACTGTCAGCCTTGCACTAAAACAATGGCATCACAGGTAGAAGCGGCAAGCCAACAGCTTTGGGTGCCACCGCAGTCACAACAGGAGCAACAGCTATTCCCTCTGAGCTGCCACTTGGTTCTGGGTGGACAGGCTGGATGGAGAAGCTTATTCTCCTACAGATTATGCTAGGTCACTTTCTCCATGAGGGAAAATCCTATACTGGCCAGCTGGCTGCCTCTGTGCTGCTGCTCACCCTCATCCCCCACACACTTATCATCTAGAAACAGAGGCCATCGTTTGCTACTGAGAATGTAGCTTGGGAAAAGCTGTTGTCATTATAAATATTTAAACCCTTTTCACATCTTGTTATTCCTTTTTTACCAACCTCTCTGAACAGTTTACAGATCAGCCAGCACTGCCAAAGCTTTCCTGCTATTTTTTTCAGTAGCCACTGCTGCTACTGAACCTCTTTATTTTCTCATTTAGGAAAACATTGAGGTTCCCTGTTGACCCCCTTGCTTCTTAACCCTGGACCCAGTGTTTGCATTGGAAGAAACTCTTTGTGATGCTGAGTGAAAGCAGAGCACTGAAGGCACTGAAAAATTAGAGCATACACTTTTTATTAAGAGACTGTGTGGTCAATTCAGGCTCTGCTGTCCTGACAGCATTTCTGTGCACTTGGCGTTGCAGGCTCTTACTGCAGTCACATAGCACAGAATATTTAAAAATAGATTGGCATCCAAATTTAAATTCCATAAACTAGCCTGTCTCCATTGAGAAATTCTTCAGTTTTACTGTTCTAGGAAGCAATTCTCCCTTTCTAATACAGTAAGCATCTCCAAATATTCATTCATAAGAAGATTAACAATAATCTCAGTATCAGTCAGACTGGATGTTTTCAGTCGTAGCTGAAAAGCTACACCCTTGCCAGTGCTTACACCTGCTGAGTTCAGCCCTTTTCAGTCGAAGGCTACAGAGACACAGCAATCTGCCTGTGTGGCTTCATTTCCAGCAAACTGATCCCAGAAATTATCACATTACATTTCCAGCTCTCTAAAAAAACCTGCCAATATGCTTTAATAATTTTAAAATCTAAGAACAATGCTCGAGTCATCCTTTTTTTCCACCCATAATTCATCCAGCACAGTCTGACCATTGTCCATGACTCATGCTCCCATGCACTACCACAGCATAAATAAGTGATGATTCCTCCAAGCAGCTGGAAAATGTAACTGAATGCAGAAGCACAGCCTAACATTTAACATCTAAAAATCTACTAATTCATAAATGCAAATTTATATACATATCTACATATATATGGCTGCATCACTCTTGGTCTTTCTAACTTCAGAGATTCTTTTTGGTACTGCGTGGGTAGTCTGGCCTACAGGGGAAATTCTGGGTTTTCCCTCCAGGAACACTAATACATGTTTTGCAACAGGCATACTATATCCAATAAAAAAAAAAATTGTTATCACCTTTTTTTTTCTAGACAAGCTGAAAAAATTACTCAAAGAAGGACTGAAGCAAACTAGTCCAAATGTGAAACCTTTTGAAAACTTTTTAACTAAACCAAAATTTTATTTCACACATATTTTTCCCAGGAGGATTTTGAGCAAACAAAAGATTTCCATTGCTTTTGTATTTTTAAAGTTTTTTCCTACTCCCAGTCAGCTTGATTCTCATAATAGGAAAGAGAAAAACTCCTAGAAACAAGAGAGATTCTGTGTGCTTTTAAGGTTATATTCTTGAGGGAAATGGAACTTTCTCATGAACATTTTCACCTCTTCAAAAGGAATATGTTTTGTCAAGAAAAAAAAAAGAGGTAGACAAGTGTTATAAAAGGTACTTTAAGCATATCTCAGTCATATTTATGACTCTGAAATGTGTGCTATTTCAGTACTTCCTGCTCTGCTACATTATTCAGCTGCCAACTGCCCTGTATTTCATATCCTTTACAGACATTTAACATAAAGTACACTTCATTCCGGCATTGAACAGTCCTTTTTTACTTTCAGATTCACATATCATCTCTATTTCTTCCCAAATCATCCAGGTATTTGAGTAATGCAAGTAACTACAACATTTAAGAGAGGAGCTTTATGTAGCTACTAATTTACTTTGCCCATCAGTGGATTCACTTAATACCACGGTTTTGCTACACATTTTCCACGGGAAGTCCCCACTAGACATTATGTAAAATCAGTAAATATTCCGTATAATGCTTCTCTTCAATTGTTTCATGGTCTTTTTTTATTATTTTGTTTCCTTTTTTTCCCTCTATTCCTTTCAAGCCTCTTCTGACCATTTCCAGCTCTCTCCTTCATGGCATTTACAGTCCTCATGCCAACATGGCTTGACAGGACCGACACGTGAACCCTGGGAGCTGCTGACCGCTTCCACAGGCAGCCACAGCCAAGCAGAATGCATTCTGAAAAATAAAAAGTTAAAATATCTCTCAGCATCCTAGTGTGGCTTCCTGTTCCTCTGTCCTTTCCTTTTATGCCACCAGTCTGTAACCAAAATAAGAAAACCTCCTTGTTACAGGATATGCAGAAATGCTCTGACCATAAGTTAAGCTACAGAGGAGCTGTCTTGGGTTTGACTAGACAAATACTGTTTTTGCTATCAGACTTGCTTTGTTTATGGCATAAACACAGAGGGTCAAATCTGTCATTTTAATATGGAAAGCTATTTTGCACAGCACACAGACACACAAACACTTATGGTATAAAATAAATGTTGTAGCTATATGCAGCTTTGCTCTCAAAGCCAGGACATCTCTTAAGAGATTATATTCTCAAGTAGTGCACTATTGTGCTCTGAAATAAAACAGTGTACATCTTGTATAATACTAGCGGGGTAGCATTCACTTCAGAAGTAACTAATGTTGGAATAATAATGATAATAATATGCAAAGCAATGGCTGCCATTCAAAACTCTCCTGAAACCACTCAAACTGCTTGATTGAATAAACAAACAAACTACTTGTTTCTTCCCTCTGCTTCCCTCTCTCTGCCAAAAACACAAACCAGATGAACACATTCCTAACTGATGTCATTCTGATATAGGCATTTGAATTTTACCAATTCCAGAGCCTATTTCAGAAAATCTAAATATTCTATTAAAGAAATACTATTTATTGTGGTATGGCTCATGCAAAACCCTTCCCCTACTAGAAGCTGAGTTAAACATTAATACCAGATTCTTAGTGTAGTCTGAATATAAGTAATATTTACTATTCCTCCAGAAATTCAAAGTAAATAAAACCTTGTTTCCAATTATACTTTTCATTGATTTCAAATATAATTCTTGAATCTGACAACTGTGTGAGCAGCCTTTCTACACCTGCTACATAATATTTTAGGAAAATTTTGTTGTTAAACCCTATATTGCTGCCCTGTTAGGGAGATGCAATGAAAACAAACGTTGAAAAGTGTGGGAGAGAGAACTTGGAAATAATAAATGGACCAAAAGAAAGATCATGTATCATTCGGTTAGAGTAGAAACCTTGGGTTGATGGCTACTGAGATAGCAAGCAACTACAGCATAGTCCAGAATCTACCAGGAAAATGCCATTCACCACACCTAGTCCTAAATTCTGTAGGCAGAAAAAAGCAGAGGAGAGATGAAAATGAGCCACCAAGCCTACTGGGAAAGAATGCATCTGCTACTTCAAAATACATGTGTTTCTATTTTCCAAATTATATCTTTAACACAGAGCTGGCTTCCACCTCCTGTCAGCAAATGTTTTCTTTATTTTAAATTGAAAGGCAGTCTGTGTGAGAGAGAATGACATTTTACTGGAGCATCAAGTTTCTACAGCTCTAATTAAATTTAGATCATCTCTGTTATTTTCGGTCGTAGCTGGCCAGATAGCCCTAAGAGAAAGCTGTTAGAATACAGATGTCTTGGCCACCAAGTTCATCACGGCCTCATATGCCCATACAGAAACCACAAAGCTTCAATACACTGGAAAATTCTATGTTAAGGCAAATTTTTCAAAAGGCCTATTTGGGATAATTCACCTGGGTTAAGATGCTGCTTTCTAACTAATGGGTTCTCTATTTACATCTATATACAATTATTTATCAGAGTACTGACATGTGCAATATTAACAGGTACAGCAGTGCCAGTTTGATCCATTCAGCCCAAATTTTCCTAGAAGCACTCATGTGTAGAAATGTCATCCACCAAACCCTGCTCAGTTGCCACCCACTGTTAGTGACACTTAAATTCATCTATGTTAAGGCAAATTTTGCTCCCCTCTATGCCCCACACATCTTCAAGAGATTCAAAGAGGTTTAAAAGTGGACTTAAAATTTCTGGTCTTTTCTTCAGAAACTTTTTAAAAATTATTTTTGACCTGGCTTTAGTGATTACAGAAATCATCCATGAGTAAGGGAACAAAATGTTCATGACCTAGGGTTATGTTTGTTTTGTGTGTAGATGTTCAGAGTTTTCCCAATTAAATGCTGGCTTTAATTATGCCATCCATCCTCGGCTGGCAAGCTCTAGTTATTTATCAAGATATTTCAACAGATGATGTTATTCTGCCAGATATCATAATCACCTACATATTCAACTGGTGCAATTTGGAGACATTAATGATGAAAAAAATAATTTTACACACATTTAATATTTAAAATTCCCTATTTTATAAAATGCAGAACCTAAGCTGCATCTTAGGTTTGTTACACTAAATCATAATCTTCCCGGTTTCAATTTGGAGGAATTTAAAAAGAAAACAAAAAAAATCTTCACCTACATACTAGAGATTGAGTGAAATTTAGTATTTTCCAATATGTGCTGACAGTCTAGCAAAAGGCCACACAGTTTAGAAGGAAAAAAGCAAAACACCCCAGTCACAAGAAGAGTTTGTGAGTAATTATATAGGCCATTCCTTAATACAAACAGAACAAAAAAGTGCTTCCTTAGCTGTGTATTCAGACAGAGCAATTAAGAATATAATGGTACCTCCCAAAAAACCCAGAAATATTGCATTTTTTTACAGATTCTTGTGCTCTAGAGTCGTGACTTTCCATTATTCACATTCTGCTTGACATCTGTAACTGCTCTGGAGATAGATTTCATTAATGTGATCTTCATTACTTCACTTCTCCTTCTAAGTCCTCCCTGCTCATTAGCTCTGAGAGAGCCAGAGCTTGTTAATGGTCCAGCAGCCATATGGCAGATCAATAATCTAATAAGGGCAAAACTTTAAGTGCAGGGGAAGAGCAGAGAAAGAAGGAGAAAAACATTTCAAAATTTACATTTGTTCCTCCCCTGGTAACAGATGTGAATCCAATTCTACCAATGCGAACGAGGAGTTCTGGATCAGGTCCTAAAGCCTACACAAAAATCCAGTTGGATTAGACGATTATTTCAGTTCTATATCCTGGTGTTCATTTTAACCCTGCTCAGCAGCTGGCAGCAATCCTGGTAGTTTCTAAGGCTGGATAAATACAAGCTCCCGTAAAAATCTGGTTTAAGGCCATGATCAATCATGAAGTGTTGTATACTACAAGACCTTGTTTAGTACCAACTGTTTTCACGAAGAATCCTTTCTGCTGAGGGACTTGGATGAAAGGTCTTTTTTTTTTTAGTATTTCAGTGGGAATTGGATGTGCCAAATGATCTGACAGGCTGACCCACAGTGTCTGCTACACTGCATGATAATACTACAGATATGACGATAATGGTCCACAACAGTGTGCATTAGCATATTGTTCTGATCTGATAGGCATCCAACAAGCAGTTATCAGTCAGGAAAATGGTGGAGGGTTAAACCCCTAAATATCTCCTAGGTCAAGAATCCCTGTCTTTCCTGCAACACAGAATACTTTGCATGCAGCCAGCCTCATGAAGATGAATGCAAATGTAGCACTTTACGGTATCTGTCACCTCCCTGGGTTAGACAGTGTTACTGTGATTTGGGCACATTTGTTATATTTGTTGTCCTTTCCAGCCACAAAAATCAGAAGCCATATCAGAAGAAACCCCATGAGCCTCTAAGTAAATGCAGGGAACTCTCCTGCAGCAGCCAGCTTTAATGAGGTATTGCAACACCAGCCTGCGTATTTCAAAGACAAAAAATCCAGCAGCTTTCTGAAAAACAACACCCTCATCCCATTCTCAACAGTCCTACAGCCTGACATGTATCATCTGGCTTTTAAGTTTTTCTGGAAGGATACCGTTTGACCTAACCCACCGGAGGTAAATCATTATATGATTTAATAGGGCGCAAGTGCTTGTTAAAAGCTTTGCCTGAGTAGCCAGTTTTACATCCACAGCAAACACATCCTGTGCTATTCTAAATATTCATTTTTCCACATATTGCTTGCTATAAGTTCCCTGTTGTTTTTGACTTAATTACCTTTCTGTGAGCATCATGCAGTTTTGGAAAAAAAAAACAAAAATACAAAAAAAGACATTAGCTTTAGATCACCCTCCTGGTGTGGGATTTTTCCCCATCATATGGTTTACTATAGCTCTGCTGTATTCAGTACCCAGGGTGGTGGGCTTCTCATTGCCCCCTGTGCACAGAGGCTGCTCCTGTCAAAGGGAACTTTTCTTCCTTAATCCACATCATTCTATCCTCTTCAGCTTCCTGCTCTGAACTTCTCTCTGAACACTTACAGATTCACCTAAGGGCAGTAGCTCGTGCTCTGCTTAAGTGATTTATTTTTCTTCCAACAAATCTAGATTTTCATGGAATTGTTAAAGCCAGCTTGGTTTTAATCAGGACTAACAACCTTCAAATAGTATTTTCTAAAAAAATGGATTTATTGACTCTTTAAAGCTATGTATAATTAGAAATATTTCTGCTTTCAATGTACATAGGATTTTTTATTATTCTCTTATTTCTGGAGGAAATGTGCACTAATTAATAATTTTAAAATAAAATTGGAATTTCTCTGTTATAAAAAACTGCAAAGAACTGTGGGGTTCTTGTTTATGAAATATGTTTTTAGTATTGATACTGTATTCATTTTCCTGGCTTGGTGGCAGTTGATGCATGCCAATGATAAAAGTGCATTTCGCTTTAAATATCCACATAATTTTGCACTTTACTTTGAATTTATTACTCATCAATGAACCCAAGTATATAAATTAAATAAAGCATTCCATAAAACAAGACAAAACCTAATTGCATAGAAAAGGAAGTGGTAAGAAATAAGAAATCATTCAAATTAAACTCATTCTACCACTGATTTTAAAGAATTAATACCACAGGGCTGTTCTACACTGTGTTTCCATTCAAAGAAATCACATGCCACAGAACAGAGTAACATTGCAATGAATGAGCACCTCTGTGTTTTGGGACAAAGAAACTGACTTCATGCTTCATTTTGAAAAGCCTTCAGAAATGTACATGTTAAAATTCATATCCTCTGCAATTTCCAGTGAGAATGGTTAGTCCCTCAATATCAAATTCAGGCAAAAAAAAACAAAAAAAAAAACAACAACAACAACAACCCACAGCAACCACAAAAGAAGAACTTAATTCATTTTGCTTTATTCCTCTAACTTCAAATCAGTGCTGTATAGATGCACATTATGTGAATCAGAACATTTAAAAATAATATTGGGCTTTTTGTTGGACTGATATGTAGTTTTCCAAGACTCACGTTCCACTGAGCACTTAACACCTCTCATCCATAAAACTGGAATGTTAAAAATTGAAAGAAACATTGAAATCTGGAATGAGCAAAGACTGGAAATTGGCAAGCAGAATTGTCATATGAAACAGAGAAGGTCATTTATTATCTCTCTGCCACAGATGACCCATCTGCACAATGAGGACACCAAAGTACCTCAGAACAGCTCTGCAAGGCTTTCCATTTATAAGCCTTTTCAAGGTCCCTAAGTATAGGCTGATAAGGAAAACTTCACTACTTAGTCTTCAAGAGGCCAGACTCTGAACATAATAAGACATAACAGAGCAATTGTGAATACTGCTATGTTTCTTAATAAAGAAAGAAAGCTTTCTTCAAAGTGTCACTGTTTATGATTTATCACTGATCTTTAGAAACTGCTTGTGCGTCCAGAAATTCAATTTAAGAAGCAATACTTTAAAAGGCAGCCATGAGAGCAGCAAGGGGGCTTTAAACTGACAAAACATCTATTTTCTTGGAAGTCATTAGATGTTTATCTGCCTTTCACACGTCTATCTGAAAACCCCTTTTTTATTTTCCATCAAGCATTGTTCAGTTACACTGTTTTTAAAAGAACTGGATAATAAGAGTGAGTGGGGAATTGAAGAATGGGGTCTTTCCTGCTAGACCAGCAGCAAAGTGCTGTGGACTGGCTGGCACAGTCTAGCATTTAGGAAAGTGATGGTTGAAGTAAAAGGGAGTAAGATCAGCTTATGCAAGACTCCTCTGCAGCTGTGTTCTTCTTGGGAAAGGAGGCCATATAAAAGCTGAAGAATTCACAACAGTGACACAGGTGGCCAAATAAATTTAAAATTTTTCCAAAATTTTACGCAGACTTGAGGAGCTATTAGTGCTTGCCTTAAGTCCCCTTTTGCCCTTTAAATCTGACCCTTTGCTCAAGTTAAGCATATTTAAGTTGCCACCTCCCAAAATCCCTCCTCAAAAGTATTCTAATAACTCTCAGTATAACCTCTGAAGCTACACACTGCAGTAGAGAATGTACAATTCACCAGTGACCTACAGGCACACACTTGTCTGTGCACTGCAAAACAGAAGAAGCAAGGGGAGGAGAATTTAAAAAATAATGAGATTTGCATTCTCTTCTCTCATCTTGCTCTTACCAAATGAAAATTTGAACAAAAGTGCTCCATCCTGATCTACTATAAGTACCTTTATCCCTCCAGAGAGGGCATCTGAAAGCTCTTTAATGACAGAATTGTGTTTTCCAAAAGTACTCTCTTTAAAAACATCTAAACAGCATTTTTGTGGGGTTTTTTGATATGTTTTCTTATTATAAAAAAGCCCCAAACAAAAACATCCAAACAAACAAAAACAAACAAGTAACTAAAGCTGAAACCAAATACTCTACTAATTATATATCATTTGCTTAATTGTGGAGACAAAGAGGATGGAAATAGAAGAGGAAATAAGAAGGAAAAGGAAAACACAAGAGATGAGTTAACTTTCAGAAACTAAACTGATTAAAACCCTTGACAAAACATTGTATTTAGAATTTGCTATTTTTGCCCTTATTCAGGGGCAGCAGAGTTATGCCTGCACTTCAAGAAGCTTCAGAAGATCATTTTGTTTAATAAGCTCAAAGATCCGAGAAAAACATTTGCTGGGAAAAATACCAGAGGAGCTTGGCTTTCAAAGTGATTCAAACACGGCTTTTTACTACAAAGTGTCTTTTCAATTATGATGCTAGGAATCAGAGGAGGATAAGATGTAAGATAATGAGGGCAGGCATGACACGGCAGCCTTAGGGCTCCGTGGGATTTTCCTTCAACATTTGATTCAGCCCCTTGGAGAAACCTGCAGTGAATCTGATAGCTTCCTTCTCTTTCCTCATGCCTCAGCCTTCAGGTCTTGTGTGCTCTGTCACATCTTTGCATCTATTGTGCACACACCAGCACAATTATAAAGCTTTTGTTTCCAGGAGTTCTCAATTTTATTATTTAACAAAATAAAACAACTTGAATAACATGAGGCCAGGCCTGCTTCTAGTCCCTAGAAGATTAAATGAGGAAGGGAGAGATCATCTGAAAGTCTGTGTGTTGGAAACATCAAGTAATGACCTTTATTACTAATGACCTAGGCCCTCCAGCAATGAACCTAGACAACACTGATTAAGAGAGAAGCCTGCTGCTTTTTACAGGCATATAAAATAAAAGGAGTCTTTGTGTTAATAGAAAGGAGTATGACACAGAAGGAAATGTAAAAATGAATGAGCTATAAAAAGAAGGGATTTTTCCTCCTCTGTGAAAGACAATAAGAAATTAATCTAGAGATATAAAAGCTTGATTCATAGTTTCATACACCATTGCAGAAGCAGATCTTTGCAAGCTAATGTTAACAAATTCTTTTGCTGCAGAGTTGCAGAAAATAGACAGTAACTTCTTTCCAGGTGTGGTATAGAATAGTGACTTGTTCTTAAAAAAAATCCATTGCCTCCTTTAGAGTGGAGGGTTTTGCATTATATGCTCATTATTAAAAAAAAAAAAAAAATGTAATGGAAACCTTATCTATTTAACAGTGTAGCTAAACCTTCCGAAAGGCCCATCTTGCTTTTGTTATGTGGATACCAAGTCCTAAGACTGGAAGAAATTTGTGAAGAGTGGCAGGACATAACTGATTGTTACAAAACAACTGTTCTGGGAATACAACTTCATTGGAAAATGCTCTCATCTAATCTATGCCATTGCCAGCTCCACATTATAGGAGTTCTAGAAACACATAAATCTTTTTATTATTAAACAGCGCAATGCCATCATTAAGAGCCTGAGCATTCATGTTCACCTTTATGACAGGCACTAGATGCAGCAAGGGAAATTGGAAGAGCATGTTAACAAAAAAAAACATAGAAAAAGATGACAGAAGGAAAATAAAGGCTACAAACAGGGAAACTTCAGAAAGATAAAGTGGATAACAAGTGACAACTAACATCAGAAGGCAAGAGTACTTACTTGTCCAAGACAATTTGGGGTTTAGTAGCTGATAAGGAAGAACACAAAATCCCCAGTAGCATCATCTGGCTACTTCTAATGCTATGGGTATATGAAACTTGGTAGAGCCCGGGTGATGGTAAATTATTAAAACCTTCTTCTTTGTTTTATCTGATGCCTTAAATGGCTGCCTAGAAACAGAGACTAGATAGGAATAAAGGAATAAAGGAGGGATTTATTTGAAAGGCCTTCAGATGTACACTCTGGGCTCCAGAGGCTCCTGCCTCAGTGGATCCCAAAATGGACAACAGGTCACGAGTTCTTCACACTTTTACATCAGCATAAATTCACCAAGCAGAACCCAGCCAATGGTGGAATTTCCCCAAGCCTGCCCCTCTCTCTTCAAGATGATGGTTTACAGTTCTTGTTCTGGGTATACTTGGAGAGCAAGCTGGAGAGGCTTTGTTATGTCCATCTTAGCACAGAGAACAGCACTTAACAGCTACAGGAAACTTCAGAGCTACACTAGCAGTACAGGATTTGAAAAATGTAACAGTTAAAACCTAAGGCATCATATCTGCAATGCAATCAAAATATTTAGTGTTCTTTTTAGGCAAAGAGGGGATCCCCACTCTTACCACAAGCAAAGGGATTTCAGCCTGGAAGTTCAGTTTAAATTATTGCAAACCAGCTTGGTTCCACAGCTAGTCTGACATCTTTTATGAATAACTATTTTTCACTCTAAAATTGCTACTCCTGAAAACTAAATGAGTTCATGAGTGTGGGATGACTTGCATTATGCACTATGCTTGGCTTAAAACATTCATTTTGAAATTTTTTTTATATACTCAACACAAATTTTTACTTGGATTTTTGAGCTATCTACAGTCTATAAAAATTTGATAACTTGAAAAGAAGTATTTCACTTCAATTTCAAAATAATAATTTTAGATGCATCTATCCAGAATCATTTATATAGTCTGCTACTCCAAAAACTTAAGCACTTGCTAGCTTTCCTATCCATTATGCCACAGCCTTCAGAGTAGCATGTAGAGCAGCCAAGTGCCAGGCTGAGTGCAGAGCTCTGATAAAAGGGGCCAGGAAATCTCAAGGAGCTCACAGCTGCGGTGGCAGAAAACACCAAAGTGCCAAAGGGAGAAATGAATTCAAGTACAAAGCCACTGCAAGTTTAAATTCTCAAGAGACAATATAAAGTAATCAGAGCAGAGCAAGTTGTCTGCTGCAATATTCAGCCTCTCCTTGTCAGACTGCTTTTCTGAACAAACACCACCCAGGTTAGAAAACAGTGTTTTTAGCTCTTACTACCATCCCTAGTGCAGCTGTGCCTCGGAATTTCCTGTATGGGATCATCTTTTTGCAAATACGGTGATGCTACTTGACAGATGGGCAATGTGTCTGCCTGCTGGCCAAGGTAAAACCTGTAGTTTACAGACTGCGGCAAGTTCTGCTTCCGTTAGAGAGGCAATCCAGTCTCTAACACAGCTGTAAATATCCTACTCCTTTCAATGACCCCTTGATGATGTTGATGCCTTAAATGGCTACTTAGAAACAGAGACTAGACAGGAATATGGGATGTATTTATTTGAAAGGCCTTCAGAGGTACACTCTGGGCTCCAGAGGCTCCTGCCTCAGTGAATCTCAAAATGGACAACAGGTGATGAGTTCTTCACACTTTTATATCAGCATAAATTCACCAACCAGAACCCAGCCAATGATGGAATTTCCCCAAGCTTGCCCCCCTCTCCCCAAGATGAAGGTTTACAGTTCTTGGGCCTAAGACAGTCTGGGTGTCCTTGGAGAGTGAGCTGGAGAGGCTTTGTTATGTCTTTCTGAGCATGAGAGAACAGCACTTAACAAGCTACAGAAAATTTCAGAGTTACACTAGCAGTACAGGATTTGAAAAAAAATTTAACCCTAAGTAATGACCAGTCTCTCACACAGCTGTAAATATTCCACTCCTTTCAAGACCCCTTGATGATGTACAAATACCTGCTGAGCTCAATGGTAACCCAGACTCAGGCTCTCTGCTTCAGCTGGCTCTGTAGGACAGGGCTTGGTGTACACATTCCCTCAGCTGACACCCTACTTATCTCCAAAGGCATTCACAGTGGGATTCCAACAGCTTCTACTGAATATCCAGGGCAGACAATGTCTTCAAAATACTTCAAAAGTTTCTTGCAAAAAATAAAAGCAAAAAAGTAGGTTGAGATGTACCCAACTAACCGGACCAATGTAACATGAGAAGGGATACTTCAGACTGACTGGACAACTTCAAGCTAATGTAATTTTTGTGGTCAAGCTAGTTTGCTTTTCATCTGGGATAATTCTAACAAGTTGGAAAATTAATTCTAAAGAAAAAAAATAGCAATCTTAAACATGTCATTTCCATTGAAAACAATTATTTGAACTGATGGCCAATTGAAATTGATGACATTTGCTGATCATCACTAGTGCTTACAGTTGTAAAAGTCTAATTACACAGTTATTTGAAAGGATTGTTTTTCAAACTATGAAGACAAATTGATGTACATGAACCACAAATTTGACTGTAAAAGAGTCTATTTTAAGCAATGGCATCCTACTCTGCATTAAAAAGCAAAAATTCCTAGAGCAATAAAATATTATAACTCAAATAAGGTTTCAACTCAGCTTTTACCCATGCCCACAAAATTCTGGGACAGCAGAGATTTTCTTTATTTTGCAGCTGCAAGTTCAATGTATGCCTAAGTTGTGTTAATATCTATCTCTCCAAAAGCATTTGGACTGGGAACAATTAAATTTTTTGTATACATTAAGAAACTAGAAGTATGCATGGTTGGTTTCACAGATGTATTCATAACTGAAAAATGGAGAAAAATGTAAACATATGGCAAGAAGCAGAGATGAAACTCCTAAAATTCTCCCCTTCCACCTTAGATGGTTTTACTGCACTAAAGTAATATTCTTGGACATGACAATTTCTAACAAAAATGCAAGAGTTCCAGAACAGGACAGCATATTTGCTGGGCTAATAACATTAGAAACACCTAATCTAAAAGCATTAGATTAGAAATTCCTAAATCTTCCTCACAAAACAGCATCAAATACAAAGGATGTGATTCAGTCTCCCCACACTTCTGTGCCATTTCACAGGTGTGTCTCTTTCAAGACATTTTGTCAATAAAAGAAAAAAAAGGCATTTCCTTTTTTCTGTTGACAATGAATTTAAAAAGCACTATTGGAAGAGTAATATCATCTAGAACTGCTGATTACTTCTGCTAATGAGTATTTCTCATGAAACCAAGAGGGCCCTGTTGATATCCTTTGGGATAAATTGTAAGATCTCTGTCCACTCTTCACAAAAATTCACCAATTTTTTCCTATGCTTACCACAGGAATGCTATTGAGTGCAGCTCCCATTAATCATTTGAAATTTTCTGGTGTGTGATGAACATGACTTAGGATGAACTGCTATATATTCTTCTGTAGATGTGTGCAGTGTACTGTAACACTATTACTGACTAGCAGCCTAACCAGAAAACATTAAAAGTCATTTTAGCTTAGTTTTCACTGAAGGTAGGAGGGAAGCATGTTGCACAAAAACTGTTGCTTTACAACTGTCATAACTCAACAGTGGTAACACTGCTCAAAGCATAGATTATAACCTAAAGATTGGAACACTGCACCAGGACCCCTGTAAGAGTTGTCACAGGCCCATAGAAATCATGGAGCTTGTCCCAAGCAGTTTACAATCCAAATGTTAGAAATTCAATCCATGCAGGGTAAGACAGCATGGGGAAACAGCTCACAGCAACAGAGCCCATGGCATAACACCTACCTAGCCTCTCTGTAACTAACTTGCAATTCCTATTCAATGGGCAAAGCTCTTCAAATACTACTGCTAGTCAAAATGAAATCCTGTCCCAGGGACAGCTTTCATAAGGAATGTTTTGTTGATTCTCAGCGTTGCAGTATCTAAGCATATTATCCGTTCTGCTTTGTTTCTTGCAAACTGTGGCAATTTTGCACAACTTATCATAGTGGCATGTATATCAGTATATAAGTATATGGTAAGAAAGTAAGCATCCTTTTATAACTGAAAAAGCTATTTTCTCTTTGTTGTCTTTGTTACTTTTCATAGTCACTAACAAACCCCAAAATTAGTGGTATGCAGCTGGTCTAGGTGCTGGCAGGATTTTTTTTTTTCGCCAATTAAATACAAGGTTCATGTTTCCTCTCTGTAAAAAAATAAAGTTCAATAGATGGGTGAAAAAAAAGTAATGGGTTTGGAAATGGTTTGATAAGAGATCACTATTTCATTCCTTTTATAATAATCTGAGTAATCTCTTACTGACACCTATCATTTTTCCCTACCTATCACCTTTCTAAAGACAGTTTGGAAAATGCATTAAAATTGATGTCCATAAATGACAAACTGAGCTTCTGCAAACCTGCTCCAAGCATGGGCATTGGTCACACATCAGCTTCCCAGCTGTGCTACCAGTTTTCCAGGGAGGCCACAACCTCCCTCAAATGCTAACACAATGTTTCACAGCCCTTTCTCGTCCTCATCTAGGCACCAGTGCAGCTTTGGGAAGGAAGATGTTTTTTCCTTGTGTGGTCAGAGATGACAACCACCTACATGGCAATCTTCTGCCTGTGCTGGAGACCCTGGCAGTTTGATAATTAGTGTGAAGGCACAAACAGGCTTCCAGGAGAGCAGTCCAGGAGAAGCCTGGCAGCATTGAGAGAAGGTCATCTTGCAACAGAAAAACATTCAAAGTTGAAAAATTCCCTGCTTCCACACACCAAAACCCCATCCAAGGTGGGTAGTCTTCAAATCACACTAATCAAATCTGCTGTTTCTCTCCTGAGTACAGATAAGGAAGACTCAGCTCTGCCTTATTATTCATTTATTTGGGAGATGTAACCATGCCTAGGAAACAAGAACAACTTGATTTTTTTCTCTACACTGCACTGTGTGCTGCATACAATACCGCATAAATCCTCTAAGGAAAAAAACAAAATAATACATAAATTTATTTTCTTTCTCAGCAAAATCATATTAACCAAGAAGAATATACAGAAAGAAGCAAAAACTGAAAGCCCTGTAAGAATCAGAGCATGCAGGTAACAGGTTGTACGTTCTTAGAGTGCAAATTATTCTGGGTTCAGACCTACTGAAATTTAAATAAATACCACAGTCCTTTCATTCAGGATCTTCAAGGATGTAAATAATTTCTATTTAAAATTATGGCTTTACATGTCAGAAGAGATCATTTTGGAACAAGTTCTTTTTTCTGCTAGTAGAAATTCATATCACTTTCACCAATTCAGAGGCTACACTTCATCTTATGCCCTTCCTTACTGGTATGGGAACTTGGCCCTGTGCCCTGCCTCTCAGTCATGCCAGATTCTTAGTCAAGTCAACAAAAGCAGATGGAAGAAAAAGTACTATTTACAGGAGTCAAAAATATTTGGATTCTCTTCTTGCAGTTAAAAACTTTCTTCTGTCCCTCTCATATCCCCATCAGGCACCTCACCAGACATTAGCTTCCTGCAAACAATTTATCATTCCTTAGAGCTGCATAATTGGATGGGAAATGTAAGGAAAAGCAGCACATGCTATTGTTTTATTAACGCCTTTTACTCAAATCCCAGTAGAAACCACAACTATAGCATCAACTACAAAAAGTTTGAGTCTGTTTTTAGTGGAGATTCAGGAACAGTCTGTCCTTAGGACTTCCAGTTTCTTTCAAGTGCTTCACACATTGTTATCCAAATGTCTTGTTTGAACTGCTTGTTAATTTTCCCCTGAAACATTTATCTTTTCATGAGATTGATAAGCCAAATGCTATCAGTCAAAGTCTGCTTTGCTTTTTATTTTGCTCACTATAAAAATGAAAGGCAACATTTCAAATTTTTTAGACTTTTTTTCACTTTTTATGCAAAGTAGTTGGTTTTCCATTACCAAAAATGCAAATATAACTCGGCTTTCTCTTTTCTGATGTTTTGCCATAAGTATCTCAGAAAAATAAACAATGTCATTACTTTCTAGTACAGTTCATTTCTTGTTCTTCAGAAAGAGTTGATCTATTTCTGTAGTCAATTTTGAACTGGCAGAAATGCTTTGTCAGTCCACTTTTGATATCAAAATTTTCAGAGAAAATAGCCTCAACTATATAGCCTCAGCATATTTTTATTAATAATATTCCCTCATAGACTTCATTTGTATTAAATATAAATACTGCTACAGAGACAGCTTCCATTTCTATTCTGTCAAACAAATGAGGAAACAATGAATATTCATGTTTCTTTCAGCTAATAAACAATCCAAACATGGACTGCATCTCTGTGCCAAGCTGAAACACAGTGAATCACTATATGGTTTTTGAAGAGTAAGGAATGGGAGTGGGAGAAGGATGTTCTATTTATTTCACGGCCTGGATTTAAGAGCATATATATCATATATATATAACATTAATAACAACACTACAATTTTAGATTCACATTTCACAAATTCGATGTCACAGATATTATATTCATATCATTTTCACTTCCAAGCACTAAACACTCTTTTACAGAGATACAACAAGACAGCCCCAGACTTGCACATGAGAAGTGGACAAGAGTTTTAAAATGTTTCAAATTATGTAAAGAAAGCAACAGAATAAATACATCTTAGAAGGACAGGTAAGAGAGGCTGAACACTAGCAAAAAAAAAATGCAGCTAAAAACAGTTTAGCAGATTCCTTTTAAGAGACTTTCAAGTGAGACAAGCTTACAAGTATGAGTCTAAAAACTCCTTAAAAAAATGACCACACAGCGATGCATCCAGAATATGCCTTCATGTTGGAAGATGTCTTGGCACAACATATCAACTAAAGCACAAAGGCAGGTATCATTTACCATGAATACTGAATTTGAAGGTACTAAAAAGCCATGGACAAGGTGTTCTCAGGTACATGGAACAAGGATGCTGACTAATCTCCATTCCTCAGAAATGAAGGAAAGCTGATTATACGAGAATATTGCTTCCACAGAAGTCTCCCTGAGTTCTCCACACCTTTGCTTTTTCCTAGTGCCAGACTTGCAAAAAAATTTTCTTTTGTCCTACAGCTCTTTGCCAGGTTAATTTTGTAACATCTTCTCTGTGAAAAAATTGCAGATAATTGCCCAGCCTTCATCATCACTTCATATGCTCCCTTTTGTCTCCTCATCCTATATGTCTTCTACTCCCAGCAGAAGAATCAGAAATGGGACTGAGCCAGTATTTCTAATCTCTTGAATATACATCACCTCTTTTTTCCCCTCTTTACTGTAGAACTAATATCTGAACTGGTTTTACCCTATAAGGGACTTTATCCAGCAGACAGGGGCAAGAGACTGAAGCATTCTAACTCATGCTTCTGCACACTGTGTTATCTCTTCACAGGTGGAATTTTGGTATCAGAAGTGCTTAAGATGCCCTGCTGGATGCTTGTGTAATAGGTAGTCAAAGCCAGCAAAGCACAACAAGGTCCAATTAACTAAAACAGGAAAACAATACCATAAAATTCTATTTTTCACCCTGCAACAAAAATATCAATGAAGATTTGGAGCTAGGAAATTATAATTTATGTTCTGCACATGTGCATAGCACTTCTGTCTGTAAATCCCCAAAACACTATGACAGCAGACTCAATCCTGCTGATCAAAAAATTGATCAAAAAAACAAGAGAAAAATAAATAAATATTCTAAAGCTCAACAGCCAAGGATATAGCTTCATGGTATTCTATATCTACCATATTAGAGCATGCTTTAAATGAACAGGCAGCCATAAAACAGCACTGTTTTTCTGTGAAAGCATTTTAGTATTAGCAATAAATACAGTACACACTTTAAATGCAGAAATACTGCCAATGAGCAAAGAATTTGTCTCTATTATAAACACAGCCACCTGTTTACTGTCTCTAATTCTAAACTATGAATAAGTTGGAAGACAGGAATTATTTGGCAAAAACTTTCTGAGATGTCAAATATTTGACTTGTCTGAAGCCAGTGCTATCTAAGCTGGATAGAACCCCTCTCTCACCTCCTGTTGCACTGGCAATAGCTACCATAGAAGTCATATACCTTTACTGTCTTGGCACAGGGAGTCATTTATGATAGAAGAAAATAGACCATAAAATGCATTAACTTGTTGGGAATAAGACGCTTCTTTAGAATCATAGAATGGTTTTTATTGGAAAGATCTTAAAGATCATCTACTTCCAATTCCCCCTGCCATGGGCAGGGACATCTTTCACAAGACCAGGTTGCCCAGGGCCCCCTCCAGCCTGGCCTTGAACATTTCCAGCCATGGGCCATCAACACTTTTCCTGAACAACCTGTTCCTGTGTGTCACAACCCTCAAGAAACAAAGTTTCTTTTCAAAGAAACTCCTCTCAGGTCTGGAGCCAGCCATGCTTCGCTTTCACCTTACAGGCCCTGATTCAGAAAAGGGCCATTCATGAGCCTAATTCTACCTGCTCAGACTGGATTTGCTGATTTCTCTGGGACAAGTCACAGCATAGGAAACTTAAATACTCATAAGCATGTTTCATACCTCTCAGTAACACTGGAGAGTTCATAATAATTACCTTACAGTGTTCCATTAAACACATATTTGTAATATACAAATGCAAATAAGCATATCTGTCTGTAGAGTGACAGATCAGTTACGCTGATATTAGTCTCATCTTTTCCCTTATATTATGCCATTTTCAAGCCATTAGAAAATCAGCTCTTGGCTGTAAAAGTGTTTCCCTGCACTGAGATTCAAAAGTCATACAGATTTGAAACACAAAAATACTAATTCTTAAAATTTTCTCAAAACTCAACTGAAATAAACGGATTTTTTTTTTCATTGTCTTAATTTAATGTTTCTTTCTAGTCCTGCCTATGTTGTACAGCTGCACAGTGCTGGTGCCAAACTGAAGCACTTTTTAAATTTCTCATCTTTGAGAAATGCAACTCAAATCACTTGCTTAACAAGTTACTCATGGAAATTAACAGAGATTTCCTTAGGATGAGGTTATCATTGCTTTATAGTACTTTGCCTGATGGTTGATAATTTTCATCATGATGGTCCTGCAAGAGAAGAGACATTTAAGCAACATATTCTTTTGTAGGTTGTAATTACTGAAAGTATATGCAAAGTACAGCGATGGTATATATGACAAGCAATATGCAATAACCAGAGACACTAATTAGTACTCCATTGACTTTGTTTTACAAATAAAGCAAGAGAGCTCTATACATATCCCACTTTCAGGTCCTCCTCTTTCCTCATTCCCCTAAGGCTGTGGAATTATCTCACTGACCAATCCCGATTTACACCATGTAGCTATAGACAGAGAATCAAACTCAGGCTAAAGCTGGTGCTCTTTCTGCTGCCTGTCTGAGAGGTTTTTTATTAGTTTTTACTGAGACAAGTAGAAGAAGGAAAGGGAAAGGGAAAGGGAAAGGGAAAGGGAAAGGGAAAGGGAAAGGGAAAGGGAAAGGGAAAAAGGAAAAAAAAAGAAAAAAAGGAAAAAGGAAAAAAAGGAAAAAGGAAAAACAGGAAAAAGGAAAAAGGATGAATGAAAAAGGAAAAAAAAAGAAAGGAAAAACATAGTAGGCTATTGAATTCCCAGCCCCTCTGCCACCAAAATTATTTGTCACACCAAAGGTGTGTCACGCTGGGAAATGGTATTTGAACGGAGCATAGAGAGATTCAGGCTGGTTAGAAAGGAAACATTTTCTTCATGAGAACACTCAAGCAGTGGCACGGGTTCCCAGGAAGGTTGTGCCATCCTTGCAGGTTTTCAAAACCCAGGAGAATAAATCTCTGAGCAACCTGGACTGACCCCACAACTGACCCTGAGGTTAGACTGGAGATCTTCTGAGGCTCTTTCCAACCTAAATTATCCTCTAATCCCTGTGGTCAGAGGACAGTCATAGAAGTCTATCAGGTGGAGATGGACATTAAAGAATCTTTGAGACACTTATTTTACATTTTCCAACACTGGAAAAGCTGTTGTGCTCTGTCCAAATCTCTTTCTGCTGGTGGTTGCTACTGAGGATAGTTTTTGCACATTTTTGTGTGTGAATTACTGTTAGTTTGTGAGGTAGCAGTCCTGAGCACTTGTACTTAAGAAACAATACTTGCTCTGCAGGAGTAGTGACAATTAATTAAAAACCAAAACAACCAACAAAACTTGCAAAAAACTACTCAAAAGGATCCATAGAAAAACTAAAAGGCTTCACTCTGTTTAAGATGATTAGCATGCTTCACAGAGTAAAGGAAAAGGAAAAAAGAATAGCATATTATCTCCTTAAAATTGCTGAACAGCATTTTTACATTTCTTCTTTTCTTAATGTACTCAACAGTCATATTTTCTACCTACTCTTAAATAGCATTCTGTATGAAATAACAGATAATAAAGATATTTTCAAATAATAGGAGTTTCTTTTTGTGGTAATTCTGAGAAATACAATGAAATGTGCCATTAAGGGAAAACTACCAAAGACTAGAGATGCGATTAAATTTCCTCTCTCTGCTGAAACTCAAAGAACACTAAAAAGAAAGAATTTTCATGTTTACTCTTCCCTTTAAAAATAAAATATTATAGTCACTCCAAATATTCTCCCTTAAAACTCCAGCACAAGAGCTGCCACCAGTACCACTGCATCTATTTCTAGCATTGCACGATCAACTCAGAGATGCAGGGACACAATATCTCGGCTGAGATACCAGGACCAAAACTCCCAATGAGGTCATTCACTTCAAATTATCTCCATCTCTCTATAAACACTGCGCCTGCAAGAGGAGAGGGCAGAGGGACTCATTTCCTTTCATTCACCACGTGTCTGCCTTGTCTCCTAAACTAAGCTGTTCAGATCAAATACTTTCTTGTACTATTCACTAACATAGAGCACAGTGACTTGAATCCCATTTGGGACATATACCTGCCACTTCTAGACCAAAAAAAAAAAAAAAATTTAAAAAATCAGCTATAGAGGAAATATAGGCAGATAAAACAGAAGCTTTCTCACTATGGAGATGGTTTTGTAATGGTAAACAAATTTCTATCAAACCACAGCCCATTTTCCCCTTGTTTCATTAGACTGCATAAAAAGAGGATTTCCTACACTTTGTCATTTTTAGATGCTCTGCTCAGAACCTCACAGAAGAAATGACCAAATTTGATGAGGCCTCACAAGTGCTGTAAACAAACTTCGCTTCAGTGAAACTTTATGAACCACATAAGAACAAGCAGTACAATGGCAAAGATTATGATGGCTTTAGGTGCTACATCCTGAGGCTACTTATTACAACACATGGGAGAAGGAGTGAGAAAAAGGAAAAACACCTGAGAGCAGGATTCACATATTTGGTAATTTGCTTTAAACCAACACTAGAAAGTGCTAAGGAGAGGGATGATGCCTCTTCCAGATTTTAGGTTGACTGCCATGAGAAATTCCCAGCCATGTGCCTGTTTGCAGAGTTCAGCACTTTGCATCAAAAGTGATTTCTTGAAGAAAGAAAGTGTTAGTCACTCTTCCTACACATCCTTGTAGAGAATACTTCCACATTCACTGGAAAGGAGAGATCCTGTTTTCTTCCAGATGAGTGCTCTAAACAGCCGCACTATAGGGTGATTCCCTCTCTTTCCCTCTGGCCTAATTAATACACAGGAGACTGACCCTTACCAAGGCCTCTCCCTCCAGGTTATTAAGCAAGCGGTGAAGGCAGAGAGGCCAGGCACAGCTCCACTGCAGATTTACCAGCTCCTACAGGCACCCTGTGAGCATGGCTGAACCACTGGCCAGTATTGACCCAAGTCAGCCAGAGCTCTGCACCTCACTGCAGGCACAACAGAGGCAGCTCCAGTACATTTACATTGCCTTCCAGAAAACAGATCATGGTCATATGCAGGATGAAGCAGAGAAATTCTATATAGAGCAAGGCCAAATCTGGGCTGTTTGCCCTTCAGATGAAGCTAAAAACTCTTGCTGGACTTGTGCCATGCATTGCAGAGACAGCTTAGCAGAATAAAGCACCAGCACACTCAGGAGTGCCTGAATTACCTATGACTCTCTAAGTTATTTTTGCCCTCCATTTTTCCAGATATTAACAGTATTTGCCTTTGTTAGATCTCATACAGAGTGAAAAACCTTCTCCAGAAGAAAAGAAGAAAACCCTTCCTAAAAATTCCTTTTCTTTCAGGAGACAGGATGTTTTTTATGATTGGGAAAGCTTGGTTCAAACCATCTTTCTAAGACTGGGTGACCAATATTATTATATCCAATCATCCACATCCTAAATGAGTGTCCTAGCTGTTTCAGGAGCAGACAGCAGTTATCCCAGTGGTTAGAGAGCCCATACTCCTCAACACATGAGTATGTCTCTTGACAGGAACAGCTAGATAATATCTCCCAGACTACACTATGGATGATGCAGTAAAAAGAAAAACTGTTTTTTGAGACCCTTCAGATTTACGCACAGAGCTGCTTGTCACCATGAGAACAGGATCAAATGGCTAGAAAACTGCATGCCTACAGGATTTACTGTCAAAGTAGTACAGGTAAAAAATTCAAAGTATCAGAATGATGGATACAAGACACCTCTGCCCCCCGGTTTTTAGACATGAAATTTTACTGTACAGTTAGGCTTGAGCAATTAAGACTGCTACAAACATGTAACTTTTAAGAGAAAGAAGTCTTTAAGTATGGTCACAGCAGTAGGGTTACTGAATGGCCAAGCTCTTCCTTCAGCTGATTCACGCTGCCTCTGCAGATATGTCTTATTTATCATTTATTTGCCTCCAGTTTCTTCATCTGCAAAGGAAAGGTAGTACTTGTTTTACGAAGGAAAGAAAATCAGTACTGAGTACTTGTAAAGTTTCTGGTGCAAATGGACCACTTGTTTTTTCCCCAAAGCATACACCAGTGTGGGTCTGAGCTGAAGTTGTACCAACAATGCATGTGCAGAAATAAAGGAGCTGTGAAAAACTGGCATGGTTTTATTTAGATGATGACCACTTGACATCAGATCTGTGCAGCTAACCCACCTAACTGCACACAGGAGAACACTCCCTGTTGTGGACACCTTCACCAGGTTTCCAGAAGACAGAGAACTTACAACCAGAACACCTTCAGCAGACTACCAGCAAGATGGTTCCAGGTGTGAGGAAAGGCTGAGGAAAGCAGACGTGTCCAGGATGGAGAAGCAAGGGCTTTGATGGAATGTAACAGTAGCCTTCCAATGCCTGAATTGCACGATGACATCTTTCAACAGCCTTTCTAGCCCTGCTCATCTAATGCCCAGAGGCAGCATTTCACAGAGGAGCAGCAGGGTGCTGCCCCACAAGAGCATCCCCCACTGTGTCATAAGAAAAGATATCACATCTTCAGGTGTGATGGGGGAGCTGGAGGTGCCTATCTTGATCAGTGGCTTCACAATATCAAAGAGAAGCTTAAGCAGAGAACAAAACAGGGCCTCTCACCAAACCTCAGTCTCATACCCATAACATCGAGCACCAAAGACAGAGTCTCTTCTTAAGGAGCTGTGTGTGTGTGTGTGCCTTGTCATATTCCTGCTCGTATCACACAGACATGAAAAGAAACAAATTCTTATGATTTCATACAGAGATTTTACTTCATAGACTCCTAGCAAATGTCTCCTCAGCTGGAAGGGAAAAAAGGAAGAAGAAAAATTCTTCAAGTCATCAGCTTTGCACACATCTTATTATAGCAGCCTCTGCAGTGAAATTCATGCATGCTGATGACAACGCTGGTACACACACATGTCATCTGAGCTGTTTATAGCCATTCTTTCATTTAATGCATCTCATCTGCCAGGTTTTCTCGCAGGTTTTGTCTGCTTTACCATGTTACCATTTAAGCCTTTATCTATAAATCAAACCGAACTATAAACCACTTTATCATCTTTTGTTTTGCAACAGATGTACAACAAGCAGAGACTGCTCCTGAATAGGAAAAAATGTGAACACAAACACAGGCTGGGATATGCACAGAAACTAACAAACCAGTGTGGTTTTTCTTACAGATAGTCAACGGTACAGAAGGATGACTATTAAAATAATGAGAGGTAGAATAAACCAAGATGATAAAACTCTTTAGATCCTCTCTATAAATAGTGCCTGGTGGTGTAGTGGGTAAGCACACGGCATAGCAAATTGCCGAGGCTCGGGTTCGATCCTGGCCAGGCTGCTCCCCGGGCAGGCAGTTGCTCGTTAGCCCTGCAAGGGGGCAATCTGCCTACGTCCTGAGGAGGAACTCACTGCCACTGTCCAGAATCGCTTTGGCCCGGCAGATTGAACCTCGGGATTAAAGGGTGGGCTCAGATCTGCGCGCCCTGTGTCTCACCTAAAAAATCCAGTGCGCAGGCTGGGAGGTCTGAAAAGAAAAGAGGCCTCCCCCGGATCTTCGTACGCGAAGGCTGGCCAGCAAAGAATAGTGCAAGGATAATAATCTGCAAGAGTGCAACAGAGATTTAGAGTGGAACCGTTTTCAGAAGGCTCTTAGAATATGGACACTGAAGTGGCAATTCAGTTGCATAAAAGAATAACCTGATATCGATTTCTACTACATTAATAAGCTTTCATTGGCAAACTCTGATATTCAGCAACACACTGACCATTCCAACACCCTGCCATGACTCCTGTGACACCTCTGCTACTGTGAAGATCCTCAGTTGTAGCTACATAGCTTTTGTTCTCGAACCAATAACAGCAAATACACAACTTAACCAATGTCCAGTTCGAAGGGCTTCACAACATCTGACTTTGTGCTGATGGAAAAGGTTTTCTCTACAGTACAGGACATTGGGTTTTTTAGGTTTTCTTGCATTCTTGATGCTATTAATTGCATTGATTATTAGCACTCCTCCTCTGAAGGAGTTGAATTGATCCAAAATACAAACCACAGATTTCTCCCAGCAAATGCTGGGAGGTGCTAAGGTGCAGTGCTGTAGACAAAGAGCAGTCTGGCTGGCTTTGGCACAAACAAAATTCAAACCAAAAGCATGGCACACAAGGTCAGATATCTCAGTAGGTGGCTTGCATGACCCAACGTATCCCATACATCCTTAACTAAAGAAAGAAAGAAGGAAAGGGAAGGGAGGGGAGGAACAAAAGGGATGTCTATAGCAAAAAGATATTATAAAAGCAAATAGAAGCTACAATTAGGAATTTTTAGCAATATCCCTGATGACAAGAATAGTCATTAGGGATAGATAGTATAGTCAGCAAAAATCAGAATTGCTAATTAATTTATCATATTTCTTTAACAAATTACTTAAAATAGAAAAAAGCATGTACATTTTTATTTGTACATTCATGCCACATCCAAGTTCTCTAAGATTATGCGCCAACCCCTGGAAATTTCCAGAAGACTCAAGAAAAAGTAATCCTGACGGAAGACTTGGGCCAGACAAGAAATTCATAACAAATACACAAGACATCCATACAATCAGATTTCCATTATTCACAAAGCCATGAAATGCTATTTCCATATGCATAAATTTGTACTAAAACCATTAGACTTCTAGAAAAAAAAGCGCCTAATTTCTTATCTCCCATCTCCATCTGACATTTACCACCATAACCCTTTAAGACCTAACTTAGATAGTTAATTCATCTGTTGACACCTTTTCCTCCTCTATACGGGAAATAATTTAGCTAGAGATTTTTGAAAGAATGTAGGACACTTTGATGTCTTCCAGAAAGCACATCAAAACAAAAGCCCACACCTCCTTCTGCAAGCAAGGTTCTGAAACCTCCGCCAGCTTCAGATGTAAGACGTTTGACTTGCCTACGGGGAACATATTCACATTCATGTTTCCTTTCAGCCCAGGAACTATATATTTGCTATATATTTCACTCAAAAATATAATCCAGTTATCAACTGTAAAAATTCAGATAGGTATGAGGGGGAGGTATGTATCTGACTGATGGAAATTAATCTGGGATCTAAAAAATGCCATTCCAAAGTAAAATTTAATCAGTTGAAACTGTTCCACCAAAAGTCTGAGCTTTGACTGTATTCCCCCTAAAAAACTTGTGTTTTCTAAGAAATCCTCACCAAGGTTACCTGATTGCCTTGTCCCAAGACTATCCTGGAAATCCAATGGTACACTTGGATTTTACTGGATTCTGATAGCAAACTGGTGCTGGAAAAACTTGTTTTATAGATGCACTAATTTCAATATTTTTTACTAAATATTTAAGAATCCTAAATCTAATCTAGAGTTACAAAGCAGATTTAAAATTCAATCTTAAGACAATTCACCATGCACAGGAAAGCAGGTCCTTGCCTGTGCACATCTTTCTTTCACTTGAATGGGATTTCTTTCAGAGTCTAAAGCAGTGGTCTGGTTATCTTCAATACCCACAGTCTGTGCATCCAACTCATTCTTGCCTATGTTGGCAAGTGAAGAATTCAATCAGTTATCCTAATTTCTTTGCTTTTAAAAAGAGTCTTACGACTGTGTGACTGCAATTTGGTACACTTTTTCCTCCAAAATTAGTTATAATGCCTTCATATTTCCTTTAAATTAAACAATTGTGGCTTTGATAGATAGAGCATTCTGAGATTTTTTGGGTCTCACACTGTATCAGTCTAACCAGAAGTAGAAACACTTATTTGGGGCATTTTGCCTCTTCCCTAATTAAATCATTAGTATGCAAGGGGGAAAATAAAACCCATTTATATAAGATATTCTTAATATTAATACTTGTGAATTTATGTTTAATTTTGCTCACTTAACACACTGTACCTAAAGCAAAAGATATTCTAGACCTAAATATTGAGAATTTTATTTATTTAAATTTATTTGCAGCCCATTATTACCACAGAAGACAGAAGCTATTTTTGTCATAGGGTACTGCAACTGGGGATTGAAATCTGATTCTGAAATAAGCAATATTTTGTATTGGTGGGTTATAACACCAAAAACACTATAGACAAAACAGTAATTATTGTAAATTAATTTCTCTGGTCAAAGTATTATTTATGCTAAAAGAACCATCAACATAATTTTTGTAGTCTGATGATGGTAATTTTACAGGAAAGAAAAGCTAAAAATTCCAGTCTTGCAGTCAGACCAATTTCTGAACAGTTCTCAACAGTTTTGGGGGCCTGCATGTATGGATACAACAGCTCTAACAGCGTTTGGAGCTTGCCTCCTATAATCAAGCCCTTAGGCAATATTCACAGAAACTCTAAACATGATTCAGATTTTGAGTAAAAGCATGTCTGAGTGTCCAAGTGAACAGATTAATCATGCTTATAATTTTACCCCAGGTACTCATTTGTGTTCCCAAGTGATCTAAGCACAAAACACTGCTTTCTAAAATGGAGGTCAAGTGGAATATCCAGGGCTTGGGACATGATTTAGGTCTTGCTGGAGAACTTAGCTCTGAGCAGAAGGCAAGAAGGCACAGATGGGAGAAACAGCCACCCCGGTAGGAAATCGGAACTCCAGTGCCTGCAGCTATCCAAGCTGGGGATGCAGCAGCAGCCACTGCCACACCAACCACCAGCTGAGCTGCATGAAAAAACGGAGCACTCAGGAACAAGGGGGGAAATGAGAGAAAAAGAGAGATAACAACTAGCCTAATACTAACTTGATTACAGAATGGAAAAATATCACTTAAGAAACAAGATGTTGTCACTGAAATAAGAAACAGAAGCTGCCGGTCTCTGTAGAGTTCAATTAAAATGCTTCAAGCTTTGCTTTCAGACACTGTGAGATACCTGCTGGTAAGAGGCTCTTGTTGGACTTCACTACATCTGGAAATTCTGCAACCAAGCCATGATAAGACATGATACTTTTTCTGAAGAGAATGTTTTGGTTTTTTTTTATTTTCTCAAAGGTCCAGAGCACAAGTCAATTAAGACACAACAGAAAGTTTCTCAAACTGAGAGGTCATACTGAAGGGCAGCTTGCAGCACAGTAGAACAGATAATCATCTTAAGTACTTTGCAAAGCCTCAAAACAGGCTTCTCCAGCTATCCAAAGATCAATACTAATGTGCCAACCCTCCAGCCAAGCCAAGCACAATTCACTGGAATGTTATTACTGTGCAAAAAGGAAAACTGTATTAGGCTGAAGAGTTTCATTTAGGAATGCAGCTTTCACAACAGTAGAGTGCAGAATACCACCCACCCTGTTTCCTGGTTTCAGCTGGGATAAAGTTAATTGCCTTTCTGATAGTGGTGTACTTGAGGTTTGGATTTGGGATGAGAGAGAATGATGTTTATAACACACTGATGTTGGGGTTATTGCTAAGCAGTGATCAAGGACTCTTCAGCTTCTCACACTGTCCCACCAGAAAATAGGCTGGGAGAGCACAAGAAGCTGGGAGGGGACACAACCTGGTAACTGACCCAAACTGATCAAAGGGATATTCCATACCATATCATGCCATGCTCAGTATATAAAATAGGGAGGGCTGGGGGGCACTGCTCAGGAACCAGCTGGACATCTGTTGGTGGGTTATGAATAATTGCATTTTGCATTAGTCGTTTTCTATATTCGAATTCTTTTATAGTTGTTGTTTTTCTCGTCCTTATTCTTACTCTTCTGTCCTATTACACCGTCTATACCTCAAATCAAAAATTTTCCTTCTTTTTTTATTCTCTTCTCCATTCCCCTGGGGTGTGAGAGGAGCTGTGGTGTGCAGCTGCCTGATGCATACACTTGTATACACCTCATTCTATGCAGTTAACATTGTTGGAAGCTGTATAATATTGGTGTTTTTAATAAAAGACTCACAGAAGGACATCAGGCTGGGGTTTCTAATTCCCACCCCGCCTGGTCTGTCTTACTTCTATAGGTTTTGTAGCCAATTTTTCCCTTGATTACTTATGCATAACTATCTCTGAAATCAATCAACAGATTTTGCATCTATATATATGGCCAAGGCAAGGAAAAAGGCATTAGTGTTGAATTTTTAGAAGTATACAGTACAGACTCCTTCTGTCCCATGGAAGCTGAAGAGAATTTTAGCATTGACTTTTGGCAATGAGCACAGATAAATCAATTGCAAATGCTCAGAAAAATCTCATCCCTAATTTGCATGTATTGCTGGTAGCATAATATCAATACCACGGCAGGGAAAACAGATAAAATTCTTGTGCCTGTTGCTTGTTCAGGATACAACTTCTGCAGAAAGCTACAGCACCAGTAAAGAAAGCCAGGTTGAACACATACATTCAGTACAAAAACCTTGTTTCACACAGATTTCCCAATGCATCAGAGCTGACAGTACAAGTAATCTTTTAGAGGAATACAAGTCTGCACCATATTTCTCAATATCCTCTATTTTTCTTAAACAACAGGTTCAACACTAACCCATGCAGACAGAAACACCTCATATCTTCCCAAGAGTGCAAAGCAATGTCCAACAATGAGCATAATTGCTGTGCCTCCACACACCCTAAGGGAATCTCAAAATAAAGCAATGACCCAGTTTCACACTTCATGTTTTCCAGATATTCAATATTTTCTGGAGCTCAGGAATCCGTGTGCTGTGAAACCTTTTAAATCTGCTCTTAATATTTCAAGGTGCATAATCATTAACACCTATTGTGCATTGGGCCTGAAAGCTTCTAATATTCCAGCAATTCTGTTATCTTCTTTTAACATAACTTTCAGATGCAGCATGACTTGTAGCTTGAAGCAATTTAAATAAAATTATTTTTAATTTTCTCTTTTTTTTTTAACATAAAATCTCCATTAGGTTATAATTCTAATATATGTTAGCAAAGGAAACTACCTTTTAATTAAGCTCTAATCTAGCTGGGTGACTTCAGGTCACTGATGAGAATTGTCTAGGCCGAGATTATTGTTTACTACAAGTGTTAATGCTTCATTGTCTGCTCTGTTTACAGATCTCTCTTGTGCTGAAAGCTGACCCAGTCTGGACACCAGTTTGGCAGTGGTTTATTCATCATTTCTTGTTAACCAGTGAACAGCAGTTTGCTGCTCATTGTGATCCGAGCTCCAAGCCCTTTTCTATCCAATGACTAATTCCACCATCAATCCTATACTGGCTAATGAAATGTACTTGCCTTTTCAGTGGTACTGTGTCACAAAGCCTTCCTGAAGTCATAATACTTTATACCTTTTCCTTTACCCCTGTCAAGTCTCATTGACCATCTCTCCTTCTTGGAGAAGTTAATTGGAAATGTGAAGCATGACCTTCCCTTCATCAGCCTGCACTGACTCCCTGTATCTGTCCAGCTTTCCCCAACTTTATTTTAATTAGTGGCTTGAATCTTTCCTAATTCAAAGGTTACATGTGCACATATGCCATTTTCTCATTTAGCCTGTAGCTCTTTGCCAGCTAAAAGCTTTACATCATGGTGAATCCACAACTGATAATTGATCAGGACTTGAAGAATCTCTCTTTTTCTATTCCTATGCATAAACACACATACTTTCCAAAGATATTAAATAGAAAAAAATCCCTACTTTTTCTTTAAACTCTGATATACCATTTAAGCTAAAAGAAATCTTATTTATCTTGAATTAGCAGATAATCAATCTATTATTCTCAGCAGGTCATCATTATGTTACAATGCTGGCAGCTAAATTACCTGCTTGGCCAATATCTCTCCAAGGTTTTCAAGAGTTCAGATTCTATAGTAAATCAGCAGTGTGTCCCACAGGAGGGTCAAAGCTTAAGGGATTAAAGAGAAAACTGTTAGGACCAAATGAGCATATTTTGATTAAACCACACTCTAGAGAAACCTGTTATTATATTTGCCTAGAAGTTGACTTCTGTATCTATATCAAGGTACTTTAATAACACAGCTTCATTTACTTTAATGCCATACAACCAGCAAGTCTAATTAGCTTCTGCATGTTGTACTGGTGGAACATAAATCTGAAATTTAGCGAACTTCAATGCTAAAATCACCAACTTAGATATTTAACTTTAAGTTTCTACCTTCAGCTTCCTGTATGCAAAGGTTTGTAGACTTGTATCACATTTAAAACTCATCTCAATTCTACAATTTTATCAGTTTTTACTGTCCTTTGATGTAGACACTGACAGCTTGGTCAGAGGGAAATTTTTCACCACTCAGCCTGACTCTGAGAAGCAGCAACTTTCTCATGATCAGTGTGAGAAACCTCAAAAAAGTTTTGTAAGCCATCTGGGATGTTTTGAGAACATCTATCTCAATGATATTTGTTGCTTTTGTTATCCTAATGGATTTCTCTGTAGCCAACCAATTGCAACTGGTCTTATCACTCTCTGTTCCTGACCAGACAGGCTGGAAGAAGCTGCCAGGTCAGAGAGAGCAGCTGGATCTCTTTTAGAGATCTCTCTGCCTTGTCTGCTTGTTTGTCCCTGAAATAAAGAAGATATTTGCCTTCTGATGGAGTCGTTCTTATGCTGTAAAGGGCCAGGACCTGGCCTGAACTGCAACACTTTCATATCTTGAGATCCAGCTGACATTTTCACAAGATTTACTGAGGTTTTATCTATCCTATATGATTAATAGGAAGACATCCGTACTGCTGGGCTACTACGGCTGTAGGAGAAACATTGCAAGTACTGAAAGCCTTGATTTAAGGACTGGTTCAAATCTCTTTATTTTCAAAGCCAGTACTCCACAGATCCAGTATTCCTCAAGCCAGGCTCCAAAACTGATTTTAAAATTAACAAAAAACACCAAAATAAACCCCAACTTGCCCTAAATTATGCATTTGAATTCATATTATAATACCCTTACCCTGCTCACTGCCAGGCTTTTAAATCCTCCTGAAGAGGTTTCCCAGAACTGGAGTTTTGGTCATTACTATTTCTATGTAGAAGCAGGATGAAGCCAAAAGTCTTTCAGTAGGTTTCATGATGTCCTCTGTTTTCATCAATTGACACTTGAAAGTGCAAAGCTGTGTGGAAGACCTTATTTTCTCAACTACCCAGCAAGCCACATGAAATCATAGAGTCACAGAATAGTTTGGGTTGGAAGGCACCTTAAAAATCGTGGAGTTCCAACCACCCTGCTGTAGGCAGGGATGACTTTCACTAGACCAGATTGCTCAGGGCCCCATCCAGCACGACACTGAACACCTCCAGGGAGGAGACATCCACATCATGTCAAAAATAAAATCATGTTTGTGATTCAAATCAACCTCCTTGTCAATCTGACTAGTGAACATTAACAAGTCATTGTTTCATAAAAATAGAGACATTTTCTGTGATAAGTTTCCTCATGGCCTTATGGCCCCACAGTGCCTGCAGTCTCTCTCATCAACCTCCTGCTCCTTATAATTTACATTTGTATAGCCATTTATTATTCATATTTACATCCTGTGTAATTTTCCTTTCCTTTTTGATCTCAGTTTTCTTGATAATTTCCTTGCATTTTTTCTTTTGCTTCCTATACCTTCTTTTGCAGAGCTAACACTTCTGATTTATCCTAAGGGATTTCTTAGCTCTCAGTTTGGCAATTTTTTTTTTTTTTTTTTAAATTGAAAACAATCTGACTGCATTTCTCCTGGCCTTTAATTCCTCAAATGGTTTTCCAGTCATCCACATTGGCAATTTCTACCACTTCCTGAATACTTGTGTCCTGACGAGACACATATTGTGTTTGCTGAGATCACAGTAATCTGCCTTTGGTACTTTGTACCCCCTTTGCATCCCACTGTGTTTTGCTCAGGGGTATGCATGGCTACCTTGCTGCAGGAATGCACATCACTCTGTTTACCCACATAAGGAGAAGGACTATAGGTTATCTATCATACAGCAGCTGAAAGTACTGAGTTTTGTGCCCGCAATGTCTCATTCCCTCAGGCAAGATAGCAAAGGGCCAAATTCTCCATTTCTTATTTCTGGACATGAAACTATCAGAATATGAAGTTTCCATTTGCCAGTGTGTTCTAGTGTGTGGTAGTAATGTATATTGCAATAGATAATGCACTTTGTATACTCCCCCCTTCTGTGTGGTATCAAATTCTACCAATCTTTATGGTGAGTTCTTACCATAGTCACACTATTTAAAGAATTATTTTCTCCAGAAAAAAAGGAGATAATAAAAAGAAAGCCAAAATTCTCCTTAGTGCACTCCATCTGACTACTACACAGTATTTTTACATCACATATTTATATTCTTACTTTGTGGGGGAGCTATTACTTGCCCTTCACCTCCTCAGAGGGAGGAAATGCCACTGTAATTTTACATTTCTCAATTCTTCCATGTGTTAAACTGGTGTGAAGAACCTCCTTGGCATTTCAGTGCTGGAATACAGTATCACTGCAATACAGGCTGTGCATTTCACTGTGTTCCATTCAACTCTCATCTAGAAAAAGAGTATCAAGATCTCTTTCGAATTTAAGTTGTCTTCAATCCAAGACAGCAATACAGATTATTAACAAGAACTCCTCACCTACCACTCCCCCAGCTACAGCATTTGCATCAGGGCAGCAGGGAGTTCTACAAACACATACAACTCATCTTGACAGTTGAGAAGAAAACTTTGAAAATGCATGAAAAATTCATATACTCCAAGGTAATGTGGGATATCTAAGATGCCTCTGCTCTACATAGGGGTTTTTTTTATACTTTTCTTATTAGCCATGTGATGGGTTAAAACAGAGCACTGGATGAACAGAATGATGTGTAAATGGGAAAGGTGGATACACAGGAACCATGTGGATGTGGATGGATGAATGATGAGTCAGTGGGTGGAAAGAAGAGAAGCACTTGGAATTTGTAAAGAATGGAGACAAAATTGATGTTGGAATTTTCTTCAATACTTTGAGCACTAAAAGAGTGAAACTAGCATTTTGACATTTCCCAGAGAGATAAAAAAGCATCTGCATTGCACTTACTTGTATTATTTAGGTTCTCTTATTACTTCACTGCTTTGAAAGCCTGCCATTTGTTCTTTCTTTGACTGCTGACCAATACAGAGGATTTCTTTACAGAGGGCAGGCAGAGAGCAGAGTCTGCAGTGTTGTGCTGATCACATAAGGCCATCAAGTTCTGATTGTAGACAGCAGCTAACATATCCACATTTGCTGCCTGATGCTGTAAAATGATGAGTATATTGGAGAAGGCACCGCAGGTCTTGCAGGAAATTGCAAGGATTCAGTATCACTTAAGACTGGACTTTTTGGTCCTAGGATGCATTTCGGCCACCCTTGGTTTTCTTCCAAATGATGCAATCCTACCAACAGGAAGGAAAGTAAGTCACAGAGCTTCAGGTTCCATGGTCTCAAGGAGAAGTCAGGGATGGTTACCTCTGGGATTTGGGTTTGCACTTTTGAATCATTTCAGCAGATACTGGTGAAGCAGCCATTATAGGCAACCAATAAAACCACAGCCAGTTAAAATACAAAGTGTGCTCATGCCCATTCCCAAAGTAGAATCACTGAAAAGGAGTGTTGGACTTTGGGGAAGTTTTGTTTGGTTTTTCCCCACTCTTTTTCCCCACTTGCAGTCACATTACCCAAAGGAGAGGTTTCTCTGCTCCTCATAGAACTAAACAGAGCAGCCAGTGGTTTCCACAGAAGTGATAACACCACATGGTGAAACTTACAGTATTCATAATGTAATCTGCTCTTAAGTGAAATACACTGACAATTTTACACCAGAAATGCTCACCACTACCAAATGTTGTAGTGTTAAACATCTCTTGAACTGGCTAATTTGGAATAATACAATGTGAATAAGGTAACAGTATTAAAAGATTTTCCTGTTTAAAGAATACCATGATGGCAACTAAACCAGAGCTCTCATTTTGACTCAGCACTGTACTGCATGATCATCACTTCCACTGAAATATATTCCTGAGAAAATGACTTATTCAAAGCCTACTCTTTAGTCAAGTCATCCAAACAGGACTTCAGCACACTATAACTTCCTTTAGTCTTTTTTACCCAAAGAAGAATTTCTTTTCATATTCTTCCTTCCAGGACTGCTCATTTTTACAGGTTGAGAGAAAAAAACTCACCTCATTTGAAATTCAGTAAGCAGTACGAGACAGCAAAGATATCTAGAGAGAATGTTTCAGGAACACAAAGTGATTCAAATATACATTCTGGAATTCTTTGGTTTTAATCAGTGTGGCCAAATATGCTTTCAATGTTGCATCTCTGGGGGTCGCTGGGGTCAAGGGCTAACCTGCTCCCTTTAATTTCTTTTTTTTTTTAATGACTAATAAGTAGCTTATGCTTTCATGTTATAAACATTAAAAAATATTTTTCTTTAAAAAAATAGGTATAGCCAAGCAAGTTGAATTTTCTGATTTTTTCCCTTGAAGAACAGCTTTATGTACTTTATGTTATGCAATTTCCCAACAAGAGTTTATTATAAAATAGTATCACTGCTGTAATTGTACACTGTACATACATGGGAAATTGCAAGTTCATTTAATTAAAAATAATTTTAAATGAATGCCATAAATTCTGCTGAACACTGGCTGAGTATTGAGGAATTGTCCCTTCGTGGACATTTATTTTATGTGGTCTTCCAGGTACTGTACAGATTTTTAAAATGCTTCCATAATGTTTTCCTTTGTAGGTACCAACTTTATAAGAAGACAATCAAAGCTAAGAGTATTCTAAAGTGAGGTAAAGACAACAAAATATGCACTTTTAATAGGTACAATAATCAGTTCTACCATCAATGTTAATATTGACAAGTAATAATAATATTACAATCTAAATCTCAATTTCCAGCTCTAGGAATAAGCTGTAGTGTGTTCATTTCTCCTTTCCAACAGCGACCACAGATATCATAGTAAATCACCAGTTACAAGAAAAAAAAAAAAAAAAGAAAAGCACAGCACATCTCTCTTTATTCTGGAAACGGCTCTGTTCTTTATGTTAAATTCAGAAAGCAATGCTTTTTGTTTTATTTCTACACTTAGGGGAGGTTTTGGTTTTTTTCTTGTTTGGGTTGGTTTGGTTTTTTGTTTTGGCTTGGTGGTTTTTTTTGTAGTTTTGAAAAAAAACCCGAAACTTTCAAAGCAAGATTTTCCTGACATAATCCAGTGAATTCGCCATGTAATAATAAGAGATGTCATGGCACTCATACCAGTCAATCCAATAACTTGAGGTATAGCCAAAAATTCACAATGAGCTCCTTAAGGCTTGAGACACCAAGAAACTTCTTAACAATTCTGTGATTCTGTGAACGTTTGCTATCAGTTTTTGCCTCTCCTTTCACTCCTTATGACAAACTTTTAAAGAATTACTCATGCGTCTACTTCTGCTGTGAATTTCAGTTAGTTGACAAATTAATTTCTAAAAAACTTGTCATGTTCAACCCATCTAAGACATCATAATTGCCCCTAACTTGACACGGTGTTAACCAGTCACTTTCAAATTTTCTAACCCAATCACAGGAGAGTGCTCAGCTCACCAGCATTAGCCCACCGTGTATATCAGCAGGAGGCATTTTGGCTCACATGGCCACTTTCTGAGATGAGTTTTGAATAAGTTGGATCTAATTAGCAGCAACTAAACAAGATAACCAAACAACCGAATGAAAGTCAAGAAATGAGAAACAATAAGCAGAAAAGTTGGATGGCTCATCCTCTCTATGTCCACACATGCACCATCCTCAACACATGGGTTTCTGCAGGAGAGCCAATTTCAGATAAGTCCCCAGGCTGTTGCCCCCCTTCCTAAAGCCATGTCTGGCTGTGCAACAGCACTGGGTGTCTGTCACATGCTGTGAGCAGCAGCGTGGAAAATGACATCTGTGCACCCATCACGGCGGCCAGGGCTCGCCACTACCCCAACCCCACCCGGGCCGGACCCTCACACTCCGGCCACCTGCCAGCCCCACCACGGCCACCCCTGGCTGCCATACGCTGCCCTGGCACAGAGACCAACCCCACAGAGCCACCCGGGGATGGGCAAAGCGCTTGGGCCACCTGGCAGCAGTGCCAGTCCCCAAGGCTGCTCTCTGCTGAGTGATGAGATCTGACAGGGCACTGCCGGCCCCGAGTGCCTCAGCTGTGTCCTTTTAATTGAATGTGGCACCAGCAAGGGACCTGCACTTGCCACGCGGTGTTTGGTCTGAGTGAAACAATCATTTTAAAATGATTGCTGTGGCAGAGGGCTCATGGTCACTGAAGGTAACCTGCCACGTGCCATTTGATGGGAAGGCAGGGGACACTTCACCCTCCGCACGTCTCCCACCAGCTTCACCAAGAGCAAACACTGCTGCGCAGCTCTGGTTTGCTTTTTTCATTACACTGAAGGATTCTAAGGATGATTTTTTGCAGTGCTCTATATTTGGTGAAAGAGACACCTTTCTTTGTTCTAAAAGAGCTTTTGAAACTAAGCCAAGGTTATTCATAATTAGATTAATTAAATGCAAGTGTAAAACACTGGGCCACATCCCTAGTGTTTGTCCACAGCACAGCATTCAGAACTAACCCACAACCCACAGACAAATGTGAAGGGGCTACAGATGTGCACAGGCACACTATAAGCTTTTCCAGCTTCTCCAGACTTCCAATGAGCTGACTGATGTGTTTGGTTTTTCCTCCTGAATTTTTGAAAAGATCAGACCACACAGTACGTCCTTGCCAGTGAAACAGAAGAGTCAACAGCACCCGTGTTCAAGGAGTAACTCCTTCACAACAGACTGCTGTCAAAAGTAAGAAACAAACGTGGCTAGCAGCACAAAATGTACAATATCGTCAGAAACTCAAAGATTAGAGACTGGCAAGGGGAAATTAATATATAGGGGAAAGAGCCCCTTATGCAACTTTGAAAAACTAATACAGGTATACAAGTGTATGTGTGTATATATATATATACACATATATGTATGTATACACATCTGTATAATCACAGAGAGTTTGACTGTGAGACACAAGTGATCTGAGAGGTGATGGCACCCTCATTGAAGGAAGCTTGGAAAGAGCCAAGAGAAGATACTCCCAAACAGTGGGAGCTTGATGAGAAAGACTAGATATTCTCTTACAGAAAAGGATCCATTTTGCCAGACTACAAGACAGTCGCTTCCCATACCTCCTGCCTCCCCTCTCTGTTTGTGGTGGTACATCTCTCCCACCTCAGGCCACACCATGATCTGCAGGAGTCCAAAACCATGCTTTTAATTTCTTTTCTCTTGTCTTTAGCACTGAGTTTTTCTAAATAATAGCTGACTCTATAACTCTATAGTTTTTCTAAAATATAGCTGACTCTATAACAGACATGTTTTCAAGCCCTAGGGCCAAATTCTCAAATTTCATTCACATGTTGTTTCAAAAAAGATACGGCGCTAATCAACACAGAAGTGTATCTGTAGCATTTTTGAGTTTCCATCAATAATTTAAGCTTTGTTATTATTGCTGCTGTTTGACTTTCCTTGTTTCAATTACTCCTCATTGTAGTATGGTGCTTTAAGTGCCTCAAATTATTTTTGCCTAATGTTGAATCTCAAAACAAAATAAAGGCATCAATTAAAAAATATTGTAACTATCAAAATGACATATTTTATTTTGGAAAATAACCCAAATGCTAGAAACTTTCTTTATATCATATTAGATTCATTTCTCGGTGCTCCAGTACATCTGATTTGGTCAGGAATTTTTAACTATTTTTAACTATTTTAGTTGAAAAAGCTCCCAGTACAGTAATGTACATGTTTGTTCCCTTAACCTGGAACAGAACCAAGTCCCCTCACCAGAAACGACAGACAACACTCACCAATAACTGATAAAGCAGAGCTCCTTTTTAAGTAAGTTATGCTCATCTTACAGACACAAAACTTGATCCTAGGCCAACATAACAAACAATGAAGCACAAACTTTTGAATCAACAGGCGTACATATTTTGGTGAACAGGATATGAGCCTCAGCATTTTGCGGAGCAGAGAGTTTGATAAAGTGATTATATTCACACAGAGTACACCACAGACATAGATTTTTGCTGAAGATATTAGTTTACACTGTGTGAAAGCAGAAGATGACAAAATTGCTTTTCTTTGTTCTTGTGTGCTTTCTGACCAAGTGATGTGCATCAAGAGAGATGCAAGCTCACACAAGGCAGAACAGAAGAAAATCTGTTCTGCACTCACTTTTGACTCACCAGTTGGATTTTGGGTCTCATCTGTAAGGTATATATACAGCCTACAAAAGGCTACAAAAGCGAAACAAAGTGGAAGTCATTTGTGATTTCGTCATGGGAACAGAAAAAACACTGAAAAATTTTCTCGCAAACTTCCTACAAGATTAGGTTGGGTTTAGCTCCCTAGCCCTTGACGTGTGGGATTCAGCCCCAGGCTTCCTCATGAAAATTTGAAATAACATCTGAGGCTGACGCTTACATCCCAGGTCCCCCATCAATGCACCTAAATACCATCAGAGCCCAGAAGTGAATACACAGGGGTTGTTTTGTTGGCTTAAGACTGTGACTTTGCAGTCTGATTTTAACTCAAACCTTTGCATCAATATTTTGTGTATCCCTTTACACAGTTGCCCATGACACTGAAGTTTGAACAGGAGATTTCACAGAGAAATCCTACAGTAGCCCTTTTCTACCTCCTCTTCAATGGGAGCACTGCACTCATTCTCCACTTTTACCCAGTTCCTCATCAGAAGACCCTGTACTGACCATAGAAGACACTGTAATGTTGCAGTATCTAAAAACAAACAACAAAAAAAAAGGACATACAGAACAGAAAATATTTTAAAGTTATTTAAAACTGTCGGCTAGCTTAAAGAAAATAGGAAAATATATAAATGAAGTAATTACTTTGCCTTCCTTTCATATTATTTTTTTCCTAGGCTTTTTTCTTTGGCATCTGGTCAGCCTGTCAAGATACAGTCCAATTAAAATTATATATTATCACAGGTAGCCTTTCACTAGTGCCAATGTTCCCACTGGACAGAAGATTCTTCTGATAGCATTTTGATGCCCACTATTCAGAGTTTTCATTTCCTGAAAAACTTATCATGTGTAATTTATCATCATGGGTGTTCAATCTCACTATAATAAAAAGCAGACCTTGGTGTTTTCCAAGCCTTTTAATGTATAAGCTCTTCTATTTTGATTTAAACTTGTATTAAAACTGAAGATTCCTCTAATATATTCCTTTTTTTGAAATGACGCATTTTGGCATTTGGTGGTGTTCAGAAGATGTTATTGGTCTGTTTAACTAAACAAATCTAAGCAAATATTTCATTACTGTTTCAGTGCCAAAAATCCAACTTGTATCTAGTCCACAAGGGCCACATTAACAAATTGAAGGAAAATGCCCATTTTAAAAGTTCATAGCTCAAAAGAGATGTGCAAGTGTCATAGAAGTAACATTTTCCCCATTTTATAGTGTGACAACAGAAGCAAGCAGAGATTAATAAAGGAGGATAAGAATAGATTAAAGCCATTTATAACATTCTACTGGAAGTTTGTAAGAGGGCCAAAAACTTGATAACAGTTCTGTAGTTCCTCGACAAAGCTCATTTGTCCTCCCATAAATGTCAAATAGTGTTTAAAAAAGCAGGTGACTTTCACAGTACTTTTATTTCTTCCTGACAATCATCTATAGCCAAAATCCTAAATTCTATCTCAGTGAATATTTTAGACAATTTAAAGAATTTCCATTCTCCAGAGCTTCTTTAGAATCATTACCTGAAGCTTAAAATACTTTTTTCTTGAGTTCTGTCAGCAGCAACTCTCTTTTAACCGAGAAGGGTGCTTAGTATGTGGGATAATACACGTTTTGAAACCAGACAGAGGCAAAAGACAATAATGAATCCAAAAGAATCACTATGTACTGCTGGGATGGTGATTCACAAAGGAAGATGAGTCAGTGACTACAGTTCTGGATATTGTTCATTTCCCAGCATGCTTAATTTAAAGGCCATTTAGCAGGAATTCTCCAAACTTACACAAACTACCTGTGGTCTAAGAGAATCTTCCCTTACAGCTTCTGAGCAGCAAGCCCCATGTGAAACAAAAAGGCAATATGCCCAAGATCAGCTCCAAAAAACATTGAAGTTGTATTTTGCTTGTCTACAGAGAAATATACTGAGACACGCCTGTACATACCATTATATTAACAGCAAGAAACATCTGCATAATAAGAAAGCAAGCTAAACATGTCAGCACATTATATTGATGCATTTCATTCACCATTAAAGATTTTACAGCCTGATTTGAGAAACACATTTGTTCCACAGTACATGGTCTTCTACTATTTAAGAAGCTGTTTTAAACTTCAGTGTCCCTAACTGTATGCAACTGCTACTAAACTTTGTTTGAAAATAGAACGTAAATAATACATAAACCCTTCATCAAACCTCTCAGTCAGTACTCCCTTCTCTTACCCTCAATTATCCCAATCTGAGCCTACAGATATATGAGGGATCTGCACGCCTCACAGAATCATGTTTTCTCTCTTCTACAGAAAAAAATTTACAAACAAGGTGAAAAAAAGTTCTAATCAATATTTTTACTGATTTTCCATTATAATTTTATGATGCTTATGAATTTATAATTCCATAAACAAACTTATTATGGTTGAAACCCCATAGGAGATTCTTTTTATGAACAACAATTTTTTTCCAAGCCTTTACTGAAATGATTATGAAAGATCCCCAGACACTTAATTCCTACACGGTAGCAGCTGAGGCTATCAACATATCCTTGTTTTGGACACCATTCTAACGACAAAAACAGTACTTCTGGGGACACCTATCACTGGATGCTGACATAAAATTCCCATTGACGAATCTATGGATTTCCTTTTCTCAGCTCTGCGAGTTCAAGGTCTGATTCTTCTTTCCTGTACATCAGCTATGCACCTTAATGATACCAGGATATAGAGTTCAGAGTTACACCATCTGCATGTGGTTGTTGCTGCTCTCAACAATTTATGGATCAGCCTGGACACAAGACATTGCATGCTGTCAAATCAACCAGGCCAGCTCAAAAACATGGCTGCATCCCCTATGTGTGTTACCTGGAGTTTACCTATGCCTGTACCTGCAAATAGCCTGGTGCTGCTCAGAGGTACAAGTAGAGGGAATTCTGAGGCCCTGGCCCCTGTCACGGAAATGTTTCCTGATCATTGCACCCACCCCCTGCCCACAACAACTGTGTGTAGCCTGAAGCCTACCGCCCTCACACTCCTGTTATCCTGCCTGCAACAAGATGAGCATCCTGCTTCCAGACCTTACCAAGTCACTGAGGACACACTCTAGGAAGGAAAACAAAACGAACCCAAAAATAGGGCAGTACCTGTGGGCCCCTGCAGGTGCAGCTAACTCATGGAAACAGCACTTTAAAGAGTCAGGGGTGCAGGTAAACATGTCCTGACCACAATTCACTTTCTCACAGAAAGGGGAAAAAGCCAAAAGGCACCTAATGAGACATGTGGAAGTGTCATGGCTAGAGACAAGGGGGTTAACAAAGGGAAGAAATGTATGTACACCACAGAGAAGGCTCTTTTACATGCATGTCTACAAAAAGAGCTATTTCCAGACCTCCTAGTTGCTGCTGGAGATGTACTCAAAGTGCAGGTGGCTGTAATCCAAGTTGGGAATTATTTTGAACAGGAAAATCACTAGTGGGATTTTGGATCCCACCATGACCTGTGGCAGAACAAAAACTGCTGATGGGGAAGGGTGGAAATTGGAGAAAAATAGTGGCATGAGTATTTAAAAGAACCAAAGAAACAAAGACTGTTTGCAAGTTGAGAATTACTATTTCTTTTCCTTCCTACTGTTAACTCTTCCACAAGCTCCTACTGAGACACTTTGATTCTTTTTATTTTGTTTACAAGTACCTTTACAGTATGTAGATTTTCTTATCCACATTTTGTTTCTACCTCCAATCATCTCTTCTACTGTAATTCGTTCTTTCCAGTCAGTCATGAGAGAAATAAATGCAAATGAAAGCAGAGTAACAACACTGCATTTGTAATTCATTACCTTCATTCAATTTGTTGTGTTCTTCTTCCTTTGTACCTCCTTCGTTCCCTATATAGATTAACATATCCTTCCCCTCCCTCTCTAGTTTTTTCTTTATTAGCTGCTACTTTAATTCTATTTCTTTGCCTTTTTCAATAAACAGAGCCTGTCTCCTAATTTTTGGTCACTCTGCCCCTGTTCCTCTTAGCTGTGTGCAATACAACCACTCATACAAGCCCTGCCTTCTCTCTTTCCCATATATTGCTATCTCTCCATCAGCCTACAGGCACCTTCACCACTCTCACTGTCTCATCTCCACCCAGTTCTCTCCCACATGTGAATCCAGGCATCCCTCCCCTGAAGAGCCCTGTCCTTTCTGGCCTCTCCCCGATTATCTTGAAGTTACACTACACAAACAAGCCAAGAGAGGAAGGGATAGTTGGAAACTCACTGGCTTCCTGACTGGGTCTTGATCCCAACTCTTGTCCTTTCAAATATGGAATAATTTGAAGGAACAACTGCAGAGGGGTTTGTATTTTCAGAAAGTAAGAATAGCTAAATTGTAAATATGACTTTAGATTAGAAGAAAAAATTGCTTTGGTTTTGTTACAAGCAAGAGGAGAAGAAGAAACACAACCTAGACTTACACTGTTACGAATCTAGGTAAGCTGTAGTGGGTCCAGTTACTCCAAATGGAGCACAATTCCATTAGGTATCCAAAAATGTTCCTTTGTGTTAATGTACACTGCACTGTAGGGACTGGGTTATCTGTTAGGTGTACTGAAGACAACTACACATGCATTGAGATACAAGGTTTTGAATGTGCAGGCTGGCAACAGCAATTTAATATCCCCAGGCTGACCTCTGAAACATGGGAGAAGAAAAGAAGCAACAAAAGAAACAGCACAATTTTCTCTTGACAACATCCTGACAGACTTCTTCAGTTATGGACAGAGTCATTTATAGAAAAAAAAATTAGCAATTAACATTTCACTTTTCTTCAGCATTGTGAGAAATTTAAATACACCCAATATCAACATAATAACAAGAAATGGCTAATTCCTCTATTACAGGTAATTTTCCAGAGACTCGCAGAAGTAATTTGTTTCCTACTGTGAAAAATATATGGTGGTGGTGAAAGCTAGTTGCTTTTCCACCTTCTTCTTCATCTGCACACAATTTGCCTTCCACTTGCAGTTTGGTGTTGCTCATAATTCATGTGGTGTTCACATCAGTCATGTAAGAAAAAATGGTGTAATAAGCCCAGCCAGCTAGACCTCCTGTGAGATTTCCCCAGTACTGCCCACAGTTCCCTCAAAACAGACAGACACTCTCTCTCCCTTCTCAGCGTGCCAAACCTTGCATCAGTGCCTGATTCGTGGCAGGAATTACAGGCAGGGTAAAGATTTCATATTAATGAAGCTGGCTTGAACAGGTTTTGTCTTCATTTTCAAGAGAAGACTTCAGCCCTCTGAACTTCTAGCTACCAAAATGTCACATTATTAATTCATTCATTTGCAATTTTGGAGTACCAAATATTTAGTAGGACAGAAAAGAAATACGATACCAGAGCCATGATGTCCTTACTCCACTGTTACACATTGTTATACTTTCTTCTGCCCTGAATCTTCTTAAAACTGCCTGCATTAGGCAAAATGTACTTGTCGGAGTAGGAAAGAAAATGCCCCTTCTGCTTGCAGAAAGCTTTACTAAAATTCAGCCTGAGTACCAGGTGGGAGGCTTGGAGAGGGAAAATGGGGAGATTACTTAGGAATGAATTAATTTTTCTAAGAGAGTACTTAGATTTTTAATGCCAATTAAAAATCTTACTTTCCCTCCTCTTTTTATCTTTTTAATATTTCTTTCAGTTATAATGCATTGGTTGTGTTTAATCAAACAACATATTGCATTGAATACCTGGTATTCACATAGTCCTCTTACGTGATCATGCTATTCTTAGATGTCTGTGAACACACTCTACTAATCATAATGCATAGCACCACAGAGAAACCACAAACTATGAGATTCCCAAACAGATGTGATTTACTTGGGCCAGTGTATGCCCAAGTCTTCTGCAACATTCTGAAAATCTCCGCAAACCATTCTAAAGCCCAACTTTAACCTAAATATGAAAACTGCTATATATATTTTACATATCTATTTAGATGTTGCTACATGTGCAGGTGGGACTTGAATCAAGTCTGGTTAGAAATAATAAGCAAAGTAATGGTGCAGAATGGCTTATACTTCAATTGGAAGCTGCCCAGGAACAAGAAGCACTTAGGACTGGTGTTAGAGACAAAATAAAATTTTTCTATTTAGCACCAGTATCCCTCACCTGGATAAGGCAGCAAAAATGTGCAAATAACAAAAGACATCAGAATAACAAATAACGGCAGACAGTCACTCTGGACCTATTCTGAAACAACAGAATACACTTTAAAAAGCAGTAAAACCAATAAAAATCCAGTCATCTTGAAAAAGGAGAGTCTTCGCTGCAATAAAGGCAGTCAATAAAGAAGCTCTCTCATTTAAACATCAAATGCACATTGTTTTGCAACACCTGTTATTCAGCCATAATAGCTTTCTTAACCTGTCAAAGTGTTTAAGCTGAGGAAAAGAAATGGGCCTCCAGCTGTGCACTTCGGTGGAGAAAGTCTGCGCGAAGCGATATTAGTTTAATGAAATGTGTACAGATTGTAATTGTGGTAATAAGAGGGCAATTCCCAGAGGGGCAGTAGGAAGGCAATGAGTGCAGCCAAGCAGAAAACAGAAGCTGCAGACTGGAGAGAGAGACTGATATCCTAAGTATGGACCCTCACTCTCCAACCTGCTTGCCTGCTGTACAGCCTTCCCAGATCTCCTGCCTGACAAGCCTCAGGACTACTTCATGCCTCATCCTTGCCCATCTTCCTGGTATACTTCCCACAGAAGAGAGCAAAGACAATCCAGCTCTCAACAGTGGAGCCTGCCAGCATCTGTAACTTCATATCAGTGAGGATATGAAAAAGCAGGGCAAAATAGACAACTAGTGCTGGAGAACATTGGCATGTCTTCCACTGTTCCGCTCTGCAAGCCCTGAGACTCTGCAGTTCCCAGGAAGATACAAAGTATGTTTTCCCAGGAAAATAAATTCAAAGCCCCGGAAAAATATAAAACTACACTTAGGGAGGAAAGAGCAACATCAAAAACATACAGACCTTTCCTTTCATTTTCTTAAAAGAAGGACAAACACCCCTGTTTCAGCTTGCTTGCCCATGCAAGTACAGCAAATCCATTTATACCAGGTAGATTCCTACATGAAAGCTGCCAATGCCAAAGCGTATCCTATGAGAAAACATCAAGACCAGCAACGCTCATCACGGCAAGTACTGTTTAGAAGAGCTTCTGAACTATGAAGTCTTTGTCAGTGGAGTCTGCAATAATAATTTGACAGTGTAATTCAATAAATCCATCCTCACAGCAGTTTAGCTGATCTAGTGGGTGTCACACAGATCCACTAGTTTCTGTGATGCACCAGCTCCTATGAGTGTTTCCAAAAGGAAACACCTCTATCTCTCCAGACTGACAATAGTCAGTAAGAGCTAAGGCAGAGAGGCAGAAGTGAAGACTAACTGTCTTTTCATAAATGGGAAGGTATTTGGAAAGTGGGGGAAAAAAAGGACAACTTGACTCTTTCCTCAATACAGAGATAAAACAATAATTAGTGAGGGTGGAAGAAAGGTAGTGGGGGGACAGTTGAAGAAGAATTGGAGACAGAATAAAACAGCAATAAACTTAAGGAAGGATATAATGGTCATAAGAGGAGCAGAACCTATTCCAAGATGGTTGAACAAAAAGGTATGTGAAAAGAGGAAAAATATATTTAAGACATTTTAGACTTAAAAACATGAGCCCTAAACCCAAAATCATGGTCCAGAAAAGCATCAAAACAATGAAAGAGGTAGAAAATGGGAAGTAATTTATTTTACTGGCATAAATGAATGAGCTGAGAAGGAAAAATAGCTGTGTTTGGAGTTGAAAGTGGTGAGAATTTTCAGCCAGGGTCATGATTCAGGAATAGATAAATAAAGATTCATCCAGTTTCTCCTAGCAGTAACGAGCAGTATGCTGCCTTCATTTTCTCAAAATTGCCTTATTTTCGGGTCACATACTAGGGAAAAATTCCACAGCTTTATTGGGTGATTTGCAGTATAATGTTTTTTACAACATGGGCAGTTCACCAATGAGTGCTGTATTGCTGTCAATCTGAAAAGCAGCTGAAAAACATAGATTGAAAAGCAACTACTCATCTGAAAAAGTGGAACTCATCTAAGGAGAGAAACTCATACTGCCCAGTCTTGCTCAGAGCCCTATGACAACCCCTTACAGAAAATGTATGTGTGATATACAGTAGGTAGAGCACTTCCCGCAGCTGCTGCTGCAGGTGAACACAAAGAGATACTGCAGACAGGGAGGGAATCTCTGCTATTTGTTCAAGATATAATTGGAAGGTTAACAAGGGCTATCATTGTTTCAGACATTCACTTTTCCAGCTTTGCAACACGTACTGCTGCTCCCTTTACACAGGAACAAGCAGGAACTGCCTGTTGTTATTTAGCAACATCAGTGAGCTGCGGACCTCTGACAGTGCCTGAGGGAAGCCTGTGAGCTTTTTAATTCATTTCCCTGATTGCAAGCAATAGCTCACAACAAGATGGTTGTGATTAGTTACGACAATACTGAGGACATACCGACAAGGTTCATCAGACACAGAGCAACTATAGTTGCCCACGGACAAATTTATGCCACCAGTATAGATGTCATAGAGCTCCTTTCTACATACTTACAGAACTTCTTCATGAAAACCAGCTCCTGATCCAAGCTAACTTGGGGGACACAGCAAAACATGCTGCGTGAAAGGGACTGGAGAGCAAGGAAGGGATGTAAGGCAGAGCTCTGCTGCTCCATCTCATGTTCGTTTTAATGATGGATGAGAAAATTGCTCAGACTTCTCCAGCTGAGGCCTCGGTTGCGATGTGACACTATCACCTCTCATCAGTCACATCTCCTTCTGAGCCAGAATGTCACAGAAGACAACATGACTGATGCAACCTGACACAACATGTCACCGTGCCAGGTCTGCCAGCTGGGAAACTGGGAGGAGGGAGAAAGGAAGGAGAGAGCAAGAGAACAGGCTTTGGAAAAGGCATTCCTCATCAGAGTTCCCATGTTGGAGGAGGTTGTATTGTTTTCAAGAAAGGCTCTGTCGCCACAAAAGCCAAAACCCCAAAGATACATAGAGGAAAAAAAAGCCCAACACATTGGGAGCAAATCAGTGACTAAATTGTCTACTGAAGATCTACTAAAGGTGTAGGCAGACCTTCTATAGTGAAGGAAGGGACACAGCAAGGCCAGTAGGTCTCTGGGCTGTTTTAGAAATCCACATCTTTTTACCCCTACTGAAAAAGAGTGCAAGGAAACTGAGCCTTTCCTCAAAAGGAAAATTCTGGCCCCTAAGGACTGATCCAAGACATTTGCATGGGACATCTTCCCACTTTCCCAAGTGGGAAAGCAGAGGAAGAAACATTTATTTTATCTTACCCTTAAAAACAATAAAAGAGTTTTTCAAGACTATGCATACTTACGAAAATAAGTGTACACTCATAAATTTCTGCATTACATTACATGAATACTGGCTGGGAGAGCAGATAGAACTTGGGATGCAACTCTCCCCACTGTTTCTTCACTTCAAACTGGCGAAAAAGCTTTACAAAACAAGATGATTTTCCTCATAAAAAGTGTCCTCCTAGAGTCAGACTGTAACTACAGAACTTGGGTGTCGCAGCAGCTTCAGTTAATGGTGTCACAGTCAATGCCACTTCTGCCTAAAGTGCATGATTTGCTTCAGTCATTATTTAACTCTGAGATGTCTATATAGACAATTTAGCAAAGAAAAGGCACAAAGAGTTTGAGCTAACAGTGCCAAGACAATTTAGAACAAATCACTGCTTTTTTTTTTCTTTGTATTTCCATAACTCCAATAGCAACAACTGGTCACATATAAAAATGTTGTGGCACCATACAACCACATAAATGAGAAGTCAAATAGTGGAACATTCACATCAGTTTCCACTCCAACTTTAGCTAAGCTAAATTTCACATATTGACACAGATTTTACTCAATTTAGTCCATGTTTTTAAACAAGAAGCTTTTTGACACAGAAAATGCTGTTGCTGGGGAGCCAGAGTAATTGTCTGCAGACACAATGAGGTGCATATATTTGAAATTTAAAAAGCATCATACCTGCAATAATCAAAAATATAAAAAGTTTTAGTTACATAAGATCAGCCTGAAGTGCTGGCACATTACATGTTGTAGTATTTGTTCTTACTTTCATAGCTGAATGAAAATTTCAATTTGCAAATCTGAACTTGCAAGAAATACCATTGGTGTGTCATTACCTATTCTTCAAATTCATAATATTTCAAGTACCAATCTTAACAATGGGAGTTTCCTGATCTTCTAATGCCTTAATTACTAACATTCATTTTCTCATAAAAAACAGGTGAAAGTTAAACATCAGTGTCAGCACATTCCTCTTTTTCTCTCCTGCCCACACAGTGCTGAAACATGCAGTCAGTCAGAATTGCCCTGACCAGGCAGCTCCATACTGGCAGATGGACATTGCTATCTAGTCCTTCTCACTTATCAATTGGCTTTGAGCAGTTTAGCTGTTGATGCCAATCACTGAGTGAGAGGTTTTATAGTGACATCTGCCTGTCAGTGACTCTGACTGCTTGTGTCTACCTTCCAGGGTAATTTTTCTTCTCCTTGAATGTCAGTTTGTTTAACCACAGTCCGGTCACAGCTGCCAACTATGCATCATGGCAGCAGTTCTAGTAGAAAACAAGAGAAAATCTATTAAACATGAAAACATTTAATTCTGGCTTAGCCTCAGGCTGCACCACCCTCAGGGACTTACCCAAGCTCAGTGCTGATATCAACAAATTCTTTTTATTGCCTTGTTGCTCCTTTGCCTTAATTGATTTTTTTGTTAAAATCAAACTGGTTGTAATTTGTGGGTGACTCACAACCAGCCAGGGTGGGCTGCTTCAGTCGTGGTGCAGTTGCCTTCTCTTCAGTAATAGATTCCTGTCCAGGAAACATTCACTGGCCCACTTAAAAAGCAAGGTCTTGATACCATTTCACAGAAATTACCCAGCTCTCTTTTTAGGTAGACTAAAAGCCTATTTTATTTGCTTTATTTCCTACCACTGTTGAAGTACTTCAAAATGCCTTCCCAGTGCCTCAGCAGTCAGCCCTGCCATGGAGAACCGGGTGGCCACCCAGCTGTCCCCACTCCTAGGAGACATGCACTGCCACTCTTGGTGACAGCACCATGTGTTGTGATACAGAGCAAAAGTCACTTACATGCACTGTTATGTTCATATCTTTTATGCAGGTGACTGAGGGACCATGTGGGGCTACAGCTTTCACTCAGAAGCTGAACAACATGGCAAAGATACGAATACCCAGCAGGATTTTTAAAGTACAAATGCAAATTTGCATATTCAATTTCAGCTCTACATTAATTTTAAATTAACTCTGAGTAAATATTTTTGAAAATGTATTTATTAACAAGATCAACCACCAAAACTCAGTCTGTAGCTGCGATATTTTTATGATCCAACAAATTATATTTACAAGCTAATGGTAAAAACCTTTTATCATTTGGAGAGAAAACATAACCAATCAGAATAGAAGGCATTAAAAATACAAAATATTCACACTAATAGCAAAAAAAGGAAAAACAGCTAAAATGTAGAGACAAAAGGAAAAGTCTTGCTTATATATATTTAGGCCAAATATCATCATCCCAGTCATTTGCATGGGATAATGAGACATACCAAAAATACATGAGAGAGATTAAATCTCTAAGCCATTTGCTTAAAAGAAGCTGAAATTCAGATCAGGTCCAAATGTCCAAATATCAAGTCCATCAACACTATCATCTTACTCCTTTATCTTTACCACTGCCTTTGAAGAGACTGAAGTCAGCAGCCTGGATATGAAATGCTGCCTCTACACAGTCACACTGATTTGTGTTTCAGATTCATTTTCTCCTCTTTCTTTTCTGTTTATTCTTCTCTTATTTTTAATTTCCTTCCTTGTAAAACCCTACACTTTATCTCAAGCTTCTAGCCAGTCAGCTAATTTTTCTCTTTTTCTGTATATTTGGCACTGGACTGAAACAAAAATTAATAATCCCTTCAGAAAATGCACACGTATCTGTATATACTACTGAGGCCAGGAAATCCTAAAGACAGACCAGTTGATTAATATTATGCAATTACAAAACTATTCCCCTCAAGAAGCACGACTTTCTTTTAGCCCAATTCTTTAGAAGACACACCCTGTGCAAGCCACAGTCCTGAACTAGTACCTAAGACAAAACAAGAAGTGAAGCCCTAAAGGGAGAGCTGACTGCCAACAGACCTGATTCTTTGTCTTCCCTCTCATTAATCTACTTTCTCTTCTTTCAATCCACTATTTTTGTCACTTCCCAGATTTACTTCACTTTTTTCTTCTGGGACTTGGCTGTCTTAGTCTAAGTCTTCCTTCCCTCATGTTCCACTTTTTTTTTTTAATTCCCCTCTCTTATTCCAACAAATGCTCCATAGCAGACAGATTCATTCATCTCTAGCACCTTATCTGGTGGAGCATATGTTTCTTTTCTTTGAGGTCAGATTAACTATTCCTTATAAATGTTACAAAGAAAAAATATGTGTTGGCAGCAAGTTCTGCTACTCTTAGCCATCATTTTTGTCCACTGCATTAAGCCCATTTAACATGCTTAAACATGCCTTTTGTCAACAGCAACAAAAGCAAAAAGCAGCTGAGCTCTAGTTAATAAATCATTTTCTGGAAGTGGAAACTGCCTGAGAAATATGATGCCAAGCAGTTAATGCATGTTATTCTTACAGAGAGGAAAACTGAGGAGAAAAAGTTTAACCAGCTTTTTAGATTATAAAGGTGCTTTCTGTATATATTTGTGTGTATACTTTTTATATTATTTTAAAACAAAGAGAACACACTGGAGTGCAGTACATTACTTTAGACATAGATTCACCCATCCCGAGTTGGTCTTATGTCCTAATTAGAGAAATAATTCACTAGTATCTAAATTTGAAGCATAATTCTCTATGTTATTAGACCAGCTCCCATAACTTGGGGAGCTATATATATGTGTGTATATATATACATATATATATGTGTGTGTATACCTTAAAACAACAGGGAAAACAATATACAGTATGAAACCCTGGAATGACAAAACAGGGAACCACATAATTTTCCACTAGCTCATAGCCTTCCCTGTCCACAGGAAAGATCTGAGAACCAGAAGGACTGAGCAGCACTTAAAAAGACATAAAGACGTTTAAGAAGTTAGTATTTTAAAACCAGAAAATCATTATTTAAAGGGTTGGCATGGACCAAAGTTAAGTGAAAAGCAAATGAAAATGATAAAATCTGATTACTCCAAGACAGCACTATATTATGGTCTGTCATTAATCTGCACTGTTTATCTAAAAAGATGGGGAAGAACAGACAGGGAGGATGAAAACCATATTTTTTCTTTCTCCATCTTTTCTAGCTCCTCTATCCTTGTTTCAGAGGGTCAGTTTAAGCAATACTACACAAAATGTAGATTTCATACCAGGACTACTGTTAAACCCTGTAGAGGCAAACATTGTAGGAATAAATTAGCACCTTAGCAACCCTGACCAGACAGGCATTACAAACTCCTGCAAGCTATGACCCATAGAAAGGCCCTTAAACATTACAAGCAGACAGAATTTTTGATCCGTTTAACTGCCTTTTCTACCTCCTGACAAAAATACTTCCCAGCTCTCCTGTTTTCAGAGATGGCTCCTGCCTTTCTTTCTGTCCCTAGAGTGCATCTCACACACTGAGGAAAAGTAAGCAGGTTGTTTCTGAACACACAAGTCTCTGTTCCATTCCTAAAAACCAGCACCTCATCCCCTTGCTGAAGAAACAGAAATAACTTGCAAATTTGTTACTGTATGTCATACATGATTCTGAGCAAAAGACACAAGGAAATTAGCATAAAACTCAAATGTACCAGTAATTTAATGACAATTCTATGTCTGCTAGAGACTGATATCAAAAAGGGGATAATATTGAGAAAGAGAAGAAATACCCAGAGCTGTTCTGGCTGTGCTGAATTTCTAGCACAGGAAGCTTTACTGGTTCCCAGGAAAATTTGACAGACTGGAATTTTCATACCCAAGGCTGTGACAGTATCATCTAAACTACATGCAACTACACCATTGAAACAGTTTTATGTTGCTATAGCTCCTTCTGAGGAACTTTTTTTCACTTATTTTGTTCCAGTGCTAACCCTTCTTTCCTTCTGATGTTATAATGGATTTAACCTTCCAAAAGCAGTTAGATGGGAAATTGGAAGTTTGTGTATAAACACTTTTGGAGTTCTATAAAAAAAGGAAAGTAGGCACTATCATGAGGTTTTTATAAGTACTGAATTGAGTATATATTAAAAAGTTACTAGTTTATGAAGCCACGTGAGAAAGTCTATATAAGAACTTGTACTAGAAAATTGGAAAAAAAAAAGTCATCAACGAAAAACAAGAATCTGGCTTTTTCCCTGTGCAAAGCAATTTGGTTTTAACTGCATTTCCTTACACATATTGCGGCTGCTCTCTGCAGAGCTTGAAACAAAGTTAATGAAAAAAAAGTAACCATTGATTAAAAAAAAAGTTTAGACAGTTAATAAACTTCAAGCACAAAGCTTTTTCATTAATCACGTCTCCTCTAATATCTCCAGTGCTCTTAACTGCTTTTGCCAAGGGAGAAGAACAGAGAGCATTATTTCCTACAGTTTAACAAGTCCTTTCTGAAATGTAACACAACTGCAACCAGGAGTGTGTTGCAGCATGTTGCTTTTGCAAGCAAAGCCATTATTCTTTGCCTGTATTCTGCACCTCAAGGAATATCAACTCACTCTCAGGAAATAAAAACACATAAACAAACAAACACACCCCTAGTATTTCCATAGGCAGGTTGGAAAGCTCTGCCACTAAAGAATGTTGATTTATAGCGGGGATTTCCCTTGGCAACTGAAAGAAGCTACCTTTGCATATACTAAAAGTGAGAGTTTCTGGATCTAGAAAAGACAGCTTTGACCTAGATCACAAGAAGTGCTCAGTGTATTTGGTACAACTCTGAAATGAAAAGTGGTACAAAAGGAGTCTCGAAATATCTGACCACTTCTCCCACCATTGAGATCACTCAGCACCAGGCAGGTCAAATTATGAATTAGAGAAGTACCATGTTTGCAGAGGGAGACCTAATACAGAACAGTAAGAGTGACCACATAAAACTCTCCTCTTTTCTCTCTTCCATAGCCAGAAGTGGAAGATGGGGAAATATGCTTTTTCTGTCCCCCCAAATAAAGTTTGAAAGAATTTTGAGTCTCTGAAACACTAACTGAACATATGATATAATCCCAGACACCACGAGTTTGCACACACAGCCTCACACACCCATAAATTCATTACTATGCTTACCAAGATTGTAAAGTTCAGTCTCTCTCACTTCTTCCCGCACAAGACCTGAACACCTCCTTACACTGTTATGAAATTTGGACTTAATTTTTTCTAGGTCTAAGGCAAAGGACAAGTGGCTATTTTATCCAGCACAATTTTTTTTGCACAATAAAAGAGAATAAACACTTTAACGTTCTCATGTCCAAATGTTGGGGTTTTTGCCCATTGTTAATGGGATCACTTGAACCAACAAGTCACCCTAGAATAAATGTAATTTATTGAGATTGCAGGGTTTTGGTTTTCCCACCCTTTCTCTACATAGGAGACAGCTTTAGACCAGACAGCACTAAATTTATTGATTTTTTTTTTTTTTTTTTTGCAGGTTGTTGTCTCAGTAGTACAAAGCACTGATACAGCAGTTTTTCCTCTCTTTTGCCTGTACCTCTGAGAGGATGAATGCAAGGGTAAAACTGTCCCAAGCCTTAACTTCTGCAGTTCTGACTGCAGGAAACAGAAGGCAAGTGCAACTCAATGTCACAACGCTGACAGGAGAAAGCATTGAATGCAGTCATGACAGACTGGTTTGTTTGAAAGTGGGGCTTCATTCAAAGAACAGCTGTAGGTTTGGGGAGACCCTTGGCACTTAAACTCAAGCCTGATCCCTGCATGCACGGTCAGTAGGAGGGAAAGAGTAGGGAATATCAAATGCCTTTCCCTCCATGTTGTCACACTTCCAGAAAGTACGGGAAAAAAATTGGGAAAATAAGTAATCAGTCACTCAAAAAAATCTGAAGATGAAATAATACTACCTTTACAAGATTTGGTGAAAGAATTGTACTTTCAGTTACATGAGGAAAATCAAAAGAGTTGCAGGCAGAGGCATTGCTTGCTGCCAAGCTCAAAAAGAGGAATTGCATTGCTTGCAGCCAAGCATGATCATGTCCAAAATCTTCAGGTGGAACTTTGCGGTGCACATGAGACAGAGAGAATCTTGTGGGAAGAATTGCAGGATGCAATATTCTTTGAAGCAAGGTCTTTTAACTCAGACCTTTCATGTTCAGTGGAAGAGTTGAGAGATAGTGAATGAGTCTGTTCTAACAAAGAGCAAAATGTAACGTCTGTATTGACATCTCATGATGAGGGGGTAGCATGCTAATCCTTAATAAAAACTGAAACCACAAATTATTGCCAGGGTCAGCAAACTGCTACTAAAACAGCTACAGAGATATCCAAGCCTGGCCATAATTCAGCTGAGATTCAAATCCAGTCAGTATTAATGCAGTGGAATGCTAAAGAGCTGGGTGTGCTTCCTGGATGGCAGAGTTGAAATCACTGGAGTAAAGAGAGCAAGCGTTATTTGCCAAACCAGAGAAGGTTAATTCATGGCTACTGGGTAAGAAGCCGAAGAATGGTAATCTTAACCATAAAAGAAATCCAGTTTAAGCACTCCATTAATTCACAAGAAGGGGTGCTTGTCGACTTCTCACAAGCAGCCTCACTTCCTCTGGACACGAAATTAATTGGA
>VZRF01002948.1:8825-25394 GCA_013396875.1 Vireo altiloquus | reverse complement strand
GTTTCAAACTTGCTTTGTAAGAAAAAAAAAAAAAAAAAGAGATTTACATGAAATTGGGGGGGGAAGGCTTAAAATCACAAAAAGGTTACTAAATTTCCTTGAGCTCTCACAAAAATCGGTTTATTTTCATCTCTTTTGTCTCGTTTTGCTGCCTTTCCCAAGAGCCCTGCTGGTGCTGGAGGGCCTGGCTGGAATCAAGGAATCAAGGCCACAAAATCCAATGAGAGGAATTCCGGAGCAACTTGACAGGATTGGACTCGTGTGCTTGGTAACGTGTTTAGCTCAGCTTGTAACCCTGATTTGGGAGCTGAAAATTCATTGGGAATCACGGAGGGAGAATTCGGCTGACCAGGGATTCACCTGTGACTGAACTTGTGATTTCCTCTGAAGGAAACGAAGTGGAGTCACAGAATGATTGAGGTTGGCAAAGCCCTCTGAGATCATCCCCAGCAGTGCCAAACTCTCCACTCACCCATGTCCCCCATGTGCCACATCCACAGACCTCTGGATGCTTCCAGGGGTGGCTTTCATCTCACAACACTGAGAGGTGACACTGATGCCTTAGGTTTTAACTTTTCTCTGTTCCCAGCCCTGCAGTGCCCAGTGTAACTCTGCAGGTCCCTGGAGCTCGTTCAGTGCTGTTCTCTCATGCTCACACTGACATAACAAAGCCTCTCCAGCTCGCTCTCCAAGGACACCCAGACCCTCCTGGGCCCAACAACTGCAAACCTTCATCTTGGGGAGAGAAAGGGGGGCAAGCTTGGGCAAATTCCATCCTTGCCTGGCTTCTGCTTGGGCAATTGATGCTGAGATCAAAGTGGGAAGAACTCGGGAGCTGGCATTGTCCATGTTGGGATGCACTGAGGCAGGAGCCTCTGGAGGCCAGAGTGTGACCTCTGAAGGCCTTTCCAATCAATCCCTCCTTTATTCCTTTATTCCTGTCTGGTCTCTGTTTCTAGGGACCCATTTAAGGCATCAACACTGAGATGAATGAGACCTCTTTTCTCTGGATCAGGACTGGCCACCCAGCACCACCACAGATGTTTCTCCCATCTTGGATCCAAAATCAGAGGATTACTCCTTCCTGGGGAGGTTCCCAGCCCATGAGTTCCAGGCAATGGGATGGTGCCTCCGCAGCTGCCAAACAATGCAGGTTTTCTCATGATAAGCAAACCAAGGTGATGTCCATCACTAATTTGGTGATTTTTCTGGTGGAATTGGGATTTTCTGGAAGTGAGAGCTCCCCATCTAAATGCAAATGCTTAATTCCAAGCCCCTGAATTTCCTCATCTGATACCAAAACCAGGGAGGAACTACAGGGAAAGTTGAGAGGACTGAGATGGTTTCTTCTCAGAGATCATTTTATGGCAATACCCCCCTTGCCTATCAATAAGTGAAATCTGTCAATCCCTTTTCACCCTGAGGCGAAATCACTATTTGTGAACTTACTGGCTCATTTATCCTGCCTGATTTTGAGTCCCTTGGGCCTCTTCTGCCTCTTTGTGTACCTCTGGATGCGCCACTTTGCTCGGATGGATGTGGCAATTCCTTCCAGGAAGGTGCTCCCAGCTCCACGAGGCTCCACACGGGCAGGTGGCTACCACTGCACTTGGCACCATTGCTCCTCTCATTTCTGTCCCATTTATTTCCTGGGAATGGAGGCTGATATCTTGTCTCAAATACACATCCAGAACTCCTCGTGGCTTCCAGAGACAAGTGCCATCTTCTACAGGAAAAATGTTCCTAATAACGCTTAGGGAGAGCTGCCCTTGGAAAGTTTCTTCCTGACTCGTGTCAGCAAGAAAACAGTTTATTTGGAGAATTTCCATGCCCTCCCAAAAGTCCATGTTAAAATTCCTCATTAATCTTCCCACAATGTTATCAATCAACATTTATTTCAAATGCACCAGGACAATACTGGAGTTTGCAGAATTATTTGTTGGGCAAAGGCTTTTTCACAGCCCCTCACGGAATTTGTTGAGCAACCCCTGAGATTTGAGGCTGGTTTGGACTCGGGCCTAGAAAACAAACCAAGTAGGATAAATAAAATAAAACATCTGGAAGTCTAGCCATCGGAATATCATCAGATATCCTCTGATTCCGAGGGTATCTTGTGTATGGAAGGTAATAATCTGAAGCATTGGGCCGTTCATAACACATAACTCTCCGAAAGAATGTGGAATGAGACACGAAATAATGTTGATCTGTGTTGATTGTCTCGAAAATTTACTGCGGAAAATCATGAGGTCTGTAATGAATAGCTGGATCGCTCAAACAAATGCCTGTGCCAATAAAACCTAAACATATATTTAAAAAACAAAGATAACAGAAGTCAGTCTCGCTGAGCAGGGATGGAGGGAACAATGTGAAGGATAAACACTGTTGAAAGGGGGAAAAAGGCAAATAAGGTTCTAATTAGGGGGAGGGACTGAATAGATTACACAAAAAAAGATAAAAGCAAGGAAACCTAATTGGAAACACAGCAGTGTGGTATCAAACCATCCAAAATATGTTATCTGGGACAAATGGGGGTTTGGATCTTTCCACAGCGAGGAGAAAGGTTGATGCTCTGGAGTTTAGGAGACAGGAAGCAGAGAGAAGAAAAAACATTAGTCAGGACTAAAATCCCCTTTCCCAAATCGAGAAAGGCTGTGCAACCCTTCCCCCACGTGGAAAACTGAAATTCCACCCACAGCTTTCATGGAGATGCAGGAGCATGGAGTGATCTCCATGTCCAAGGTGTGCATCAAAGATCTGCTCTTCCTTCAGGCCTTTCAGTGCTGCTGGAAATAGAACCCAAAATTCCACCCGGTGACTTCTCCCACGTCACATCTCTGTGGTGGCTCAGGACCAAAGAGAATTTCCATTATGATGCCCTGGGATTGGAATATTGGAGATATTAACTATGGACTCCATGGTGTGACAACTTCCATGGATATGCAGGAGCACGGAGTGATGCTCCATGTCCAAGGTGTGCATCAAAGATCTGCTCTTTCTTCAGGCCTTTCAGTGCTGCTAGAAACAGAACCCAGAGTTCCACCCAGTGACCTCTCCCACGTCACATCTCTGTGGTGGCTCAGGACCTAAGAGAATTTCCATTATGATGGCCTGAGATTGGAATATTGGAGGTATTAATGATGGACTCCATGGTGTGGGAACATCCATGAGTGTTGAAAACAGGGTGGAGAAAGACTTGGTGTTCAGTTGGGTGTGTGAACAGACACCTTACCAAGGGCTTGGAGGCTCCTTTTGGGATTCAACCCCAAATCCAGATTCTGAGGAAGGATGGACAAATGAAGGAGCAGGAAATTGCTCTCCTGAGATTATGGCACCTATGTCTATCTTATGTGCTGCCACTGGAGGCTGGAATATGTTTGTACTCTGGAATATGTTTGTTTTCTGGAATATGTTTGTACTCTGGAATAGGTTTGTTGTCTGGAATATGTTTGTTTTCTGGAATATGTTTGTTCTCTGGAATAGGTTTGTTCTTTGGAATATGTTTGTTGTCTGGAATATGTTTGTTTTCTGGAATATGTTTGTACTCTGGAATATGTTTGTTCTCTGGAATAGGTTTGTTCTTTGGAATATATTTTTTCTTTGGAATATGTTTTTTCTCTGGAACAGGTTTGTTCTCTGGAATACGTTTGTTTTCTGGAATATGTTCTTTGGAATATGTTTGTTCTCTGGAATATGTTTTCTGGAATATGCTTATTCTTTGGGATATGTTTGTTCTCTGGAATGGGTTTGTTCTCTGGAATATGTTCTTTGGAATATGGTTGTTTTCTGGAATATGTTTGTTCTTTGGAATATGTTTGTACTCTGGAATATGTTCTTTGGAATATGTTTGTTCTCTGGAATATGTTTGTTCAACCCCCAGTACTCTGTGGAATTTTCCTCCTTGGTGTCCTTGTTGTCAGCTTCAGAATAAAAAGCACAAAAAAAAGTGGCCCATTTCCCCCCAAATTCTTTATATTTAAAGAAAAGGAGAGGTATCAGATCTTGGAAAACTCTCTGGTTAATATTGGCTACCTTTCCTCACTTTCTGTCTCCCATTGTTGTGATTTCCTTGAATGAAGGCTCCAACTTTGGGTTTTGACCCAAGCAGAGGTTCACGAGACCCCTCAGGTGCCCGAGAGCCTCAGCAGGGAGTTCATCCTTTGAAGGGCCACGCACAGCTTTGGAAACTCCCCTTCCAAAAAAGAAGATCCCTTTTCCAAGTGGCTCCGGGCAGGATTGGTTTGGATGCCAGGGCAGAGCTCGGCAAATTCACCTCTTGCCTAGGATGCTCCTTGAGGATTTGGCTGCTCCCTTTCCAACCAGCCCAGCCAGGCAGTGCCAGCTCCTCGGGAATTTCAAACCCAGGCGTATTTGTGGTCACTTCTCCTCATTTCACAGGGCTCTGCTCAGCAGTACTCAGAACACGTTGGCCTCAAGGATTTCTGGCAGGAGGCTGGAGAGCTGTGATCCCTCTAGGAACAGTCTGTCTGTCTGTCTGCCTCTTAATTCTATCTCTATTTTAAACAAGCTCAGCTGTGCCTGGGGTGGGAAATCTGCCTTTGCTTCTCAGGGGTCCACATCCAAAGGCCCTTCCCCTCTCTCAGGAGCAGCTGCCCTGGTTTTCCCGATTTTCCTGTTTATTTTAATAAATTAGACCACAAGACTACTTTTTCTGTGATTCCCCTTCAACCTGCTCCACAGGTAACTTAGTTTGCTCCTGGAGAGAAGCTGAATTTTTGATCTTTTAAAAAGGAAAATAAATTAAAAATTTTGAACGAGGCCTTTTCCTCTGTTGTGCTATTCATAGCAAAAGTGTCACAGATGCTTTTCACTCCTTCCCCCCCTCTTCCTTTTTTTTCACCCTATATCTTGATGAATAAACAGACAAAAAGAGGACAATCTTAGCCTTCGGGGTTTTTGAGGGTCGGTGATTAATTAAAACTTCCCAGCACAGTTCACAGCACTTTTAGGCTTGTAAAAAGATCTGATTTAATAATGTGGAAACAAATGTCCACAGCTCTGTTTGCCCCATGGTGGCACCAAGTGACCCAACCACTCCAGAACTGACCACAAAACCCTACGAGCCAACGGCGAAACATCTCTAAATAAGGACAGAAAAGGATTCTAAAAATGAACCTTGTCTCATCTCTCAGCATGTGGGAAACTTTTGAGGTTATTGCCGGGGGCCAAATATAAAAAGCAGCTCTCCATATGTTCTCTTGATGGATTCGAAGCAGGGGACCACGCTGTGGTTGAGGTTTGCAGCTCAGATACGGAGTGATCCAGTCGGAGAAAAATTTGCCACAGCAGCCAAAGGTCGGGAATGGCGGCGCAGACACAAATGGAACTTTGGGAGGCAGGACAAAGGTTAGGAAGTAGCAAAGGGATCAAACAGCCTCAGGAGCGAGGCCCGAATGCAGCATCTGGAGTGACTCATCTGTGTGCTGTTTCCTGCAGGATATGGGATGGAGTTCGCTTTTGGGTTGGATATTAGGAAAAGTTTAGCCACGGGAAGGGTGGTCAAGCATTGGATCATGGCTGCCCAGGGAAGTGGTGGAATCCCTGCTGTCCCTGTGATGCCAGGATGATTCTTTGCCTTTTCTACCCCTCTCACACACTCTTTTATAGTTTGATGTATTCTCAGTGCTTTTAGCCCACACACTGTGACTTCCCAAGGCTGATAACTCAGCTCAGCCCCACGGCACCGATAAACCAGGAGAGCAAACATCCTGGGAGCCCCAGACACCAAGGGCCTCTCCAGAACACATTTTGGAACCTCAGACAGGCCCAGCCAGGGGGAAGGTTCCTCACAACGAGGGCTTCACTCCAGCCTCTCACTGGGGAATCTTTGATAAATATGTTAATTTTGCAAGGCCCATAATTGTGTGTATTTCAGTGTAACACTGCATGCATTTTCAGGGCATTCCACCTGGACCAAGTGCTGCACCCAAGGATCCTGAAATAAATCCCAAGGTAAAAACCCGTTTTCCCCATCAACCGTGTTTTGGTTTTAATTTTAAGACCAGGGAAAGGCAGCATCTGGAATTGTTCAAGAAACCAGTAGACAAGACACGGTTTGTTGGTGGAGGTGGCAGTGCTGAGACAATGGTTGGACTCAATGATCTGAGAGGCCCTGTCCAACCTTCACGATTTCATGGCTGTCCTCTCGTGGTTCAGCCCCTGCAAGCTGAGTTTTCCTGGATTCTTGATGGGAGCTGGCTTGGATTTGCCGGGCTCCCTCCAAATCCCTCCGTGTAGGATCCTCAGTCACCTGTGCTGTTGGCCTTCCTTTCCTCCCACTCCCAAGACAACATTTTCCTGGGAGCCAGACCACAGCAAAGGGAAATTCACATCGGAGGGAGCTTCAGCTCACCTTGTGTCGAGGCCCTGCAGGCCCTGCTGGCTTCTGGCCTGGCTGGCTTCCTTTTTCTTCAATGTCCCATGTCAGGAAAAGATGAAGCAAGGCTTTTTTTCTGTTGCTGCAAGGATTGTTTATTATTTCTCACCTGAATTTCAGAAGCACAACCTCTGCTGCAGCTTCCAGAAGGCAATGGCTTCAGCTTCTGTGTGCGAGCAGTTTAATCACCCAATTATTTACCTCCACGTGTTCTATTTAATACCAATAGCTACTAATTTTATTGACATGTCTCTTTTACACTACGTTCTTTCTACCAATCAATAAATCACGAAATGAAGAAAGAAAGAAATGAAAAGACGAAGAAGAAGGAAGAGGAAGAAGAAGAAGGAGAAGAAGAAGAATAAAGAAGAAAGGAGAAGCCAGAGCCAATGCACTGGTTCCTCCATGTTGCCTCTATATATAATATATAATATACAGAGCAAAATCTAAAACTACAAATGCACACTCTGTGTACACTAAACAAAAATCTTTTCATTTCTTTGATGCTTTCAGCTCGTCCAGAAGTGAGGGGAGCTTCTCCCGCGGGCTTAGGTCAAAGGCTAAGCTATTTTGGGGAGCTCTAGGGATAAAATGAATCCCCACAGGATCAGAAAAAGTTTTCCAGCTTTCCTGGACTCCAACAACCTTGTCAAACCTCTCGCTCCAAGCGGGGTCAGAGATGAGGAGAACTTGTGGCTNCTCTGTGCCAGCAGGGAGTGCCTGGGGTGTCCGCGCAGGGCGAGGAGCTGAGCCCCGCGGGATGGGATGGGATGGGATCTGGGATGGGATATGGGATGGGATGAGCTCTCACCTTGTGCTCAGGTTTTTGAAAGGATGGTGTAATAAAGGCCAAAGGAAAAGATTTCTCACCATCTGACATGAAGGATGGCCTTGCAGGAGTCAAGCTGGGTGACATCCCACTTGTGACCCCCAGCCCAAGCGATGATGTCAGACTGGCAGAATTCCTTGGAAAAGCCTCTGGTTCCAAAATGACCCAAAGCTGAGAAGAAGAGCCCTTGTTTATCCTCCTCCAGGGAGCCTGAGTTCAGCATTGCTCATCACTTACAGAGAATGAAAACAAAAGATGGAATTCTGGAATTGTAGAATGACAAATCTAGAGCTAAATTAAGAGTTAAAGAACAGAGCTGATGCTGAAGGCAACACTGGGTGAGTCTGGTTGCTCTAAGAAATGCTTTTAAGGTCTCCACTGCTACAGAATTACTTTTTTGTGTGGCTTATTGCACCCTCTGAGGTGCCCAAGGGCACCATCCTCATTCTCCAAGTGGAAACTTGGGGTGGTATAAAGGAAAGAGGAGGTGTAATGTTCATTTCAGTCAATATTACCCATTTAAATGAGATATATAAATTAGTATTTTATAAATTTTTTTTCCTTTAGAGGGCAAATTAGCTGAATTCACGGGAACTTGTCATAAATTAATCTTTAGCAGAGGATCATTCTGAAGATTAGAAATGGAAAAGGGCTGAATCAAAGTGAGCTAAATACTTCATTTCAGAATATTGCCTCTGATTTGCAGACCTGTTTTGCTTAGAATTCTTTTCCCAACATTAAAGCAATAATTTACTCAGCGATAACAATGACAGAAACCTCCTAATTAGTTAATTATAAGGTCTTGGACACTCCAGATTCTGATATAAGCTCATTTTCCCCTTTGAAGCCTATAATTTTTATTCTCTGCTCTTGATCACAGGCCTCTCGCTGGGAGCAGACAAGGCTTCAGAACTGGTTAGCAGGCTTAGCGTGATGGGTGCCCTTAATGACTCCTGCTCAGTGGTTTTTCCAACTTCGTTAACTCCACTTGACGTCCCGACCTGCTTCTCCCAGACCCACGGAGCTGCCACGTCTCCTTGGATGTCTGTCTCTGCAGAGAGCCCTAAGATCTCTCTGAGGCTCAGTTATCAGCTGGTTCTCATCTCATTTCCATTTTTTTTATTATTAAATTCCTCCCCCTCCCCTCCCCACCCTGCCCCTTCCCGCTTTCCTGGGCTTTTGTTTAGATCCAGAAAAATCAATAAATATCCCAGCAAAAAGGCATTCCTGGCAGGTTTGGGGTGCGTGGAGCCACACGAGCCATTAAAAGTGTCTGCAGGGCACAGTTCCCAGGCCGTGCGTGTGGGGGTGGGATTTCTCTCATTTTAATATCAGATGTCTGCAAATTATTGAAGTCTGTGCGAGTCGCTCAGCTCTGCCTTTACAGCCTCCAGACACCCCTTCCCTCCCCGGCCTCCAGGTTCAATTTCATGCAAGGCCTCTATAAACCTGTTTAAAAGAAAAATAAAAGCCCAGCAAACCAACCAAAACCACCCGAAAATGGGGTTTTCCTCTGCAGCAGGTAGAATTTGAAGGCTGTCAGGCAGGACTGTGTCTGGGCATCTCAGGGATTTTTTTGGAATCAATTTTACTTCCAGCTGCTCTCTCCTCTCCTAAGTTTTCCTCACCAGAGACTCTCTTAACCCCAGCCCATTAGAGCTGACTTAAAGCCCTGCAAGTCAAATAAAGAGCAGCTACGTTTTCAGCAAAGTAGGGTCAGTTCTGGTTTAATTCAGAATGGAGAGCCAGGTGCTTTCAGTGCACTTTGCAAGAGGGGGTTAAGTTACAAAAACAAACTTCCTCGCACTGGCAGAAGCTCGTGGAGAAGGAGCAGGAGAAAAATGATGCTCATCCAATTCTATACAGCTTGGCAGGAGATGGGAAAAGCAGAGCAGGGTTTCTAGGAAAGCTCAGGGAGAGTCACTGCTTAGAAAGCTGATCTGGTGGATTTTGCTTTTTACTTTTTTTTTTTTTTCCCCTGGATTCTCCCAAAAACCACACAGACCAGGAAGGACTGACTGCAGTGTCTGCCACAGCACACAAGTGCAGAGAGAAGCTTTGTGCAGATGATGCTGTGTCTGCTGAGCCTTTCCCTGGCCCTGTTTGAAGAGATAAAAAGAAAGTCCCCAAGTGCAAAGAGTGCCAAAATCCTCTTAGAAGTTCCAGCCACGTGGAAAGCCACTCTCAGCTCATGGATGTCTTTATCTATACTGGCAGTTAAAAAAAAAAATAAAGTTATGACCTCAAAATCAGAGTCAAGTCTCTCCAGATCCCTTGGAATGACAAGGATCGGATTGGGAGGTGTGAAACCCAACCCATTCCACTTTTCTCCCGAGCTCTTCTCATCCTGCAAAGCATCTGGACCTTCTCCAGGTGTCCATGGTCCTGGTTATCCAGGAGCACTCATCCAGGTCTCCATCCCTGCTTTTCCAAGGGATTTGGTGCACACCGATCAAGAATGTTGGGATCCTTGTGGGGTTTTGCTTCACATCCCTGAGCGCTGGATGATGGGGTTGGGACTTTTCCTCTGGTACAGCCACTAACTGTGGTCCTCTGAATGGGTGAAATAGAGGGGAACAAGGATTTCTGGAGCTTTTTCTCCTTTTCTGTGACCCCATCAGCAAAATGGAAATTCAGGGAGAATTAATTTGTGGATATTAGATGTTCAGGAATAGGTGCCATGTGGGTAAATCAGTAAATGCTGATGTTTAGAGATAGCTCTGCACAGAAACGAAACTTTATGGGTGTTTTGGTTTGCAGGAGCATCTCAGATGGTGTTGGGCACCTCTGTTTGGGCAAGGGAGTAAAGGCCTGTAATCACCACGACCAGCTTGGAGAAAAGGGAAATGACTCTCCCTTTAAAAATCTGGAAGGTTTAGAATAGTTCCAACATTTTGGGGGTCTGACCATGCCCTAAATCCCACTGGGAAGATGGAGCAGTAATCACAGGAATTTTTCACTTGCATGTTCTATATAATGAAGGAAAAACGAGGTAAGGCCACATGGGTACAACCAGAATGGGGAAATCCAGGGATTGTAGGAGTTGTTGTCCCAGTCTTTACCTGGAGGGATTTTTAGGCACCCCTCACTCTGGAAGACAAGCAAACAGGAGGAAACATCAGGCTTCTTTTAAGAAGAAAATCAAGCCTTAATCCTCAGAGGTGCAGGAGAAACCTTAAAGAGGCAAAACGGAAAAATTTCCAGTATGAGAAGGGAAATAAAGAGCCTACATTTATTTTTGCAGAAGTCTGATGAAGTATAAGTCCATAATAAGCCCGGGGTGGGAGAGGGGGGAAGGCAGTGAGAGTGGCTGACTCATGTTTTTTGAATGTTTGGGGTTAGCACCAGAGTGTTTGGCGAATTCTTCTGCGCACTTAATATGTGTGAAGGAAATTATAATTGGTCCATAGATGATTTGTTAACTAAAAATAGGGGCTAAAGCTGTAAAAATATTTGTAACATAAAATTTCAGCAGCTCTTCATCATTCTTCGGTGCTTTCCCCCCAAACACGTTGCGAACTGCGGGGTCTCTAAACACCTCTCCGGGGTAATTTATTGGAGAGCTGATGGCAGAGCTGAAGATGAATTTCAGCACTTGGGGTGAGATCTGCAGAGGCAGCTGAACCAGATGAGGACCTACTGAGGTAACGGAGAACTCTTTCTCCATCACAAGGTGGAATTCCCTCACTGACCCTGGTGTTGATGCTCTGCCAGCACCTTCTGTGCCATTAGAAATTCATGTTTCTGAGCGAGGGTGCAGCAGCCAAAGTTTGCCTGTCTGAATAATCTCCCCAAAGCAACAAACACATCCCAGGATGTGCCAATCACCATTTTATCTTTCCAGTCTGATCTTCCGTGTTGTTTCCGTATTTTGAACAAATTTCTGCCCGCGTCTGGCCACTTCTTCCTTTGAAAAAATAGCAAAAAACCCCTCTTCTTGGACACCCCTCTTTCATGCAGCCCAAACAGGAATGTTCCCAGATGTCCTCAGCAAACTTTCCATGAGAGAGGAAGCCCAAGTGAGTCAGCCCTGTGTGGTCTCACTCGTTACGCCGCGCGTCACCTCATTTTTTTGGGTACACGTAGGGAAAGTCACAGGGCGAAGCTGGAGTTGATTGAAAGTCCAGTAGAACTTGGTGGAAAAATTCCTCTCTTGACCTTCCCAAGCTCTGGCTGCTTTCCAGGCTCATGATGTTCACACCTCCTTAATGCACCCCTCGGCACTTGAGTCACGTCGAGCTGGGGCGGGGGAAATGTCAGGTGATGTGGCCTCGGAGGGGACTCAGCTTTTCCCAGCTCTGCCACACTCCAGCCTGGAGCTTATGGTGCTGCCTTTCCCTGGTCTTAAAATTAAAACCAAAACACGGTTGATGGGGAAAAGGGGTTTTTAACTCGGGATTTATTTCAGGATCCTTGGGTACAGCACTTGGTCCAGGTGGAATGCCCTGAAAATGCATGTACAGTGTTACACTGAAATACACACAATTTTAGGCATTGCAAAATTAACATATTTATCAAAGATTCCCCAAGGAGAGGCTGGAGTGAAGCCCTCGTTGTGAGGAACCTTCCCCCTGGCTGGGCCTGTCTGAGGTTCCAAAATGTGTTCTGGAGAGGCCCTTGGTGTCTGGGGCTCCCAGGATGTTTGCTCTCCTGGTTTAACGGTGCCGTGGGGCTGAGCTGAGTTATCAGCCTTGGGAAGTCACAGTGTGTGGTCTAAAAGCACTGAGAACACATCAAACTATAAAAGAGTGTGTGAGAGGGGTAGAAAAGGCAAAGAATCATCCTGGCATCAATGGCACACTCCTTGTCCTGGCACATCCCGGCCGAGCAGCAGAGTTTGCTCTGCCTGCAGCAGGAGGTGGAGGAACCTGAGCCGCCCCCAACTCCTCGCCCTTGACCTCAGCTTTGCTCTCACTCCTCTCCGTGAGCTCTGCCCCCTCCCAGGCATTCTCTCCCTCCCCTCCTCTTCCTCTCCCCAGTCCCATGACAGAGCCGTGGCCAGCTCCAAAAACCTGTCAGCTGGAGTTCCTGCTCCCTGAAATTATGGGCGATGGTTTGAGGCCTGCTCAGTGTTGCCTCCCTGTCACTTCCCATTTGCCCTTTATTAATAGATGGATGAACTTGAGCGAATCCCACAAATTCCTCTCCTTTCCTCTTTTTGCCTTTCCATCTCATCTCTCTTTTGATGCTCTGCACCTCTCAAACTACCCTCTTTTTTCCCCTCACTTCAAACCCAAGTCAAAAACCAAGATTAAAACCACTTGACCAGTTTTCACATGTGTGAAAACAATTTCCACATCAAGGTTATTTCTTGTTGCAGAAGGAGTGGAGAGCTTGGGAGGGAATTTATCTGGCAGTGGGAGCACCCTGCCAACAGTCAGCTGATTTCATTTTTAATTTCAATCTCCACCGAGGAGTCATGAAGGAAAAAAGCTGAAGAAATCCTTGTCCCCGTCGCTGTCATCTATTCCACAGATCCGGAGCAGATGTCTGCAGCAGAGGAAGACACAACCTCCACATCCAGCACTGCTTCCAGCTGTGGAATTTTTTCCTTTAGGGGAATTGTGCTACTTGAAGGCACCAGACTGAGCTGCAGGTCACATCTTTACTTGGGATGAAATCAGCACTTATGCAGATCCATGTGGCCTTGTTGGAGTCCAGGAAAAGTTTGGGAACTTTTCCTGCTTCTCTGGGTGTTTGTTTCACCCTCAGAGCTCCTCAAAAAAGGCTTGGCCTGCGAACCAAGCTTGTGGGAGCATTTACCCCCAATTCTGGGTGAGCTGAGAGCACCAAAGAAATGAGGAGATGTTGTTTAGTGCAGCACAGAGTGTGGAGTTGGAGTTTTTAGGTTTTGCTCTATATATTATATAGAGACAACATGGAGATTCAAGGGTGTTGGCTCCTTCTTGTTCATCTTCTTCTTCTTCTCCTTCTCTTCCTTTCTTCTCTGACATGAGTTCCTGTGATTTGTTAATTGGTAGATAGNAACAGCAGAAAGAAGCCTCATTTCATCTTTTTGGGACATGGGACACTGAAATAAGGAACACAGCCGGGCCTGGAGTCAGGGTCCAAAGAAGAACACTTCGCCCCTGACAGGCCTGACGCAAATTCTGTCCCAGTTGGATCCAGTGATTGTTTGTTGTGACCCTCAGGCTTTAGATCGAGAATAAATGGACATTTTGTTAAATAAAAAATTTTTCTTAAGCTAAAAAGAGTGAAACAAGTATTTTATTAAATAAAAATATTTATTAAATTTAAAAAAATCCCTCACATTACAGTTTTATGTTTGGCCCAAATTTTCAAGAAGCAAAGTCATCGTTATCCATCCCCTGCATTGACCTAAAATAAAAAATAATATTTTATTGTTTTCTTTGGAAAAGGAACATCACCCAGCCATCAGCACCCCCACCCCTGGAGGTGTCTAGGGCTGGGCTGGACAGGGCTTGGAGCACCCTGGGATGGTGGAAGGTGGAATGAGATCATCTCGGAGGTCCCTTCCAACCCCAAGCGTTCGGTTCTAGAAAAGGTTTTCAGGTGCAGCACTTGGTTCTGGATTTCTGCACTCGTGACCCATTCAGAGCTCCTGTCCCATCAAATCCCTCTCCATCCACTGAGGAAGGAGGGAATTCTGACTCCCAGGGAGTTTGTCCTGCTCAGCCTGTGGGAGATTGCCAGGGGTTCTAGAATCTGGACTCACTGGATGCGGGGGAGGAAGGGCTTTAAAAAATCAATTTGATCTTATTGCTGAATTTATCAGGGTTTAATAACTCACCTGGGTATTAAAATCAAACCTCTGTGATCCTTGTGGGTCCCTTCCCACTCAGGAGATTACATGAGTGGATGATTCTCCCAACAACACGGGCGCTAAAAAATTAAATTAATTATTCCCTCAATCGAAACTAACAAATGTTTCAGGTTTTTTGGCATAAATGGGACATTTTCTTCTGTAATTAAGGACCTGCCTTGACTTCCATGTGAACACTTAAGCGTGGGCTTAACCTGAAACTCCTTTTCAGATTCTTTGCCAAACCAAGCCTTTGTTCTCAATTATTTTTCTTTCCCCTCATCACTTCTCATCCTCATCTGCTCCTTCTGATCTCACCTTGTTTTGTGTAAATAAACCCTAAATCGATGTCGTTTTCTGTCCTATGGATAATTGTTTATGTTGAACCAATTTTGCTGTTTTCCTAGAGTGGAAGGTGACCTGAAAGATGCAGGTGCAGAAACCTGGAGCTCAGTGGCTGAAAACCAACACGTGGATGGATCCAGTCAAGTTTAAATTCATTAATTGTGCTTCTTAACTCTTCTTCTGCATTTTGTTCCCCCCACCTGTTGCTCCCTTGTTAAATAAAAACATTATCTTCCTTCACCGTGTATAGATTTGGTTTTAGAACCGAGGTGGGGTTTGCTTGGCAAAGAAAAATATTGCAAAGATTGCTGAAAACTGTGAGTTCTATGTGATTTTTTTTTTTATTTTGCCCTCACAGGTGCATTCAACCCAGGTCTACAAATGAGGTGAGACTAATTTCAACTCCTGAATGCTTTATCAGCTAAGTAACGAATTTGCTGGAACTGTTTCCTGGGGATGTTTGGGTTTTTATTATTTCTTTTTCTGTATAAAGGCCACTTCCAGTTGAAACAGCTCCAGGCTTCACTAAGATAGAGATTTGTTTAAAGGACTTCCACAGAAAAAGAAATAATAAAAACACCCCCTGAAAAGAAGAGGACCTTGATCAAAATTCCATTCCTCAGGCTTCATTAACAGCTTTGCCACAAATTCCCTCTGTAACTTGGGAATGTGGTGTTACCTCTTTACCTTATTTATGAATTGATGGGGAAATATGGAAAATGCTGCCTTTGTCTCCTCTCTCTGCCCCAGCCATCCTGCAGTGATTCATACAGATTTGTCCTGGAGTGACTTTATGGTGTATCCCACATCACCTACTCTGTGCTCAAAAAATGAATCTTATACCTTTCTGTGCCTTTAAACTGAACCTGGAAAAAAAATCCCAACAAAACAAAACAAAATGAACAAAAAATAACACCCCAAAAAAACCCCAAAAACTTTTTCAAGCAATTCTGTGCTTCAAAACCACTACTCCTCTCTGTTGCTCTTCGACAGTAAAAAAGTAAATACTACTACAAAAAACAAACAAAAAACCCACCTTACAGCTTTTTTCACCAAATCTTAACTGTATTTCCTCAAAAAAACCAAACCAAAACAAAAAACAAAATATTCCTAAAACTTTAATTTCTTCTTCTTCTCCTCTAAACTTGTTAAAAACACCAAAACATCAAAACCTCACTAAAAAAACTTCCACCAACCTGAGAGGTGTCCCCCAAGCTGACCCAGCTACAAAAAAAACCCCAAAAACAAAACAAAACAAAAAAAAACAACCCACATCCACAAAAAACTTCTAAATTCTTCCAAAATTCTCTCCGCAGCAAAATATTTTATTATTTGACACTATTATTCTTTTCTTATGCGTTTGTCAAATAAACAATTTTTTTTTCTTCTTCTCTTTCCTCCCCAAAAATATTTCTTTTCCCAAACCTAATTAAAAAAAACTTGCTACAACCTACTTTCTATCAAAAAACTATTTTTCTCTAAATTTATCTCAAACCAAACCAAGGTTTCATAATAACTGTGGGCAATTAAGTGTCACTTAAAGGTCCCTTCATGAAGTCAGAATAGTATATACGTTTATATTTCTACATATATAAGAACCCAGCCTTTCATCTCTTGGTGCCTTGATCTGTAATGACCATGAGAATTCCTTCTTTGTCCCTGAGCTCTTTGATCCAGGGAGATTTCCAACTCCATCCCTTTTGGGATGAGTGAGGACTTTGTTCTCTGCAGGGCCTGCCATGACTTCCCCTGTTCCCTGAAACACAGCAGCTGTCCAAGCCCTGGCTGGAAGGTATGGCTGGAACCACCTCTGGCCCATTCAGTGTCCAAAAGTCAATGGGATCCTCTTAGAAAGCAGCAATTAAAATTATATATTATTGACACGGTTCGGGGCTTTGCCCCTGGGTGATTTTCTGAAAGCTGCTGGAGAACAGAAGGATTCCTTTCCTTCCTGGCTTCTCTGTCACACTCATATTTCACAGTAGCAAAGTCTCAACCCTTCTGCACAGAGGGACACACAGAAAATTGCCAAGGCTGGGACTTGCCTTCAGCAGAAAACTGAGCTGTGCTCTGTTGGAGTCAGGAAAAGCTTGGGAACTTTTCCTGCTCCTCTGGGTGTTTGTTTTGCCCTCAGAGCTCCAAAAAAAAGGCTTGGCCTGCGAACCAAGCTCGTGGGAGCATTTACCCCCAATTCTGGGTGAGCTGAGAGCACCAAAG
>VZRF01002944.1:0-25636 GCA_013396875.1 Vireo altiloquus | reverse complement strand
ATCAGGGACTTGAGAGAAGTAGGAAGACCAACTGCCAGTGGAGACTGAAGGAAAGAACTCAGTGAGTACCTCAGTCTTCCAGTTACCGCCAGTTCACCCTCTTCACTTACCAGGGCGGATACTCTCCANCTGCCTTCCACGATTTCCTACATACTGGGATAAAGATCTCTTGTGCTCTAAGAGAGCTCTGATCAGCCCCTCTATTCTTAAAGAAAGTTACCTAGGGGACCTCATTCCAACAGCTGGAATTATCACTCCTTTCCAGGCCCAAATTCCTTGAGATCAAGAACTCAACCAGGGTGGTTTTACAGCTGAGGCTGCCTCTGATCTTAACTCTTTTGATGTGCTCATCCATCTCATTGGTGAATACCAAGTCGAGTACTGTTTCACCTCTGGTTAGTTTGTCTAATACCTGTACCACGAAGTTGTCCCCTATGCTCTCCAGGAGTCTCCTGGATCACTTGCTGTACTGGTTTCCCAGCAGATGACCAGGTGGTTGGAGTCCTCCATCAGGATGAGAGCTTATGAGCATGATGCTTCCTGTATCTGAAGCAAAATGCCTTGTTGGCCGTCTCTCCCTGATGAGGCAACCTATAGCAGACCCCTGTGATCAGGTGGCTTTTGTTAGTCCTGTTCTTGATTTTCACCCACAGGATCTCTGTCTGTTCGTGGCTGTTTCCCAGAGGCAGCTCTTCACAATCTGACCCTTCCTTAACATTGAGCACAACATCCCCACCTCTCCTTCCCAGCCTGTTTCTTCTGAAAAGCTCGTGGCCTTCAACTGCAGTGCTCCAGTCATGTGACTCATGCCCCATGTTTCTGTGATAGCAATTAGGTCGTAGTTTTCTAATTGCACCGAGGTTTCCAGCTCCTCTTGATTGTTACCTGTGCTGCATGACTTGGTGTAGAGACACTTCAGCTGGGCTATCCACCTCTTCATCTTCCGGGAAGAGGCCTCTCTAATTCTTTTGGGATGATTTACAGGTATTTCCCTGCTGTTCCCTAAAGTGCTGTTGTTCCTGGTTCATTACTGATAAACCAGTAGAGCATCCTTTTTCGCTGCTAAATGTCATTTAAAGTTCTACTAGTATGTCTTGCCAGCTTGTTCCCCAGAGTAAGTGTTTGAATGCTTCAGTACCAAGGCTTGCTTAAGCACAGCACAGAGATGCAGCAGTATTTATAAAATGTATTCCTAATTCTATAGAACCCTGAAGGCCAGAGCATGAAAAACCATCTGGAAATGAAAAGAAAAGAAGGAATATTGTGCTGAATCTAATAAGGCCCATTTTTTTGTGTGTGTGAAAGCTGTTGAATGCATGACCATGTGCTCAACAACAAATAATGCCTAAATAAACAAGTAAGGCCAGCTTCTTAAAAATGATAATCAAGGTCAACATTTTTAAAAGTGCAAACTACTATTTACAGAAATATGGGGCCTAATCTTACAATCTTCCCCACAGGGAGAGTTTTCTTGGCTACACTAACAGTGCTCACCAGAATAAATATTGGAGTCAAAGAATAGTTTGTGTTAGAACGGACCTTAAAGATCCTTCAGTTCCAGACTCGTTGCCGTGGGCAGGGACACTTTCCACTAGACCAGGTTGCTCAGAGCTCCATTCAACCTGGCCTTGAACACTTCCAGGGATGGAACATCCACAGCTTCTCTGGGCAAACTGTTCCTGTGCCCAGAGGCACATTCCACCACCCCAGGAAAGAATTTCTTCCAAATATCTAAATCTACTGTCTTTCAGTTCGAAGCCATTCCCCCTTGTCCTTTTAAGAAGTTCCTCTCCTGCTTTCTTCTAGACCTCCCTTAAAGGAAGGCTGCTTTAAAGTCTCCCCAGAGCCTTCTCTTCTCCAGGCTGAGTAAGTCCAGCTCTCTCAGCATGTCCTCATAGGAGTGGTGTTCTGTCCCTCTGATCATCTTTGTGGCCTTCCTCTGGACCTGCTTCAACAGGTTTGTGCCTTATGTTGGAGCTCCAGTTACGTTATTTATGATGCTTCCATGAATTATCCATTCATACTTGCAGACAAATAAAAAATGTCTCAGTTCAACTTCTTTAGTCATTAAGGAGATACTTGGGCTTAAAACTACAGTTTCTTTAGAAGCTCTTGGAGCAGATTCAAAGCTGACCAAAACTCAGGTGTTCCAAATTTTGTTGATTGTTTAAGGTTTCCCTCCTGCAGAGTGATTTAAATTGAGCTGGCAAACAGAGTAGATGTAAACAGGCAGACTTTCATCTTATTTCTATTGCTTATGACAGATTGGGTGGTGCCTGGAGGAAGGTGCATGTATAAACAAGCTCTAAGGTAAAATATTGGCAAGTCTGCAAGTGCTGAAAATTGAGCATGCATCATGCTGAAATGATACTTCCTCAACAGAGAAAAAAAAGCTTCCTCAACAGAGAAAAACAATCTCTGTAGATGTTTGTCTCAGAGATGTTTCACAAGATGTCTAAGGTTTTTGAAAGAAGTGTTACAGATGCCGGACTTGTTAAACTTTCTCTAAAGATTAACCTGAAAATGAAATTAAATGTATTAACTACTAATTCTCTACTCTCAATAGGGAAAATACGTTCATTAGTTTTGGTTAATCGAAATGTGTTAGGTAAATTTAGATAAAACTCAGCCATTTTTCCTTCCATACAAGTTCTTCACTGCTGCTCGGATGATGTTTTCCACAGACCTCAGATTTGCAAGAGGTTCTTTTTCTTGTAATGCTGAAAAGTGAGAACTTGTTTAAGGTACTGTTCAGCTTTTTTTGTTGTGAACCTTCCTTTCAGAAAGTATATTCAACTTCCTGCATCTCTCTGGTCCTGGGACATAGTCTTAACTCCATGTTATACCTGATTTTGTGTGCTGAGCAGGTATTTTCTTAACTTTTGCAAACACTCAAATAATGTTAATTTCATTCCAAATTCAATAAATTTCATTCCAAATTCAATTTCATTCAATCACATTGTTGTAAAATTTCACTCACAGATTTGAGTAAATATGATATTAACTCGCATTATCCCTTCCCTATAATGTTTGGGAAATGAGCAAGTATCGCCCTTGTTTTGCAGGTTGGCCTTCAGGACAGAACAGTTAAGTCACTCAGCGTGGAAGATTTTAGGCACCTAGAAACTAAGTGTAGGCATGGAATCCATGAGGGCAACAGAACCTTAAACCACTGAGGCTGGTGGGTGCTTGTAGCAGAGTCAGGTACAGCAGGTTGCTCAGTGCTGTGTCTGTTTGGTTTGAGTATCTGCAGGGACAGAGACTACCATCCTTTCTGGAAAACTTGTTCTTGTGTTTGATCACCCTCACAGTAATTTTTTTTCCTTGTGATTAAATGGCATATCTTAGTTTGATTTGTGCTTGCTGCCTCTTCTTCCTTCACTGGATATTACTGGGATGAGTCTGACTCCATTTTCTTTATTCTCTTCCATTGAGTGTTTATACACATTTATAAGACCCTCCTGAGATTTCTTTCCTTCAGATGGAACAGTTCCAGCTCTCTTAGTCTCTCTTTCTGTAAAAGGTGCACCAGTCCCTTCGTTGTGTTTGTGGTCTGTCATCAGACTCACTCCAGGATGTTCAGTGTGGCCCAGACCTGGACCCAGCATCTGCATGTGCACCATGTGCTGATGCAGAGAGAAAGGATCTTATCACTTGACTTACTGGCAGTGCTCTTCCTAAAGCAACCCAGGATACCACTGGCCTTTTATTCCTCAGGGACACATTTCTGGCTCATGGTCAACTTGTTGTTGACTCAGGCCTCCAACATAGTTTCTGACAAGCTGCTCTTCAGCTGTTCAGCCCCTGTGTGTAGCCCCTCTGTGTGGGGGACTCATGTATCTCCAGTTTGTACATAAACCTATTCAAGGGTGTAGGCACCTGAGTTTGCATCATGAGGTACTCTAGGTATGTATCCGTGCCTAGGCTGCAGCTGGCCTGACAGGTCTGAGGACTGCTTTCCAGATCCTGCCTGAACCTGTTCAGAGGTTCTTTGATAAGTTGTGCTGTGCCTACAGCTCCAAAAGGATCCAATGCTGTGACTGTGTTTTTAGCATGCACCTGAAGGTGTACTGCTGTCAATGAATCATTCCAAAAGAGAGCAGCTGTGGTCATTTTAATTCTTAAATACAGCTGGCAGGCCAGCTAACTTTTTTTTTTTTTTTTTTTTAAATGCAGCAGAACTTGCTCAGCAAACAAGGAACCAGGCTTCTTGGTTTTCTGCAATTTCAGGAAGTTTGAAATCACACCTTTCAGAGAGCTCAAGTTCAAATTAACTCATTTTCTTTTTGGGCCAGTGCATACATGCTGTTGATCGGCCCTGGCATGATAGTACTTTTAAGAGCTCAGTTAGGCTGGATGCTGTTGGTAGGCCTGCAGGAACAAGCTGGCTTTCCAGAGGTGCTCAGATACCATGGCAACTGCCACTTTATGAGCAGACAGATAGCAACCCAAGCCCCTGAGCCATCCCATTGCTCAGAGCTACCGAGGCTTTACTAGTTCAGTAAACATTAGAGGTTGCACTAAGCCTGATGTGACCAACTGCAACTCAGTGACTTCAAAGGCTTTTGTCTCGCTGTCAGTGACAGTGAAATAATTCCCATCAAGTACAAATTACTTAGAAGCTTTTGGATAGAACTTAACCGTACAAGTTAAACCTATTTTTCATAGCTATTGTCAGTGAACTGAAGACAGGAAACCAATCTACCAATCTAATTTTACTGGTTTATTAAGATGTAAAAGTTGGACACGGCTACACTACATGTAAGTTCTTATAAAGAGCTTCCATTACAACACAAAATCCTGTCCAGGGAAGCAGGACCAGGCTATATTAGAAAAATTAATTTCAAGCAATTTACATCTGCTCTTTGCAAAAGCAATTTGTCTTGCAGCCACTACATCGAGGAGAGGCATTTGTTTTTGTTTTGAAAATGTAACATAAGATAACAGTGAAAAGCAAGGGGACTGCCAAAGGCCAGACTGAAAGGACTCATGGGTTTGCCAGATAGGTCAGAGTTAGGATAGGCTGCCAGTTACTGATCTGAAGCATCTGTACTAGGTCTGCCTAGGATGAAGGTCATTTTCACCGTAGCAGCTCCTGTGGTGCTGATAACTGACCAATGTTTCAGATCCTGTTGAACAGTGTTTGTGCAGTGTGAAAGCCTTCTCTGCTCACTCTTACCCCAGTGAATAGATAGGAGTGTGTGAGAGGTAAGATGGGGGCACAGCTAAGCAGGCGACCCAAACTGAACAAAGAGATTTCATGCCCTGCAGTGTCACATTCAGCAATAATAGAGAGCAAAGAGTGGAGTGAAGTAGGTTAGCTATCTATTGCTTGGGAACTGGTGGAGCATCAGTCTAGCATGGAAAATGGTTAGTGATTGTCCTTTTATCGTGAGCTCTGTTTTATTTTCCTATTTCTTCTTCTACTTTTCCATTGCCTGTTAAACTGTTCTTACCTTGACCCATGATTTTTCTGGGGTTTGCTCTTTCTTTGTGTCTTTCCCCATAAAGCTGTCCCTGGGGGTGGGGGAGGTGAGCAAGTGTTTGTGTAGTGCTTAGGTGCCCTCAATAGTTTAGCATGACTCATAAATATCAGTTTTCAGGACAGCTCTTTAGGTGTGTATTTAAAACCCATGTAGTAATGGAATTGACGCTTTTTGTAGAACAGAGTTGTGTGCTCTAAAGTCCATGGAAGCTGGGAGCATTGAAAAGGCAGAGAAACTCCTCACGTTTTCTGGAGAGCACCATGTGGAATGCCAGATCCCACAAGGCAGGGCTTCTGAATCACTCCAGTCCTTGCCTTGTCTTCTTTGTCTTTCATAGTCAACGGTGGTGACTGATGAGACAGCCTCTAAACTGCAGCCACCATGAGAAATCTTCTATCAAGATAGATGAGGACTGCTAATAGCACTTTGCTTTCTTGTTTCAAACCATTGTGTTCTTTCCAGCCTGAAAGTTTTACTGCCCTTTGTGGATTTCATGTTTCATGGAAGGGTGGCATTCCTTTATCCTAAAAGAAAGCTGCAAATGTGAGGAAAACTGCAAAACCATGATTTTGAATATGAAATAGTCAAAATATTTGCCTGGTTTAGCTAAGGTGAAGTAATTATCAGAGGAAAGTCCCATGCCCATTAAAGTTGGTTAAGGAAGTAGAAAATGTGTTTATATTCACACCCCAAGGAACTGAATAAGAAGCTTCCAATAAGAAGCTACTCTAGTGTGTTATCCTTGAAGCCAGCACATCTCTGCTCTGCATGATCTGAATGCAGGGTTGAGTCCTGTACTTGCTAAGGATTGAATATAGGGAGCACAGACACAAAGATAAACATTATAGAGAGCCTGGCTGGGATGGAGTTAATTTTCTTCCAGATGGTGCTCTGTTTTGGATTTGTGACCAAAGCAGTGGTGATAGCATCGTGTTGTGGCAGGGCTTACATGGCACTGGGGCTTTCTCTTTTCCCAACTCTGCCTCAGCAAAGGTTGAGAAAGCATGAAATGTTGGGAGAGGGTGTAACCAGGACAGTTGACCCAAACTGACCAAAGGGATATCCCATGCCATAGAATATCATGGGTGGAGAGGGTTTGGGGGTTTTTTGAATGTAGGCATTGCTTGGAGACTAACCAGGTGTCAGTATCAGTGTGCTTGTGAGTGACTTCTTTGCATCACTTTCTTTTGTTTTATTCTTGTTTATTATTGTTTTCCTTCTTTTTTCTTCTTCCTTGTTCCTTGTTTCTTCCCATTTTAAACCATTTTTATCTCAACCCCTGAATTTTCTTGCTTTTGTTTTTCCTATTCTCTCCTTGTCTGACAGTGGGGGAGTGATAAAGTAGCTGTGTGGGGCTAACATGCCTACAAGCATTAACCCACAACACATCCTGCCTCAAATAATCATCATCTGTGGCACCTGCCAGGCAAAACTCACACAGGACCTGGTTTTCAGTCACATTCATGAAGTTACTAATGGCTTAAATTTTGTTTGTTGAATAGGTCCCCAAAACAGAAAAGAGGCATTGAGGCCTCTGGGAGGGAGAATGGCACAGATGAGTTCTATAATATTTAGACAAAGTAATTTTTTGACAACTGGCAAGTCTTGCTTTGTGTATCTATAGAACTGCTTTTATACAGGTGCTTCCTGATCCAGTTTGCACGTAGCCATCAATCAGTTCAACCCAGAAGAGAGTCTCATTTGAAAGCTTGTCTACTGAATCGTGACTGGTATCTCCATAATGACAACATTTTTTAACAAGTTGTGGCAGGATGGCCCCCCTAGGAGGGCCTGTTATCTATCAGCTGATGCAATAGCTCTGGGCATCTTCCTCCTCACATGCATTTGCTAATTGCTGAAATAACTCAATCAGGACAGCTTGTCTTGTAGCGAGTTATTTCAGCGCCATGGAGGTGACGTTCCCAGCTGACAATAAATATCTTGCCTTGAAAGCAAGACTGCAGGAAGATAAGCTTGAATTTCTGACTGACAGATGCTTCACTTTACGAACTATAAAAGCTGCACCATACTTTCGCAAAGCAGAAATCTTCTGAACATTCCCTGGAAATGTGTGGGCATCTCTCCTCAAGGTTTGGGATACCTGTCTTGAGGATACTTTCTCTCAAGTGAGTGAAAGGTCTCTGTGTACCCCATCATCACTTTGGTGGTAAGTTACATTGACTCCTAATCTATACTATTTCTTTGCTAGCTATGATATAGGTACCTTTATGTCATGCACTGTTTTATGTAATCTACTAGTAGTTATTTTGTTTTATCCTGTGTAGTAACTAACTCTGTTTAAGGCCTTTTGTCTGTTAATCTCCTGTCTATTTAATAAATAACCCATTTTATAATAGACCTGATCTGCCATTCTTGAGAACTTGTGAGCCAGAGCGATTCGGGTGCAGGTGACCTAAGTAGCGCTGCTGTGAAAAATCTGAGCCTAAAGCAGGGCTTGTCCAAAGCTCTCACTTGATCCATAACACAAGTGTATGAAAAAGGACTTGCATCTGAAAAGGCATAAAGGCATTCACATTGTTAAAAGCTTTCAATATTTTTTACTTCCTGGACAGAAGAATCATGTATCAATAACAATGGAAAAAACTAACTTGGCTTTAAATAAAAGATTTTCTTTATAACTTAATAGAAAACTTGAATACTGAACCTGAGAAAATGCTGTAATTCATCTGTTTATATCCAGTTCGGGGGGAAGTCAGTGATACCTACATTGCAATACTGCCTTAGTATAGCACTGTATAATAAGCATTTCTCAGTAATTGCTGGCATTAGTGTTACACAGCCACTAATACCTTACCTTGGGTGCACTGTCCCAGAAAATACTAAAATGAGAGTATTTCCGACTTGAGAAAGCTGATGCATCACCTTAGCCTTTTTCTACTTGTTTTAATGTTCTCTAGCCAATATCCTGTCAAGCTGACATTTGAATGCAGATAACACTGGCACATATATATATGTATTTGTAAGTAAAATAAACATGTCAATACTATGGAGAAGAGATAGAATATGAATAGTTTACCAAAGACTACAGATAGTGAGCATGGGAAATATCTTTTTGGAGCAAAAAACATGGATCTCCCAATATCAGTGATTAATTTCATATGGTGAATTAGGGTTACCTGGACACTTATCAGACAATATTAAACATAACCTTGGGATAGTTAAATGACATGTAATGAATTATAGTGTAAAAAAATTATGCTTGCATGAGTTTTTGATTGAATTCAAGATCAGAATATGCAAAAGCAATCAGAACCAAGCTGGATGTTGTTCAGCAGATTCTGTTCTGGTTTTTAATCACAGATTCAGAATTGAACATCATTCCAAACTTGTGGTAAAGTTAGAGTTTTCTATCTTGATTTATGAAAATAAAAAATGATCCATGGCCTCTAGCCTGAAAGATGCATCTCCAACTATCCCTTCCTGTGCCAGCTGAGCTCAACTGACAAACTTAGGTTCAATCTACTACAGTTCATAAAATATGGACTGGCAAGGACTTTTCAGCTTTGGTCTTGTTTCCTGTCACAGTGGCCTGTAAATCCAAAAAATCATGTCTTTCTGATTACTTGCTTACACTTTTTGTCCACACCCACTCAACTGACATATGCTTTTACCAGTCACTCTTGATAAAACAGTTTGAGATAGAAATAAATGCTGATATAAAAAGTCATAAGAGCAGCCTCGAACCCACTCTGTTGAGAGCAAATCTATTTTTTTCGAATGAAGGCACACCTGCTTACAGAAGTGATGAATATGGCACTGTGACAAGACATAAGCATGTGTTTAACTGTAAGTATGTGCTTAAATTTCCAAGCACTCTCAGACTTAAAACATGTGTTCATTTGAGCTGAGGATTCTATTGCTGATTCTAATAACTGTGAAGAAAGCTGCTAAACTGATGATGCAATAGGAACTGAGATGACAATAACTACGTGGGTATCATCTTAAAAAATAGATATTTTTCTCCTAGTTATGCTTGTAAATGCCGTGATAGAAGAGAACATGGCTTTCCAGGCTATTTATTTGTTTGTTAGTTTGTTTATTGTTAGGATTTATGAAAGAGATGTAGATAATTCAATGGAAATATTTTCCATGGGTTTTTGGGTATTTCGGTAGATGTTTATGGACAAGATTAGCTTGATGACTGATTTTATAAGAGTATAAGGGAGTCTAGTGAAGGAATTTAGATCACTAGGAAAGGACATCAATGTCTATCAGATTTCTTCAGGGCTTCCAAACAAAGTTGTATATTTGTGACTATTGCACCAGCATGAAGAAGGTGCTTCCTTCTCCTTGCAGGGGTAGCACCACTGAAAGAGCAAGATGAAATACACTTGCTCTAATCATTGCTTCAGGTGTAAGTGAAGAATAACTGGTTTCAGGCAGTGAAGGCTGTGACTGAAAAGCATGTAGCATCATGCAGTTTGAGCTAAATTACATCCATGTGATGAATTAAGCATAGACTTCATTGTGCTTTTTGCCCAGGCATGCTCAGCAAATGCACTTCTTCAGTAACACAGTACAAAGATGCTGTATTAGACTGACCTCCACAACACTGGAAGGAAAAAGTGGGAGCCTGCATCATGAATTAGCTTAGGTGAGCTGTTTCCTTTACATGATCTGGAAGGGCTGAACATGTTCATACTGTGGGTAAGTCCACATAGAGCTGTACAAAGCTTTAGTCTTCCAGAAAATGGTGTGAATGTTCTGCAGTCTTGGAAGTTTTTTTGGTTTGACCAACAGTATTTTTCCTGGAAAGAGGATGTCTGCTGTGAGCCAGCCTGCTCATGTCTGCTGTCCAGTCTATGCATCTCCTTCCAGGGTGGGTGAAGCCCATTCTCTCTGTCTGCACATTCTTCTCCCATCCCCTGCATTTGATTGCTTCCCGGCCACTGTCTTGCGATTTTTGTTTTAATGGCTGCTTTTTCCTCCTTGGGCATTTTTGCATCATGCATTGTGAAACGTTGATAGGATTGGAAGTCACTGTATGAATAATAAGATACTTTTTATTTTGTATTGCAATAAATATTTTCTTACAGTATCCTTTCTATTACATACTACACAGGGTGATTCATTGTTACAATGTCCACCTTGCATTTCAGAATGTCATGCACTGGATCAGACATTACTCTGACAATGTGACAAGTGCCTTTGTCACGGTTTCTTATGTATTTACATCCCCCACTGGGTGACATATTCTGTTGAATTAACTCTGAAATGGTACATTTTCTATCAGCACACTTATATTTGAGAAGGTATTGTACTTCTGTTTTGAGTTTTGCAGCAGTTGATTAAGAAAGGACTGGATTAACTTTATTGTATTCACAATGAGGAAGGAAAATACATGCATGGTCAATACTTTACTTATAGTGATGCATAATAAGTTGTTGTTTCATGAGGTATCCCAAAATACAAGTTACAGTACAGATAACAAATGAAAGCTTAAGTTGTCTGAAGATAATAGCTTAGGTAGCACTGCATTCACAAACAAACATACACTAAACGTCAGGATTAATGTTTTTTTCCCCATTTGGGGAATCCATTATTATCTTTCTTATTTCCGTTCTGGCTTGATTTTTTGCGGCCTGGATTGGCTCTGGCATCATTATATTTCAGTTTCTTTCTACTATTGTGTCCATGGCCTTACTTATCCATAATTTTATTTGGCCTGCCGTTTCAGATGTTAGATGTAAGCTGTGATATTTATCTAGGCTATCACAATAAATGGCTTTGGAAGAGTCACCCAGAATGCTTTGGCACTGCCTCTGTCCACCTCTTGAAGAGCAACCGGATGGAACTACCTTCTATCTGATTCAGTTGTTCCCTTCATTCTCCCCTCCATCAACAGCTGTCACAGAAATTTAGAAAAAGACAATTATTACACACACACAGGCACACATGCACATGCACACACACAGCTCCTCAAGTGCTGGACAAGGAATACTTAACCACTTTATACCCTTCAGATAAATTGTAACAAACTCATGGCAACTCCTGTTATAGAAGGTGAGTTACTATACTGAGCTAAGCAATTGCATACACCTAAAAGCTTTTGTGTTAGTCATGGAGGTATCACAAAACTGCTGGAATTGATCTGGATTCAGCCTATAAAGGACATGCAGACAGAAATTTTAAGTCCTATAGGCTGTCATTGAGCTGAATACCGTAGAATAAGAGAAAAAGAAATTACTGAAATGCATAGTTAAAAATGTCATTATTTTTTGCAAGCTGAACCAAGCATTCAGCCTGTTACATGGGTTATATCCATGTTATATCAATACAGGTTATGTCAATACAACTTATGCTTGTATGGATTACAGGCTCTGATTCAAAAGGAGAAGGCCTATGTAGAATTAGCCTAATTTTCCATTAAGGGAAGACAAAAATTCTCTGGCTGTTAATTAAGTGATACATGTTTTATTATGAAGGAAAATAAAGACCCAGGTGATAGCTGTTCCAGCTTTTTGCAGGGCAAGCTGATCCATTCAGTCTAGTCCCATTCACAGAGGAGTAGATTGGTATCAGTTGTACAATGTGATCTTTGTTGCCAAGATCTTCTGTGAAGCCTATTAATGCCTGTTCTGGTCAAAGGAAAAACAGTGTAAGTCAATGAAGAAAATAAAATGCATAGAAATAGTGTGACTAAAGTACAAAAATTTTGCCAGACAAGGGAAAAACATGATTAACAATACTCAATGCATGCTCTAAGCTTACCAGAGACACTAACAGATGGACTTGCCTATGAAGAAGGGAGCTGAAATAACCATTCCAAACACAACCTAAACTATGAAAGTAGAGCTAGAGGTCCTGGCCAGAATACCTCTTAAGAATAAGGTATCCCAAATGAACAATGCAGCTGTAAATACGCTAACATTTGGAAGATTTGGGAAGAGTGGACAGGAAAATAAAATGTATAGTGATGACATTTTCATGGTCTCACTTTTTATGGACCTCCAACACTACCTCCTTGATTTATAAGTTAGGTTTTAAAGCAAAAGTAAGGGATCTAGTAGAAAAAAAATAAAGATGGTATTAGAATGCAGCTCTTTCTGTGTCACAGAGGAGGAAGTATTAATCAGAGCTACATAATAACTGCAAACAGCTGAGAATACCCATAAATATGGTTGAGGCACAGGGCTTTCTGTGCAACCTCAGAGGCATATTGAAATGACAAAATGGAGAAATAATTGCTAAACTGGTGGTGACCACCACTGTTCATCATGCTTTGCATAGTAATGAGCATGCTGAGTGCCCTTCACTATGCCAGCTACCTGGATGAGCTATTGAGATTTTGCTAACGTTGCAGGAAAATGAGAGTCAGATGGCAAAAACATGTGGGGTAAAGGCTTGTTTCTCTTCCATCCCTTCATCAACAGTATCATTCACACTCGCAATGACAGAGAAGGACTAAATTAATAAAGAACACTTTAGAAATGAATGTATTTGTGATTATTTACTTATTGCAGGAACCACATGTAGATGAATCCACCTTGCCTAGGTGTTAATCAGAGAGTTATAGGATATGGTGATTTGGAAGGGACCCAAAATATTGAAAGTGTGTTGAAAACTTCTACTAAGGGTGTTTGTGTAGAGTGTCCTTGAGAGTCCATGCCGTTTTAGGAGGAGTGTGGCAGAGGGAATAACCTGCAGCCCAGGTTTGTGATTTCTTCTGAATTTGAAATAAAAAGGCATGGAAGTTCCTATCATGAGAAGAGCAAGAAAATGACATCCCTGGCCTTTTTTTTTTTTTTTTAATTACTATCACTTTTTCTTCAGGACCAATTTCAGCATGGCTTCAACCAATTTTTGAGATGCTGACACTAAATTTCTCTTCACAGACAGACGTCTAAAGTTAACTGTTCCTTTTTTGGTTTTCCAGAGAACAGCTCACTTTCAAATGAAGAAGCTGAGAGCATTTTATATTTTCCCATGGTCCACATTGTTAATTGTGGGCAGCTGCACAGTCCAAGGAGAGTTCCTGAAAGGAGCATGCTTCAGGGATGTTAATTTGTTGGTGTGGCTTCGTGGGTATGGGGAGTGTGTTTTAAGAGATTTGATAGCAGTAACTCCAGCAAGAGCTTGTGACAAGATAGAAAGTGACACTGCAAAATATCCTTAACGATTGATTCTCCTCTTTTTTAATATTAACTTGGATTTCTCTATAAATAGATCATATATAAATAGGTCTCTGCTATTGATTTGCATTTACATAATTTCCATCCAATATGTTTTTAATGTAGTTTTGGCTTTGTGGGGCTCAAAATAACAGAACACAAAAATCACGTATCTGTATTCAGAATATGTTAATATACTCATTTTATCAATCTGTTTTTCAGAATATGCCATTCAAGTGATTTAGTTCAAAGCTAAGGTCTGGTCTGTCTAAGAATTGACAAAAATGGGTGAGCTTAACTCTACTCATCTTAGTCCAGATCTTTGTGGTTTTCTTTCTTTGATGTAGCATCTTGTGATTAAATTCTGGGTATTAGACACAGGACCACTACATAGGAAGGGCAGCTGAAAACCTCACAACCCCATTGTTATGGATAAGAACTCCTTCCATCATAAAATTATATGATACATGGTGTCACTGGAAAACATGGTAAAATAGCCTAAGCTGGCATTCTGTTAAGAACCGGAAAATTAAGAAATTAATCTAAAACAAGTAGTCCAAAGCACACAGGGATGTGTGCTTATATGCATATGGGTGAGTATAATGTGCTTGAGAGTAGGAAGGACACACTGCATGATTCATCTTGCTGACAAGCAGAAACATTATATGCCCTAATACTTCATAATTTCGAATAAAGACTATGGATGCAGTTTTGGTAGACAGCAAAATATCTCTATGGTGAACCACCTGGCATCTTCTTCTCCTTCAAAAGTTGTCTTGTTTATTCATTTATTCCTAACAAAGATAAAATTTCAAGTAAGAGTTTTTATTCTACTTTCAATGCAGTACTCTTCTAATGAAAGAAACATAAAATTACTAGTCATTATTTCCTTTCTCTTAGTCTGCTGTTGCCTTATGCAAGGTGTAGGGCGTACATGAAAAAAAAGATAGTGGTACTGCTGTTCTGCTGTGGCAAAGAGAGAAAATGGAGAGGAAGAAGCTTTTTAGAAAATTCCCATCATAACTGTAATAGTATGTCGCAGTAAAGGGGATGTGTCTGTTATTAGTGGACAATTAGACTAACCAGCATGAGATTTTTGCCTTTCAGCTAGGCAGTATACTGTGGGATTTTAATACTGAAGTTTTATTGCTTTTGGAACATAAAAATTTTTGAACTAATCTCTCCTAATAAACCAAATACATAAGTTCCAACACTACATTAGTGAAGTCGATTTATGTATGAATGGAAGGCCAGCATATATACCTGAAATAAACCATGAGAAATCCGGGCTGCTGCGCTTAGGTAGAGGAGACGCATTGGGGCAGGATGAAAAAGCCAGAGGATTAACTTGCACAGTTTATTTCTCTTCCTGTCCCCATATTTACTCATAACAGGCTGCAAATAAAATCTTAGGGAAAGAGCACAAATGCAATTCTGAAAAGCAAAGAAAGAGCATTATAGATGTCACAGATTAAGTTGTCATTGAAAGCAAAGAAGGAGGCAGTTGAGGACATTACAACATTCATGGTGGCTGAATTATAAACTCTTGAAAGTCTTTCCATACCTTTAAATAAATGCAGAAGTCAGTGTAACAGGAACTGGAGATACAAATTTTTAAAACAATAGCTAGATTGTGGTCTGGATTGCCTTAAATGTTAGGCTGACAACAGTCCTCAAGATTGCTTGGCCACTGGCCATGTTTGTGCTTGGAGAGCTCCTCTATTCATAAGGTTTTGTTAGGCCACAGAAAGTCACGTAAAACTTTATTAAGCTTCAGCCCAATTAGCTATCAGGCTATATGCTATGGAAAGACATTTACATGTATTTGTACTGTAGGAAAATCATACTGCTATCTAAAGTAAGGATGCTGAAAATCTAAATATGTGTAGGCTAAGGACAATTTGTGTCAGTAGAATTTACTGATGGGAGGATAATATGACGTTCTGTAATGAACCATCCCATTCCTTACCCATGGACAGCTCAGCTGTGTGAAAGACAGTTGCCTGGGTGCAAAACAGCTCCTGAATCACTAGCAGTTGCAGTCCAATTATTTTGGAGTAAAATGATAACCTTTTATTTCCAAGACAAATTGAATTGAACTATGGCATATCAGAAGCAACCTAAGCCTCTGTGTGGCAAAGGTTCAGTACACTCAATACTTTCTCTAAAATGCATTGAACAGCTCTTGGGTCACCCAGAAACAATCTCCTTTTCTCAGTGTTTTGGTTTCTCTGTGTTTCTACTGTCCAAGTAGACACCTCAGTGCCAGTATCCTGAATCAGTGTAGGTGACCTTGCCAATTTTTGCAAGGGCCACATGTGACACTTCATTAAATTTGCTTGCTCTGTACCTGCTAAAATAATACAAATACATGCATTTTGAAATGGGCTTTGTCTCTTTCTTCCCACCACTGTCAAGATGTGACTGGGTATGCTAGAGAAGCTGGTGAAGGTGAAGCAAAGAGCTTTTTCACCAAGTAAGGCTATCTTCATCTGTGATGGAAGTAGGTTTTGCTATGTGAAAGACTTGGCTGCATTTGGTGTTGGTTCAAGTTTTTTCAGTGTGCTCTTGCCTTCTTACAATATTGCTATTTATTTGTAGGCATAGCTGGAAGAAAAGTCTTTCAACCTTTACTGTCATGATGTAAGTCTAAATGCTGGATGAACAAAGATGTTGGGAAGGGATCAATCTGCCAACAGTCAAAGGTCAATGCCTGGGTATAAACTGCAGAAATAAAATCAATCAACCGTAACCTAAATCCCTCAAAGATACAGGCAAAATGCCAAGATGGGTCACCCACAGTGCCAAAGCACAGGTTGCAGTGCCTGTCAGCCAGGCTAAACAGCACATGGAGGGGATCCAGTCTTGCAGACCACCAGGCCTATACCATACAAGTGCCACATATGTACTACAAAGATGCTCAGGTAGTGTCACTAAATTCCCAAAAGATCATGAGTCATGTGGAATGGACAAGGTGGGAAGGTGACCCATAATTGTCCCCATGTTACTTAGATAATGGCTACACAGATGCCCTTCAGACCTATGGCAGTGAATCTAGCTGAATGCACACTTCAGAGCTCAGCATCAGGGCCAGCTCCCGGTACTAAGAGTGAGCCTGTCATGAATCCTACTGCATATTACCTTGAAAGAGAACCTTACCAAGCTTACTTTTCTGTGATACCACCCTTTCTACCTAGCCTTGCTCTACCGTGCCCTTAAGTTTGCTCTCTGCTCTCAGGGAATGATCTGCTCTGATCTTCAGCGCATTTGGAGTATAGAGGTGACGCAGCGTGGTGTTTAAGCGAGCTGTGCACTGCGTCCTGTCCTGGGATGCATCCTTTGCTTGATGGTTGGGTGCAGCTTCTAAGGCTGCTGGCAGGCACACAGCTACACTCGTGCAGGTAGAAGCACACAGACATGCTCATGCTCGGCTAGTTCTAGAATCCAGCACCGATCCAAGATAAAGAGCCAGGAGGGGGTTTTGTATGAAAAATCTGCAGCATTTATTCTGCAGTGAGTTCGGATGCAAAAAGCCGCAGAACAATTAAAGTCCAGAGGTTTTGTCTAGGGACAGGAGCTAATGGGAAGGGGGCAAAGGGGAGGAGTAAAGGTGGGGTTGGGGTACACAGTCCAATGGGAGTACAAGGGAGGAGTGGCTGAAAGGGGATACCCAAGAAGGTGGATATGTTGTAGAGCGAGGTAGGTACAGAATCTGTATTGCATTATGGAGAGAAGCCTTCTCCTCACTCTGTAGCCTAGAGGGAGGTTACTTTAAATCTCTGAGCTATCCCCCCTAGTGGCTTGCTGGTTCAGGGGATGCAGCTTCTCTGGTGGTCCCAGCCCCAGGCTGGGCCACAGCAGCATAGGGGAACCATACTCCAGATGCCTGCTGCCTGCATTGTCAGTGGCCTAGTGATGTTCTTGTTATCTAATTGAGCTAATGGGCAAGCCAGAGCAAGCAAAGAGCGTGAGGAAGGATGATGAGTGGCTCTGCACAGGAAAGGAGTGTCCTGGTCCCAGCCACAGCTTTCACCAGGAGAGGAGTGTCCCAGTCACAGCAACTTCCCAGGCCTCACTGTGCTCTCCACCAGGCTCTGCCACAGCATCTCTGGGATTAATTCCTCCCCACTCTGATGCGGCAGAGGAAGGCCATTCATGCGCTGAGGGTAGACCTGCATGTCAAGACACCAAAGTAATTAAAAAGATGTTTTTAAAAGAAAGACAAAGCACTGGATGTTGTTGATAGACAAAATTGAGCAGGATCTTTCTTTCAGGTATTGGTGTGCAAGCATGTCTAAGACAGAGGTGTTGAGCAGATGGCCTTCTCCTTTTCGGGTATGGATGCACTTTGGAATTTTATAAACTTCATGAAAGGAAAATCAGGGCAACACAAAGCTATTTTTTCCTACTTAGCAGCTGGAAGTAAGGTGAATTTATCAGTCTCAGTGGTGTCCCTTTTCAACGACAGCATCGCACCAAGAGAAGAGGCAAACAAGTAATCCAGCACAGCATGGCATGGTTAAAATGATCTCTGTCTTGTTTTGTGCACCTGGAAGAACAGACTGTTTGGTACAAGGCAGATGTAATTCAGTCTTCATGCTGACTCACACTTGGCAATTAGCTGAGGAAAAACTGCAAAATATGATGAATTATGTATTAATAATTGGGATTGTGTGTGTGTGTGTATGTGTGCGCAAATGGACAGCTCAGTGGGACTGAGAAACTAGGGTGGACTGCATTTAGAGCAAAAGTGAGTGCTTCACTGGCTAAGCCACCAATCCCTCTTTTCTTCTCTTTCTCCCCCTTTCCACTCTTCCATATACTCACCATGTAGCATCTTTATCCGTATTCAAATGCTCAGATATAATTTAATCCATGCACTCCCTTCCTGCCCATCTACAAAAGAATTTGTTCCATTGCAGTGGAAAGTTACAATGTTTATTACATTTCTGTCTAAGATGAACCCCAAAGCAAGCATTTTATCCTCACTCATGTTATCATCATAAGGTAGAAAATGAAATTTCCAAAATCAAAAAACTGTAGGAGAGCTTCAGGGAACCGCATGTCAGTTTTTACTTTGATGTACACAATGTTTAAAAAAATTGTGTGAAGGGGAGGTGGTGAGGAGAGAAAAAAGATGCACTGAGTATCTTCCAGGAGATTTCCTCTCTATTGCTTAATTCTTTATATTGTAGAAGGAAGGAAACAATCTCTTCTTGCTGCCTGGAGTGAGAGTGAGAGTATTCTGAAGGGACATTGTAAGAACGTCATTTAGTACCATGGGTGGTTTCACATTCCCACTTGCATCTTAATAAAAGTAAACATCACCTCAAGGTATGCAGTGAGCATATAATGATTTTTAAAACTTTGGTGGGATTGGCAGGTAAATAGTTTGTTTCCTAAAATGATTTACAAAAGAGCTTTATCCCAGACTAGTGAACTTAATCACCGAGTCCATAAGTAAGGAAGGAGGGATTTAATTGTGTGTGTTTATCCAGGTGCTGGGTGTTAGTTTCCAAAATGTATACTGCTGTTTATTTCCTAGGAGAGCAGTGTTTCGGTCCTAATGGTCAAGGGCAGTTGAATATATTAATGTCTTTCTCTCTCTCTGTCCCTCTCTTCTCTGTTTAGTAAGACATATCAGCACGGGCTGTGCTAGTTCAAGAAGCAGAGCCCTGTATTTCTCTCCTAGTGGCAATTGAATCCTCTCTACCTGCTTTCATTATTTGGTTGCATCTTCAAAGTAATAGCTCTTTTTCTTCCATGGTTTTCCTACACTAACTCTGTCTCTCCTCACTCCTCCCTGCCACCTCCTATTTGCTCTTACTACTACTGTCAGTGTCATCTGTGCCTGCCATCTGCTTCTGGAATATTATGAAGCTGTAATCATAGGACATTTTGAAATTTATTCATACAAATCAAAGACATTCAGTAGCTGTCAGGGGTGGATTTAGAGCTTAGAAAGGCATAGGTCTCCTGGCAGAGGCTTTCAGAAACAGCAGCTGGCAAAGGGAGGCTTGAGGTTTCCCTGCCCAGTTTTCCATCCCACCTGGCTCCTGACCTCCAGCATTTTTGCGTCCTGAGGGCTGGTTTCAGCTGAGATCAGCTAACTCTGCCAGATTATTTGCAGTTTAGTGGTGCAACATGAATGTGGGTGAGAATGAGACCAAAGGAATTTTTCACTTGTGACCCCATTTATGCCTAGTCTGTAGAAGTGTATAATCACAGCAGTAATCTTGCTCCTTTTGCAAATGGGCTGTGATGCCTTAAATGGCTACCTAGAAACACAGACTAGACAAGAATAAAGGAATAAAGGAGGTATTTATTTGAAGGGCCTTCAGATGTACACATTGCGCTCCAGAGGGTCCTGCCTCAGTGGATCCCAAAATGGACGACATATCACGAGTTCTTCACACTTTTATGTTAGCATAAATTCACCAACCAGAACCCAGCCAATGATGTAATTTCCCCAAGCTTGTCCTCCTCTCCCCAAGATGAAGGTTTACAGTTCTTGGGCCTAGGATGGTCTGGGTGTCCTTGGAGAGCAAGCTGGAGAGGCTTTGTTATGCCAATCTTAGCATGAGAGAACAGCACTTAATAAGCTAAAGGAAACTTCAGAGTTACACTAGCAGTACAGGATTTGAAAAATATAGAAGTTAAAACCTAAGGCATCAGCTGTACCTCAGTATATATTTTCTCTTCATTATTTGAGGTCCTACTTTATTAAGTCTAAGCAGTACCTATAATAGTGGCCTAATCCCTATCAAGGGCCTCTAGATGCTGCTCTAGTAAATGGTAGTATATCAGATGGGGAGCTGTCTCTATTTTTCACCATGGATAGCAGATGCTAAAGGTTGCTCCTGCACTGCTCAGTTTATACTCTCAACTTCCACAATAATGGAATATGTTTTCATTATAAGATGGTGTGGACTGCTTCTACTGCTCCAAGAGAGGTTCTGCAAAATGAAACAGCTACTGTCAAGGACCCACGTATACAATATGCACATTCCAGGAAGGTGGAGTTTTTGCTTTGGACTTTCTCTACTCTGATCTCCTGGACTGATTTGTGGCAGAAATGCCTTAGGTGCAGTCTTGGTGTGCAACTTCTAATTTGGCCTCATTCAAGGAAAGAGTGATCCATGCTCTGTGCAAGCGAGAGTGGAGGTGATGGAGAACTGCACACTTCTTATAAAACTAGAAGGCTGATTTTTGCAGCATGCTCCACTGACTTGGAAACTATTTAAAATCAGTTTTAAAATGTTTACTCTTTCACACTTCATTTTCATACATTTGGTGGATTGGTGTGCCTTTCAAAATATCTCTTCTAGGTCTCCTGTTTTCCAAAAGCACCTTCAATATGTCAGTGTTTCTATAGATGTCCCTAAATGGAATGCATCATTATGTAGGAAAAGAAACAGAAATTTAAAAAGAGCTGTTACATATTTCTGCAAAAACAAACCAGTTGCTCAGTGGATTCCCTTTTCCTCCAAGACCTATAGAGAGCTGGAGATCCAACCTGAATGTAATGTGCCTATGGCCTCAGTGAACCAAGTGCACACTGCCTGTGCTGCCCAGGCCAGCTAAGCTGCTGCAGGCTCAGCTAGTAGCTAGAGGCAAGCCAGCTCAGGGTCCTGGAGGCTGTAGATACAAGCCAAAGATCGGTGGTCAAACGGCTGGCAGGTATTAGACCACAGAAACCAAACGAGTAGGAAAGCTTCATTTGGCTCTATTGTTGTTGCTGAGTTGATGTGTGGGAATAAAGAAGTGTGACTTACTGATTTGCAGTGGCAGTACAGCAGCTGAAGGATTGCAAAAGCAGGATGGTTTAATCCCAGAGGTTTTATTTTCTTTTTAGTTTAGGGGGACATCTTCAAAACACACAGAAAGGAGCTAAATGTGACACACGGTGAAAACAGGAGCAGTGTTTTCAAGGGATCAGAATTAGGACGAGTTTTTTCCCCTATAATTGTGTATCTACCCGCTGGCTGGTACCACAGCACTTGATAGCAATCCCTCACAGGTGGGAAAACTGGTGAAGGTATACTTAATTTGAATTTTAAATCCCTGACAAGGACATCTTGAGAGGAAAGGTTAGTCATCTGGTTCACAGGTTTCACAAGGGATGTGGCTGGTACCATGTCAACGAAGGCTGACAATAGTGCAGATGAAAGGGCAGATGTGGAAAGGATCAAGGAAGGCAATGGTAAATGAGAGGGAAATACCAAAGGCAGGGGAGAGGCCATAGTAGATTACCACCCTTGATGAAGTGCCTGAGCCCCTTGTCCCAAGGTGGCAATTTATCATCTTTGCTGTCAGGTAATGTGGATTGGCAGCGGAGATCCAGAAGTGGAGCAGGAAATGGCGGTTGTAGGCAAGTGGGCAGGGAGGCACCGAGCCCATGAGTCATGCTGCTATGGGGAGGCTCTCTGGGCATACCGTGGTGAAGCAGGCAGTACCTACCAAACCCCGATTTTAGTGCTAGGGGGTGATTTAGACTGCAGGCAAGCACAAACTTATTTGTAATTGTTCAAATAATCTCACAAGACTGTGTAATTTAAATGAAGAGCAGATTACTTCAGGTGCAGGTGAAAGAGTTACAAGTGTTTCTGCTACATTCAAAATGCACCAGAACAACTGAAACTTACTGGGACAAGTTGAAGCAACCTTCATCTCTTTGCTCCCTCACACAGATCCTGTATGAACATGCTAATGTGCATGTTTTGGGATGGGATGACAAGCCCATTTACCTATTAAGCTGCTTTCACCATGAGAAGCAGAAAAATCTTAACAACTGGGACAGGGAGCCTTATCATGTGCATCATGATAAGTTTGCAAGTCCTCGTTCTGGGTCATAACAAGAAGGTGTGGCAACAGGGGTTGGAGGTAAGGCCCTGGTGCTGCAGCTGCATCCCTGTGCCTGCACTACCACCCTTGGATGGGGATGGGGCACCCCTACCTTTCAGTGCATCGTGGTGGTCAGCAAGGATAAGGGGCACAGCCTGGGGATGGAAAAGGGTGGGTGTGATTCTGGTACAGGACCCTGGAAAGGACGTGGAATTCCCAGGAAGCAGAAATTCAAGGTGGGATAAGACCATTTTCTTCTTGCCTAAATTAGCCTTACATAGGCCTGTCTAGATTTGAAATGGGTGAGGTGTTTTGTAGAAAACATTTAGCAAGACTATTTTAAAACTGCTTAGCTCTTGGCTAGCAAGAACTTCACAGCTTTAAATTGGGTTTGTTGTATATGCTTAGCTAATAACTCTGTCAGGTATAAACCAAGAGTATTTTAGGATATTAGTATATATATGGACTGTCAACTCTGAATCTCAGCCTGTTTCACACAGTTTTGTCCCTTACTAATCATGTATCTGTCCTTGAAATTAAAAAGTTTGCTGAAGTAATTATTGATTTGTAATTGGGAAATATTGTAGAAATTATTTTTTATGTGCAGCCTGCAGTGAAACAAGTACAGACCCATGGATCATGCGTACCTCACAGAAAAATCTGACTTTGGTAGTAAGCTCTGCAGATTTCAAAAATGCTATTGTTTCAAATCCAGCCCAAGATTACTAATAGAACCAAAAGCAAGATTGACTTCTGACTGTTCAGGTTCAGCACTCCCAGGTCTTTAGGAGGAACGTGTTTGAGGGAACTCAACACCTAGTTTCCTAAGTTCCTAGATCTGATCTTAAGTGTACGTCAGCAAAATTAGGATACCCCAGTCTCACAAGTTCTGGTGTGAAAGCTGAGAGTGTGAAGTCATAAAACAGCAAATGGCAAAATTATTTGGAAGCAAATAAAGCAGAGAAATTTCTATTTTTATTTTCTTTGTTTTAAAGTTTTAAAGAGTGGCAAATAACACGATTATACAAATAATGTGATTTTTGAAGGTGCTTCTTACTAGGAGATTCTGATCAAGGCTTAGCCTTTGTTTTCTATATCCAAATGATAAATATTTTGCCTTTTACAAAATAATTATTTTATAACCCAAGGGCTGGTACCTGCAGATAAAGTTGTGCTTCAGCACACTCTTCTGACATGAAATACACTCATAAATCACAATCTAAACTGCAGTTTCACATCCTCTTAGAAACCACTCTAACAGAGGCATGGCAAGTAATTTAGGTAGTTGGCAGAGCAAAGCCTGTCAGTACGCTTACACTGCAGGCATGTAACCTGTTTTCCCTTCCTCCATCTGCTGCAGCAATTTGGGGTTGGGTAGGCATTATGCAAAACAATAGCTGGTACCTTTTCAGAAATATGTAGAATTCCCCTTTAGCTTGCAGCCTTTTCTATCCCTTCCTAGTGTGTCAAGATTTTGACATCACACACTTGAGTGCTTTACTGAATCTAAAGGGAAAAGGAGCTAAAAGATAATGGGAGGTATGGTTTTGCCAGGAACATGGTAGACCCTGAGAAGACCATAGGCAGATGGTCCATTAAATGCTTGTCCTTTGCAAGGGTGGGGAATATCACTCACAGAGTAAAAACCATGGCCTTGGGCCACCCCCACAGCTGGGAAACCTGCACAGAAGAGTGCTGCACACTTTGCAAGGCCAGAGACGGATGGTTTCCCAGAGAGAGGCTGGGAACACTCAGCCTGGAGGAACCTGCAGGACTGAACAGACCTTCACCTCTGTAGGTAGAGCACAGCAGTGGAGCAGGGTGTTGAAGCATCACCAGAGCCAGTCGTGGTTCAGTGGAGGCTGCAGGGAACAGCAGAGCTTCAGGGAAGCCATCCTGTACCAGGTTAGTAAAGCATTGCTGAAATTACCCAAGATTACTGCCCCCGTGCTCTGAGCATAAGGCATAACCAAAATGTTTCAGTGCAAGAGGTGCATGATGCCCATGTGCCTTTCTTATGGGAAATATTCCTCCGAGGTCACTGTGGTTTTTGGGTGTCACTACCATCCTTTTCTCACCAGTGCCAGGCCTCCAATCCCACTGTGCCCAGGTGACCCACTCAATGCAGCTGCTTGATGATAGAGAAAACATTAATAGTCAAAGGGAAAATGCTCCAATAATGGAAATAGGGGATGAGAAAGTAAGTGGTAACAGCAAGAAAATTTTAAGGCATTTTCTCAGCCAGAGAGTTTTAGAAGTAAAATCAGGACATGTAAAAAAGAAGGATGAATTCAAAGAGAAAGTATCCCCATGTGTCTTGTTTTTGTTTTCTTTTATGGTCAGATTTGTACTGCATTGTAGCCCAAACTCCTGTTAGAGACATCTGGTTTAAGTCTGTGAGGTTATTTGTTTATGGTTTTGGCTTTTTTAATGTTCATTTTTCTCCCTTTTATTTTTCTTTCTTTCTCCCCACTAGCTTTACTCTAGTAATATTTTGTCAGCTTTTGCTTTCCCTGTTTCTCTTTTTCTTCTTCTCTCCTGCCTCTCCAGGCATCTTTAGCTGCACTTGTCTGCTCAATGCACTATCTTGCAGAGTTAGTAGGTCCTTCAGATGACCAGTACTCAAGCTTTAGAAAGACATCTTCTTTCCTTTATTCTTTCTTTTTTTTTTCTTTTCCACAACCTTTTACTGTCTGTAAAACCAACTGCAGAGTGGGAGAGAGGCTCTCTTTCCTTCCAAGTACATAGTGCCACCTTTCTTGGAAGTGGTCTTCTGTGATTTCTGCAGCTAATAGAATAATTTCCCTTCTGAGTTACTTTGATGAGTCTCTTCTGTCTCCCGGTGAGTGGGGCACCTGTGTGAAGGTTATTGGCATCCAGACATTTTATCGTACCCTCTCTCGAGTACTAGGTTTGATTTTCATGTTCATTAAAGCTGCTCAACACCTGGTAAAGTGCTGCTTTTAGGACTCTCCAGTCTCCCAGGCTGGTGTGAAAGGAGTTTTGGCACAAAAAATGGTATAAAGGCCAATACTGTCATTACCTGCTGTTCAAAATGACTTGTTACTTACTTTTCTTTTTGAAATTGATGCTATCAGTGATATGAGAGAATGAGGATGTTCTTGCTACTAGCACAGTGACTTGAAGGATTTCAGACTGTTGGGGTTTTAGAAG
>VZRF01002939.1:1384882-1404507 GCA_013396875.1 Vireo altiloquus | reverse complement strand
TTGAGGCTTCTGCCTTGCTTCAGAAACAGTGCAACACTTCCATAGCACGATCCTCGTTGGATCTTTGCCTTCCCAAGAGGATCTCAGGCACATCCCACTGGTGGTTTGAAACCAGGAAGAGCACCAGGAAAAAGGAGAAAGGATGATCCCAAACCAAGCCAAACCATCTTTTTCCATTTCAAACGCAGCCCCAAATTTGTCCTGATCTGTGAAACTGCTGGGAGCACGCAGGGAACATCAGCTTCACACGGGCCATAAATAGGGAAGTGCTTTTGTAACAAGTTGCAGAATAATGTCATAAACTCCATTTTTCATCTGCCTCACAGCTCTGCCTCAAATCTGCCCATGAGTTGAAAACTGTTTTCCCAAACTCCTCTGGACAGCTGCTTGTTAACCTGTCCCAAATCGAGCTCTGACTGACCCTGCTGTGCTCTGGGAGGATGGGATGGGATCTCAGGGATTTCCCTCCCATCCCTGCCAGCATTTTCCATATCTGCAATCCTGCCAGCAGCATCCCCAGGCTCTGCTGGGTGAGCAGGGCTGTAATTTGCTTTTTTTTGGGTAAGTGAGCCCAGGTGCTCTGATGCAAACCCAGATCTATTGAGGAAAGGAAGCTCTTTTTAAATGGGGTTCAGTGGTGTCCTGGGCCTGGAATGGCAGAAAATCCCAATGCTCCCAACCAGGAAACTCTTGCTTTTTGTTCCAAAGTGAAGGAAAAGAAAGAGCTTGGAAAATTTGTGGTTTTCACACATGGCTGAAAGGCTTCAGGTTATGAAACAACAGCCCAAGGGGTTGTGGAGAGCTCTGTAGGTTTGGGTTGGAAGGGACCTCGAAGATCATTTAGTTCCAACCCCCTCCTTTGGGTGCTGACAAAAAATCATTTTCATTGTCACCTATTCTCTGACAAAACCAGGATTTTAAGGGAAAAAAGCGGTGGTGGGAGAGTGGAACCAAGTGTGGGGTGCTCTCCATGAACAGCTTCCCTCTCCTGGCCTGCCAACCCCAAATCCTGCTCCTGTTCCACAGCACAAAGGGATTTCCTGGACAGGATGTTTCACTTTTCAGTCTTTTTAGCCCATTTTTTTTCAGGAGATCCCTCAAGTGGCTGCAGGTCCCTGAGACCACAGCTCTGTGGTGGCTCCTGGGCTCTTCCAGTTATCCCAGTCCCACCTCATCTCTGCTGGGTTGGGATCTCCCCCAGAGCCACAGGAATCCCACATTCCTGATGATTTCTTGGCTTCAGCAACAAAAAGGGGAAGCTTTCCCCCTCACCATGCTGAGGTTCAAGTTCTCCTCCAGGTCTAACTCTTGAGAAGAAAATCTGCTCCCAATATTCTCTCGATAAAATATTTTTCCCCTTTGTTTTAGTCTTTGAGTCATTTGAAACAAACCAACACGAGGCTATTTGGGTTTGTATTTTATCCATCAAGGAAGGATTGGTTTGGGTCAAAGTAAATTCCATCAGGAATACCAGGACAATTCTCCTCTCAGGAAACAAGGATGAACTTTGGGGGCCACTCCCAGAGCTCCCATGAGGAAATAAATATTTAAAATCAATGTGTAACAGCTGTATTGCAACAGTTTCTCTACATAACCTTATATCTGTTATTTCTTCTCTTTTGGAAAAGAAAATGAAATAAAATTTAAAAGTAAATGATAAAAGTGTGTCAATCACCTCCTGGCTTATGCAGAACCCAATTATTCTCCCATTTTAATCACTTCTATTTAGGTAAAGCCTCTACATTTTTGAGTTGATCCCAATTTCTTTTGGTTATTAGGGAAAAATCCGACCTAGGAACCCCAGCCAAACCAAGATGTAGTGCCTGGGTTGGAGCAGGCCAATCCTCACTGCAGAAAAGGCAATAAATTGTTCACATTTACCCTTTTTGAACAGGTCAAAAAATAACCCCTGACCCTAAGGATTATCCTGGGGAGCTGCACGTGGATTTACAACAACGCTGAGCTTCCTTCCACAGCATTTGCTCCTGCCCATCATTTCCAGGAGGATTTTTTTCCGCTGGGTGCAGCACATTAAAATCTACAGATGACAGCATTGAAACACTCGGTTGGAGCCTCCCAACAGCATGAAAAGACAATGAAGTCGTGGCAGATTTACAGTGGTGAAAGAAAGAGGGGGAAATGATGGAATGTATCATGCACATCCATGGGAGAGATTCATGGATGCTGCACTGCCTCTGCCCGGGGCTGGGTGCTTTTCCAGCCCTGTTCTCCTCATTTCCCAGTCCTGGCAGTGCTGTTTTCCTGGAAAATGGGAGCAGCTGTAAACAAAACCACGGCTTGATGGATGAAATCCATTTAGCAGACACTTCTTTCAGGGAGTTTTATGTAATTCCCACTCCAGGTGCTGCTGGAAATTCCAAAGCCAGGCCGGACGGGGCTTGGAGCAGCCTGGGACAGTGGGAGGTGTCCGGATGGGTTTAAGGTCCCTCCCAACCCAAACCATTCTGGGATTCAAGAGCTGTCTCTTCCCGGGCTTTAAGTGGGTATTTTTTATGTTCCTGCTTCCTGGAACATTAATTTTTCCAACGGAGGGAACCAGTTCCAGACCGTCCCGCTGTTAATGAGATATTTAATTGACACCTCCCGGAGGAACTCGGGGATTCCTCGGGGCAGAGCAGTCGCTCCCTCCCTTCCCTCGGCAGCCACGAGATGGCAAAAGAGCTTCGAACATGCCCTGAAACCCAGCAGCTCCGGCGTTTTCCAGCAAAAACCACGGCAAATCCTACCTGGCTGCTTTTCCCAAACTTCCATGGGGTCAAGGAGCACAGGGAGGTGATCCAGGTGCTGAGAGTGGCTGTAACATCCAAGAGGGAAAAGGAAAAATCCAGCCTGGCCTTGGGCACTGCCAGGGATCCAGGGGCAGCCACAGCTTCTCTGGGAATTTTATTCCAGCCCGTCCCCACCCTCCCAGGGAACAATTCCATCCCAATATCCCATCCCTGCCCTCTGGCAGTGGGAAGCCATTCCCTGTGTCCTGTCCCTCCAGGCCCTTCCGTGTGTTCGAGGAGCTCTCTGGAAATGTGGTTTTCATTCCTGTCCCTCACCACCAACCCCCCAAATTCCCAGTCTGTGTTGTGACAGCCCCAGCGCTGCTCCCAGACCCACCCTGCTCCCATCCCGTGACTCTGGAAGCTTCCCAAGGGATAATTCTTGGCACATCCCCATTTCCCTGGGTTTGGCCGTCATTTCTTTAGCACTTCCCCAGGAAGATGTGTGACAAACTGCTCCTTACACCAGGACAAATCCCTCGTCCCTGGAGGCTGGCATTAATTAAAACCTGAGCCGGTGCCCCTGGGTCGGATTTAAGGTCCCTCCCAACCCAAAGCAATTTGGGATTCCGGGATTCTCCTTTCTGACAGGAGCCACACCTGCTCATCTCATCCCACCTGGATCAGCCCACTGGGAGCTCTGACCACCTTCCCCAATCCCACCCGAGGGCACTTCTGAAACAGCAGAGCCCAGAACATTTCATGATGATTTTATGGGAAGGAGGAAAATTCAGGATTATCCCTTTGCTGACTCCCCCAAACCCGAATTCCCACGGGATTCATCTCCACAGGGACAGCCTGGAGCTCTGCCCTGTCTCCTCCTCACGACTCCTCCCTCCCTAAAAATCCTGGGTTGGGGGGCAGGTTGAAGTGAAAACAAAGCATTTTGGGCCAAGGCAATTTTATAGATAAGAAAGTCCTGAATTCCCCCTGGCTGAGCTCTGACATCCCTGTGATCCCTCTGCTGTCTCATCCTTTGGGAAGCCCCCAAGGAAGGCAGAGGGAGACTCCAGGTATGAACAAACGAGGTCTCCTGAGCTCAGTGATCAACGTTTTGGTGTCTTTGATATCCTTCCAACCTTCCTTCTCATCCCAGGAAATGCCCAAAGCTCTTTGCCAGAGGCCTTCTGCTTTCAGCACAATTGAAAGCTGCGTCCTTGAAAAGAAAAATCCCATCACAGACCTCAATTTCCTTCCATTCCACCCTGGAATTTGTGGTGAAACCACTGGAAGTTGTACCTGGGCATCAAAAACACACGAGACCAACCAAGCCTTGAGGACAAACTCGAGATATTTGGGGTTTACAGTGAATCTGATTCTCTACCTGAGCAAAAATCCTGCACTGAAATCCTTATTCCACCAGTGGGAATTGGAATTTTACTCCAGCAGGGCTGAGGTTTTATCCTCAGCATCCCAGCCACATCCCCTTTTCTGAGGCTGGAAATAGCCTGGGTTAGGAATCCACTGCACTTGGATTACCAGGGCTGAGAACTTCTTGTCCTTAAGAAAACTGCCAGCAGGCCAAGGACTGCCAAATTCCAGAGGGAAGCAAAGGCAGCTGAACCAGGACGAGGAATCCAACTCCATTTGCTGATTTGAAAGTTAATGTCAAGAATATTTCACCAGGAATGCCACAAAGGCGAAGAAATGCACCAGGAAAAAGACCCAAGGCTCTGTTTTCCTTCGAGAGAATTCCCTGCTTTCCCTGGCCTGCTTATTAATCTTACAACTGCCTTTGGAATATGGATTGCCTGAAATAAATGCCATTGATTAGGGCAAATGAAAATATCACTTGGCCCAATGCTGACAAATTTTCTGGCTGTGCTCCTGCCAGGCCAAGAACTTGTTTCATTTAGGAGCAAGAGCTGCTGGCAGGGGCTGGGGAGGGAACTGCTTGCCAAACGTCTCCGTAGGAAATGAAATAATTGGGAATATTCACTACCAGGGAAAAGAAAATAACTGCTCTCTTCGGTCCACAGCCCCAAACCTCCCGGAGTTAGGCTGGGTTTTCTGAAATGGTGGCAGTGGAAGCAGGAATTTTGTTGGGATTTGTCCCCTGGCACAACCAAGAGGATCCTTTAAGTGGCTGGTGATGCTTCAGTGGAAAAACAGAGTCCTTCCCAATCCCAGGAAGCTCTGCAATGGAAAACAGGGCCTTTTAAAGGATTTCTCATCCAGATCCTACTGACATGAACTAATTCTGCTCAGTGGGGCTGTGCTGGCTCTGTCACGCCGGAGGAACTTCCTCCTTTCCCATCAGAGGATGCTCCAAAATTCAGGGACTGTTTTCCCCCACTACAAAAATTAAAGTTGCAGGAAACAGGAACATAAAAAATATCCTCTGCAGGCCAAGAGTGACAGCTTTGGGCTGCCTCATAAAATCATAACATCATGGGTGGGAAGGGACCTTAAATCCCATCCCATCCCACCCCTGCCATGGCAGGGACACCTCCCACTATCCCAGGCTGCTCCAAGCCCCTCCAGCCTGGTCTTGGACACTTCCAGGGATCCATGGACAGCCACAGCTTCTCTGGGAATTCCATTCCAGGGCCTCCCCACCCTCACAACATCACCAGACTCTGCACATTTTATGCCCCTGTGACAAAAATTGGGATCCATCTCTGCTCCCTCCCTCTTCCCGTTGGCACCTGCTGAGCAAAAGGAGAAGTTCTGTCCCAAGGATTCCCTCCAGGACATCCCTTCTGGCAGCTGATCCCTGGAAAACAGAACCTCTGGGATCCCTCAGCCCACACACATCCTTTGAAATGCTTGGAGAAGAGCTGCAACTGCTGGGAACCCCACGGAGGAGCATTCCTGGGTGAAGGACTTCAGGGCTGCCCAGGAAGGAATGGCAGAAATGAGTTTCTCTGGAGGTGGGGGATTTTTAGGGACCACCCTTTAGGAAAAATAGGTTTTTTTCCTCGATTCCAGAGATACCTGAGCAGGAGGAGACTCTTGGATGAGGGGTTTTGAACTGGCAGGGTTTTGTTTTCTCTTTATTCCCTTGAAATCCAGCTGGTATTTTTGGATTTGGGCTGGGATGGGACTGGAGGTGGAGAAAGCAGCTGAGGTGTCAGGGAGAAAACACCAGCACTTCCCAAATCCCTGTTTTATCCCAGCTCTGCCCTCCAGCACACTGGGTCTCATTCCCCACTACAACTCCAAAACTCGACTTCTTGCTCATTACAATTAACTCGACATTCAAATTTACAGCTCCAGCAGGTTTTAGAGAGGTTTGGGAAGTCTGAATAATCCTTTACATTGATTTATAAATAATGAATGCGTCAGTTTTGTTCCTTAAAAATATTGCTTAAAATTTTTAAATATTAATATTTATTAATAGATAATAATTTTAAAAAGAGACACTGGGTGCAGACTCTTTCAAACCCACTGTAAAACTCTTTCTTAAATCAAATTATGTTGGGCTTTTCCCCATGTTTGCTGTGTCTGTTCCCTGTACTTTCTTCCAATGGGTTTGAAATCATCCCCTAAAGAAACCAGAACTCCCAAAGCTCTATAAACTCTCAAAGCCCTGATTTCTTTCTTAATTAGTACAATTACACGACTCTAATCTGCTACATTGGCTGCTCTTTGCCTACAGTAATCACAGCAGGCTCTTCCTTTGGGCATGGCCATGATCTTCTCCCTCCTTTAATTTCCCTCTCATTCTGTTCAAACTCCCAGGAAAGAGCCAGGGGTGACACACGACTCCACAATTTGTCTCACTCATCATTAAAATGAATAAAAATGAAGTTTTTTTGAAAAATCCTGCAGACACGGAGGGAAATCCTTAGGAGGGGAGAGCATCATTTCATGTGCTGGGAGCGAGGACACAAATAAAGGCTAGGAGTGCTCAGAGAAAAAAAAAAAAAAAAAAATCAGGATTAATTTGTCCTAAAAACCACAAACCCAACAAAAACAGAGGGCAGTAAACAACAGAGACCCCCGTGGCCAAATAAAACATTTTATCAGCGGTCTTCAAACTCATCCCCACACTCCTGATCAAGACTGACAATAGGAGAGCCCAGAAAACTTAAAAGTGAAATTATCAGCTGCCTTCGAGCCCTTTTTGAAGTGCAGAGAGCTGGTGGGGCCTTGCCTCTGGAGCAGCTGAGTCCCAGGAGATAATGGAGTGTAAATCCCGAGGATCAAAGGAATCCTTTCCCTGGTGTATCTGGAAATTAGCGGCGGTCACAGCTCCAGCCCGGCCATTCCTGTCATCGTCTGCTCTCCTGGGACTGAGGGAACAGGAACAGCTCCGATCCTGCTCATCCCGGCTCGGGAATCCAGATTTTAACACTCGCAGCCATTAACAAACGTAAATCAATAATTAACGAAGGAAAATCAATATTTTCCCGGCCGCGAAGACACGGAAATCTCCCTTTCCTCACCCGATCACAAGCGAAATGTTAATTTTTTTCCTCCTTCTCAGAGTTCCTGAGGAAGTCCTTCCATGGCTTCCCAAAGTGATCTATGAGGGGAAACCTCCCAGATCCTGTGTAAATCCGAGACAAAACAGCTTTGTCACCAGGCACTAAAGGGACCAGGGGTTGTTTGCCCTGCATATCTTGTATTTTTAAACAACTCAAACTTTCTGTCTCTGGGGTGTTTGCCTGGCTTCCCAGATAAATCCCGATTTTTCTGCCCGGAATAAACCTCTCCTGGCAGGAGCTGTTAAAATGTCTCCCTTTATCCAAGACTTTCAGACATTTGACAGCCAGGTTGGAACAGCTCCACAGCTCCCCACTGCCTGTTGTATTTCAGCAAATGCTGATGACAAATTCCCTGATAAAATTAACAGAAACATGGAGCAAATCCTACCTGGAAGATGTCCCTGGGTCCTTATCCTGGAGGGAGACACAGCAGTACCACCCAGGACTTGTTATTCCCAGGACTTTGTTATTCCCATGGCTCTTGCCATAGTTCTCCTCTGCTCTGATTCTTTCAGGAATTCATGAATTCCTCTCTGAGGTTCAAGCTCAGCCTGGAGAAAAGGAGGCTCAGGGGGAACCTTGTGGCTCTGCACAACTCCCTGACAGGAGGGAGCAGCCAGAAGGAACAGGGACAGGAGGAGAGGGAAAGGCCTCAGGGGAGGCTCAGGTTGGATATTGGGAAAATTTCCTCATGGAAAAGGCTGTTGCTCAGGGCAGTGGTGGAACTCCCATTCCTGGAGGGATTTAAAACCCCTGTGGATGTGGCCCTTGGGGATGTGGGGCAGTGGTGGCCTTGGCAGTGCTGGTGGAACTGATGGATTTGATGATCCTTTTCCAGCCTCAGGGATTCCCTGATTCTCTCTGGCCCTTGCCAAGGCAATTGGCCAAGTCTGGCCTCTCCTCCTTGGTGAGGAGCTTCCACCTTGACCAAAGTGTTTGGAATCCCTGCAGGATCAGAGCAGCACCTGGATATTCCCAATGTCTGCATTCCTGTCACCCTCCACAGGCTGCTTGGAAAGGTTTTAGGAGCTGCACAAATCCACAGGAGGTGCCAGCAGAGAATAAACCCCAGAGCCTTCTCCAGCAAGAGGGAAAAGAGAGGGAAGAAAGGCAGCTTTCCCCACACCCCTGCCAGCTGCTCCAGCAGCAGAACTTGGGAGAATAGGACATGATCCATCCTGGAGCACCAGCCTGGGATGATCCAGCATTGCCCCAGAGCAGCTTTTGCAGGATCAGAGCAATCCTGGTGCTGATCCTGCTCTTCAGAGCCATCTGCAACTCCTCAGGGCTGAGAGGAACCTCGAGATAAGGAAATCAAGGCATAAATGGCATCCCAAAGGACTTTGCTGGAAAGGAGCAGCATTTCTGGGGCAGGGCTGAGCTCGGGAATTGGGACAGGCTGGATTTATGGCTCCTTGTGCAATCCCACAGCTGGGCTGCTGAGGAGGGAGTTCCCTCAGGACCAGAGGTTTTGTCAGCAGAACCCAGCTCTGCCCAACGCAAGCTAAAATTAACTTTTATCCAATATCTCATCCATTTCATGCCAACTACATTTGGGGAAAATATCCCCAATATCTTTCAGGTTATGATTTATGTGAACCTACTTTGGAATAATTATTCCATTTCTGGTTCCTGCTATGCCATAATTTAGTGTCCAGGCCATTTTTATTTTAATTTATCCTGCACTCCCAGGTTGTTTTCCCTGGATCTGACCCCTCAGACCCCGGCACACAGGACACACACACAGTTTTCCAGCTGGGATGAGGGTGGTTCCACACAGTCAGCATCCCACAGCCCTCAGGGCTTTTCCTGCTCCCACTGGGACCTGCTGCCCTCTGAGCAGCCTGAACTCCTGCTGGGAGTCCCTGGAGTGACCCAGCTCCACAGGCAGCTCCCAGTGCCATGGGAGAAGAGGGAATGCCCCATTTCACAGGGACAGGGCAGCATCTCTGTGGGGAGTCACGTTAAAAATCCAGTTACTCCATTTCCTTCTCCTCCTTGTCCAGCAATACCCTCAAGGCCTTGGCACAGGTGTTTTCCAAGATGGAAAAGCAGATTGAGAGCAGAGGTGGGAAAGCAAAGGTTTAGATGCGTATTTGTGGGATGATCATTCCAGCAGGAACCTGGAATTCAGCATTAAAGCCATTCCCTGTGTCCTGTCCCTCCATGCCTTGTCCCCAGTCCCTCTCCAGGTCTCCTGGAGCTCCTTCAGGCCCTGCAAGGGCTCTGAGCTCTCCCTGGATCCTTCTCCTCTCCAGGTGAGCACCCCCAGCTCTCCCAGCCTGGCTCCAGAGGGGTTCCAGCCCTGGGAGCAGCTCCAGGGCTTCCTATGGACTCTCTCCAGCAGCTCCAGGTCTTTCCCAGGGCTCCTCTCCGCCCTTTGTGCTAGGATTGCCCCATCCCAGGTGCAGGAATTTGTGAGCAAAGGCAGCTGAGCTCCTATTAAAGGGTATTTTTTCCATGGATTGGGATGTTTTGCCCATTCCAACCACCTGGAGCCAGAGGTTGACCTCCCCTCAGCATCCAAATCCCAGCATTCTGGCACTGCTGATTCCGTGGGGACTCATCCCATGGCTCTGCCTTCCTTGAGGGGGACTGGGAATCAATCCACTATCCTTGTTATCCTTGCTCCTGTTAGTGGCTGCTCCGAAATGTTACTGGGTTTTTTATAAACACCCCACAAACCTGCTGGATTCACACAGATATTCTCCACAGCTCCAACAGATCCCACTGCCAGCACCACTCGTGGCTTACAAACCCACGTTTTCCTTATAACTCTAACAGAGATTTCTGCTTTTAAACTCCTCAGAAGAGCATAAAAATACCCCATATTCTCCTGGAGACTCTTCCTTTGTGTCCCAAGGTCAAAACTCATTTCCCAAGAGTTGCTGTTCCGTCTGCAGGAGCAGATGAAGCACAGGGTTTAGGGTAAAACTCAGCAGATGAGGGCCCAGAACTAGCCCGACCCCATTCCCAAATGTGCTGTGCTGTTAAATGGTGAATAAAGGACACCACAGATGCTTCCAATAATTCCACTTTTGAGTCAGTTTTCCCTCCTTTGTCTCAAAGAGCTTTTGATGTGCAGTCCCAGTGTTGTGTCTCTCTCTGTTTTTAATAATTTTCTATTACCTCAGCTGTAGGAAGTGTCCTGAATGGGCTGGGTTGGAACCTGGGGGAGACCAAACAGGCAGAAATCCGAGGGGCTGGAGAGTGACAGACTTGGGGGCAATATTCTCTCTGCTCCTGTAACAGACAGCCCACGGCAAGATGGAAATTGCTGCTTGGATTTCACAGCCATCACATCTTGGAGAGGCTCCGGGCCCAAGGATGGAGTTTTTTCAGGGATGTCCTGCAGCAGAACCAGCTGCTCATTCCACCCCCAGACCACAGAACCATGAATTCATAAAGAAACCCTGGCTGAAATATTGTAACTCACCAGAGAGATGCTGCCATTTTTCTTTTTAATGCCAATGAAAAATTGGACTTTTTTTTTTGTCTAGTGAAGTGGTTTTGAAAAAAAAAAATTTTTTTTTTTGGTGCAAAAATGTCCTTTAGAGTGTTCAAATGTCTCGTTTTGCAGGACTGTGCTTTCTAACCCCTGTGCTCACGTCAGAACCACCTGGGAGCTTGGGCTGCACCACCAAATGGGATATTGGGGAGAAATCCTTCCCTGGGAGGGTGGGGAGAGGCTGGAATAGAATTCCCAGAGCAGCTGTGGCTGCCCCTGGATCCCTGGCAGTGCCCAAGGCCAGGCTGGATGGGGTTTGGAGCAGCCTGGGACAGTGGAAGGTGTCCCTGCCATGGCAGGGATGGGATTTAAGGTCCTTCCCAACCCAAACCATCTCCTTTGGATGCTCAGCCCCCTTTGGAGGAGGCAAAGCCAAGGCTCAGACACCCTGAGGAGGCTGAATCTTGCAAAAAAAAAAGCCAAATTCCTCCTGATGAACGTGCAGGAACAAGAGTCAGTGGACATGGAAGGTAAACACACATTCCAAGCTTTGGATCCAACTCGTGCCTGCCCTGGGAGTGCTCTCCTGCTGGCAGGAGTGGTTTGAGCTGGGTGGGTGCTCCAGGGCTCTCCTGGTGAGCACAGCTCACAGCACAAGGAAATGGAACTTTCCAAGCCTTGTTCCTGCAAAGCAAGGCTCACCTTCCCACCATCCCTGAATCAACTCATCCTGGTGAGTTCTGAGCTCTCCAGCCCCCATTCCTGCACAGGCAGCTCTGGCCTTTACCCCTCAACCCAGATTGTCCTTTTGATTTTTCAGCCTTTTGCATTTTTTGTAATGGAGTTCTCACCCATTTCATGTAAATAAAATAATGTTTTTCTAACTGTTTTTTTTGTTTGTTTTAATTCTTCTCCTGAGAATTTTCTCCTTCTAGTTTGAACAGTGTGGCTGGAAAGGAGGCAACCTCATCCTCCAGTCCATGGTCATTGTTAGGAATCTATATATATCGAAGTAAAATTAAACTCTGGGCTTTTTCTGCTTGACAATCTCGCTGTGTGTGTGTGGTGTTCATTTTGTGGCCTACAGTGACACCAGACAAGGCAGAATTCCAGCCCCTCTGTGGGAACAAAGGAGCCAAATCCCCATTTCAGGCCCTGCATCGTAGTCTTTAAACCAGCAAATATTTATTCTCTTTCACAGCAACACAACCAACCTGGAGGGGATGAGATTGTCCAGACTAAAGGCTCAGTAAACAGTGTTTATCCAGAGTTTTATTCCCAATCCTCCAGAGTTTCTCAGTCCAGCCAAGACTGCTGCATTTCCAACAGCCTTGGCTGTGCTCTCTCCTTGAAGGAGGAAGGGATGATGATTTAGCATCTGGAACATTCCCTCTCCCTTTGTTTGCCACAAACCCAGCTTTCATCCTGTGTCTGCATTCCCACCTGAGGAGAGATTCCTTAATTTCTGGCAGCATTTATTTTCCACATGACCTCACCAGTTTCTTTAGATTTTTCCCTCTCCTCTCTCCCTGAGGAGTTCCAGCCTCTCTCTGTTACCTCCCTGTGCATCAGGTGTGAGCCAGACTCTCATTTCAGCCTCAGAATTCCCAGATTTTCCCTGCTGAGAGGCAGGGCAGGGAGAGCTCTTCCCAAGCCTTTCCAGGTGTGCTGCTCAGAGCTGGCTCACATCTAAAAATACTTTAACCTCGAGGACCCAGCTTTGAAACAAAGGAAAAAACCTCAAACTGAGCCGTGAGTGGTTTGAACACAAAACCACAAAGGGTGTGAGGGAATATTTTATGATCCCACTGCTGCTCCTTAAGGATTGGGTTATTCCTAATTCCTGATTAAAGCCAAGGATGCTTGGCTGAGAGCAGCTCAGCTTCCCTGGTAACTGGGAGCCAGGGGAGGAAGGTCCTTCCATGTCCTTCAGTCATCTCAGGAGGGAGGAGATGCCGATGTGTTTATGGTAAAACAATGTTTTAATAAACAGCAGCATAAAATAATCAGTGTTTAATATCATCTCTGGCACGTGAAATACAAAAATGCACGTATCTCAATTATAAAATAGCCTTTGTTATTACATTATTTTTTTTTTCATGCTTGCCTAATTGAAATGCCCATAATTAATAACTCAATCATCAAGTAATACAGTGATTAAATGCATGCAGTGAAAACAAAGAAAGATATTTGTATAAGGTAGTGGCTGAGTATCACCATAATATATTTCAGGAACATCTACATCAGGGTAAAAATCAAAAGAAACAGCCCAAGATATAAAATGCAGAGATGTATTTTCACTTCTGCTGTACAAAAAAACATCATCACACTTTTTTTTTTTGTGCAAAAAGATAAAAATAAAGTCCTATTATACAACATTGTCGACCGAGCAAAAGATTGGTTTTTGTGGACAATAAAAATATTATTCAGTACAAAAAAGGAGTCCGTGGAAAATGTACCGTACACAGCACGTGTGTAACTCATTAAAGTGGTTTCAAATGAAGAATCTCGATTGGTTCTACCTGAATGGGTTTTTTAATGACACAAATGGTGCATTTCTAAGTGGAAAATCAGCACTAATTCACATTATTAGACACGATTGCTATCGATGGATTTGCTGCCTGATGGAATGTGAGTCTCCCTTTTTCCAGGGTTACTGGAGTCAGAGTCACTGACACGACACAATAAATATTCCTGGGAAAACTGATTGTCATATAGAAAACTGTGGTTTGGCGCTTTTCCATTACACAGTTGCATAGCAACAAAAGGATATAAAATTCCTGCTTGAGCGACTAGATCGTGAAATGTTATCTTTGAAGAAGTTGATTCAGGTTCTGAAATTAAAGCCCTTTAATTTCATTTCCTTTAAGGCAATTCCTTAAGCACTCCAGCTGTCCTTAGCAGCCAGCAGCAGATGAGGTTTGTAGGCTGCGAGCTGATAACTCGAGCATTTGTGCTGTCACATAAATGACATTTTTTGGTCTGAATCTGAGCTCAGATTACTCCCAACTTAACCCAAAGACCAAAATCCCACCTGAAGTACTTGATTCAGCTCTCAGATCACATATTTGACACACAATCCTCGACCGCAACATTTACAAATATTTTCCCTGTTGGCACTGAAATTGCACACCTAGATCTCCGAATCTTTGCATCTCCTAAAAAAAGAGACAAATATTAAAAATATGGTTTTCAGCATTAAAAAAAAAAAAAAGTTCCCGTGATTTAAACCACACCGGAGGTTTAAAAAGCTGTGAAAAAACGTCGGATAAAAAGTTTTTTATTTTAAAAAAAACCCTCAAATTCCCTCTCCCCCTCTTTGAATTGTCGGTGGCACTTGGAGGAAGGTGGCCGAGGCTGAGAATTGCCACCACGAGGATCTCTCTGGCTGCGCCCGCTCATCCTGGCGAGCAGTGAAACTTCACAGAAGACACTTTGCTGCGATGCCTGTCCAACAACCAGAAGGATCTTTAATAAAATATTCGAATAGGGAAAAAAAAAACCCAAAAATAATCTTCCCTACCACCTCCGAGTCCGCGTCGCCCAGAGTTTCTATTTACAAAGGCCTCGCGTATTTACAACTCCGCCGAAATCATGGAGTCGCTGGGTCCGTGGATGCTGGAGTCTCCCAACAGGGACGACTGCTTGGAGTCCATTTTGTAAGGTTTTTGAGTCTTGTTGCCGAACACCGCCATGCCCATGCCCGCCGGGTGGCTGGGAATGGCCATGTGGGAGAGCAAGGGAATGTTGGCCTCTTGGTTGGAGCCCGACGAGGGCAGGCTGGTGACATGGCCCGTGCTGGTGGAGCCGCTGGCGCTGCTCGGGGAGCGGCTCTTGGGAGGGGGACAGTGCTGGATGACGCGGGGAGGGCCCTGCGGAGGGTAGTGGGCGGCGGGGAAGGCAGCGTACCCCGGCGGGATGGGGTACCCGTTGATGGGGATGTAGCGCTGGTTCTGAGGCAAGGGAGGCCCCATGAAGCCTGCGATCTGACCCTGGGGGATTCCCTGCGCCGGGAACATGTAGTTGGGATACCTGGGGTTGCTGAGGTTGCTGACGGGGCTGGCGCTCAGGGAGGTGGTCTGGGTGGTGGCGTTGCCCCCTGAGGGCGTGGTGGAGCTGGTGTGGCTGGAGAGGCCTTCCCAGGAGCGCAGCCGCGCGTGGATCTCCTTGAAGCGCGGCCTGCGGGAGGGAAGGTCGTGCCAGCACTCCGTCATCAGCCCGTACATCCTCGGGGGACAGTCCTCGGAGCACGGCAGCAGCTGCCGCTTGCGGATCATCTCGATCACCTCCTGGTTGCTGAACCCGTAATACGGCTGGAGGCCGAAGCTGAATATTTCCCACAAAACCACTCCGAAGGACCAAATGTCGGAGTCGGAGGAGAACTTGCCGTACATGATGGCCTCGGGGGGCATCCAGCGGATGGGCAGCAGCGACTTGTTCTGCACCCTGTAATAATCGGCCGAGTAGATCTCCCGGGAGAGCCCCAGGTCGGAGATCTTCACGTGGAGCTGCTCCCCGATCAGGATGTTGCGGGCGGCCAGGTCCTTGTGGACGAAGAAGTGTCCTGCCAGGTACTCCATGCCGGCCGCGATCTGCACCGCGATGTGCAGGAAGTCTCCGTGGTCCAGGCTGGATTTGACGGTGCCATCCTCGTCGCTGCTGCAGCCCACGTCGGAGTGCGGCGAGCGCATCACCAGGAACTCGTGCAGGTCGCCCTGGTTGGTGTACTCGAACAGGAGGCACACGGGCTGCTCCTGTGTCACCGCGCCCAGCAGGCACACGATGTTGGGGTGGTGCAGCTCGGCCATGAGGGATGCTTCCTGCTGGAATTCCGCCCACTGCTGCGGGTTGTTAAAGTCCTTCAGGGTCTTGATGGCCACCAGCTGGGCGTGGTCCATGCCCGGCAGGTAGAGGTGGCCCTTGTAGATCTTGCCGAAAACGCATTCCCCCAGCTCCTCCATGAAGCGAACGGCGGAGAGGGGCAGCTCCTTGGCTTTGCTCTGTGAGAGGAAACGGCAAGAAAACGTCAGGACTGAAAACAGCCTTTTTAAAGTGTTTACTTTACCCCCATTTACTTGTGGGGGTGCAGGATGTCGCCAGGGAGGATGGCTTTTGTTGCTGTGGGGCCCTGGGGGAGACGGGCGTACCCCAGGTCCAGCATTGGGCAAAAAAATAAAGCAGGAGACACATAAAGAGCAAAGAGGCGAGGCAAAAGTAGGATCGTTAACAGGAGATTAGGCAAATAAGTCGTAATCAGTATCTGCTTGAGATGCTAAAGATGTAATCCTAGAAGTTGAAGTTTGTGGTTGTTGAACTGCTAGTTTTGGAACAGTATGTAAGACGTGCTTTGTACAATAAAAGCTGGTTTTGCATGCACCCGGCGGAATCTGTGTTCCAATCACCGACAAAATCTCTCGGTGCAGGATGTGTGGGAGCCAAGGAGATGGACACAGGAGCAACGATCCCACTGGTGCCAGGCACAGCCCAGGGGACACCACCAAAAGGGATCGCCACGCTCCAAAAAGTAACGAAAAGAATTCCTTTCCATCCTCCCCACAAGGTCAGATACAACAAGAACTGGATCCAAATATACACAAGAACCATCAGCATCTCGGCATTTGGCCTTGGGCATTTCTGTACTTCCAATTGAATGTGACTAATTTCAGGAATTGAGGCAATTCCCATGCTCTAAGAGGTCTATGCTGAAGTGTTTTCTGGGCCAGAGCCTGGAGTTTTAGCAGGAAAAAAATAATTTTGTTTTAAAAACCATGGCCTTGTAGCCAATTCTCCCTTGACTTTGCTATTAACCCTTCCAGGTACAGCAGAGCCTGTTTCTGTTCCCACTGTTTCTGTTCCATCTTTAAACCCTGAGAGTGGCCAAAGGAGAAAGGCAAAGCTTTCAAACATTTATTGCCCTTTGGAGTGCAGATATTCACTCCTGGGCCATAAAGAACCCGCATTACTCCCAACTTCCACTTGTGCTTGTAACACCCAAACCCACTCATTTAGGGCCCTCAGTAAAGCCACAGGTAGTAATTTAAGGTTAATGAGTTTGGGATCTAGGTTCTGTTAAATTAGTGTAAACATTGGCATTTGCATTCCTGAAATCATGCAAGGGCAGCTTTCCAGTGGCAATGTGGGAAAAGAACTGACATTTCAAACAATCATGGAAAAAAAGCCCTTTTAGCATGAATTAATTCTAATTGTATTGATCACTTCTGACTTTCAGACAAACACTGCATTAATAATCACAATAATGATAATGATAATAATAATAATAATGCCATTTAAGCAGGCAGCCCAGTAGACTGCACAGTGATGGCAGGAAATTAGCTATATTGTTGAGGAACAGATGGTTTATATTACCCAAATCCTTTAGGCTAAAACTTGTTTAGGTCTGGCATATTGTAAATTATATTTTCGTAATGAAAGTGAAATGACCTCTGTCTGACCTGAGCCTGGGTCCGTCTGTTTGAACCAACGGAGTGGAAAACTGGGGAAGAAAATGAAGCCATAAAGTTTTGGCAGGAAGGGCTCATTTGGAGCGAGGCAGTTGTAAATCTGCTCGGCTTTTGTTTGACAAGTATTTGTCACACACGAGTGTCCAAAATGTAGGGAAGTGTCAAATACACAAGAGGCAGCAGGTCAGGGGGAAAGGGAGAGGGAAACCCACCCTTCCCACCTCTCCTTCAGCTCCAGGACAAGTTGTCCTTAATTTATTATATTTTTGAAGGCAATTAAAACCCCTTAAAACTGGAGGAAATGCTAACATTCCTGTTTATCCAAGCAAACAGCTGCCTCAGTGGGAGCTCGAAGCTTAAATTTGTTTTCTCCCAAAGCTGACATCAGTGCTGGCTATGTGATTTAAAAATAGGATTCCACTTCCTTTCCTTGAAAATATTGTTTGAAAGGCGATCAAAACACTGGAGACACGGAGAGCTGGCTTTCCCAGTGGGAAAATCCCAAATTAGCATAAATAAAATGAAAATATTCTTGCAGCACATGACTTGCAACTTGAAAGGAAAGAGAATGGTCAATATTTGCAACCATTTCCAGGCATTTCTGCTTCCCTGTGCTGTTTGTGCCAGCAGGAAAGGTGGGAACTGCATCCTCAATAAAAAGAGGTTGACATTCCCCTTGTCTTCAGTTTATCCAGGATTGCACCCCAAATTCCCAGCAGAACAGGGAGCAAGAAGCAACCCCAAATTTAACAAAANAAGGGACCCACGAGGATCAAGAGCCTTGGCATGGTGTGAAACACGAGGGAAATTATCTTTCAGGGCATTCCTGTGCCTGTGGATGGAAGGAAGCACTTCCAGCCCTGTCCTGGGTGACACAGCCAGGTCTGCACATCCCACCCGGGAAATCAGGAGCATGAGGTCGATCACACTTCAATCTAAATGAGTTTTGAAATTCTTCCTGAACCTGGCGTTGTGGTGAAGCCAATATCAGCAGCAGGAGCTGGGCTGACCAGAGCTGCAGGCAGAGCTTTGGGGCTGCTTTGGTCATTTCTCCTTTGAACTGACAGGATAAGCCTGAAATACTACGGAACAAATCGTCCCAGAAGTGATTTCAGCTGAGTGGAAGGTGACAGACGAACAGAGCAGAGCCACGAAAAGCTCTCCTGGGGAAATGCTCAATCACACCTTTACCTGCATTTTTCTCTCACTTAAATGAGGTGTTTTAGAGATGCTTCAGGAAGGGGTTTCTTACTTTATCACACAAAAACTCCATTATTTCTCCAGGGACACACACACACAGGAATTACCCCCTTGGTCCAGCACACACTGCTGCTGCTGCTGCTGAGAAAACCCTCAGAGAAATCACAGGTTGGAAACCACCTGAATATTTCAGTGCTGGGTCGTTCAAAGCATTTCCCTCCCTGCCTGTGGAGGCAGAAATGTGGGATTACCTTTGGTTTGTAGGCGTTGAGCATGGACATCTCCACATTCTGCCCCCGGACGTGCTTCGGCTGCCTCTGCACCGGAGGGGATGAGGATTTCTGGTTGTTGCGACAGATGCAGATGAAGAAGAAGAGCAAGGCTATGGCCAGGGGAATGGTGACACTTGGCACCAGGATGTACAGGATTTCCATTTTATTCTTTTCCTTGGAATCCTTGTAATCTGGTTCAGAAAGGAAAAAAAAAACCAGCAATGAATGAAGCATCCCCACAGAGTCAAACACATCCCTGGGTAAATTAAAAGCGTTAAAAGGAATTTTATCTTGCTGAAACCCACCTTGAATGCTGACTCATTTTATTAATATTAAGAGAAAAAATTATTTTGTGGAGTGACAAACTGTCCATGTAAGGTCAAAGCTACTGAAGGGCAGGAAAATGTGGAGTGCTGTGAGGTGGCCTTTGCTTGGGGTGAAATGAAGTCATGGCCTAACACAGATCCACAGAAAAGTGAATTTCTAAAACACCTTATGGAAGAAGCTTGTGGGAGGTGCCCCTTCCCATGGCAGGGAGTTGGAACTCAAGGATTTTTAAGGTCCTTTCCCACCCAGGCCATTCTATGACTCCAAGCAAAGCTCTGGTGGGAATACAGATTCCTCACTTTGTGTCTTGGTTTAAGACAATTTAAAGGAGAACACTCTGGAATGAGCTGCCTCCCTTGAGAAGTACAACCAATCCCTTCCCACCAAAAAGGAACGGATACAAGTAGATGGAATGGAAAAAAGAACAGTTCCCTCCAAGCAGAACAGGAAGCTGGAGCAGGGATGCAAAGGAAGGATCCGCAAGAGTTGGGAAGGAGGATGGTGCAACACAGCTCAAAGGCTCCCTGCAATCCTTGCTCCCTCACAGGGCTCTTTCCACTGATTAATTTTAGAAACTCGACCCCATCTTTGGCACTGCCCAGGATATCCAGAGCTGCATCCCCCAGCTGGCTCTGCCTTCCCAGGGAATGCTGCTCGGAGGTGATGCCTTAGGTTTGAACTTTTCTCTGTTCCCA